>JAQPPZ010003829.1:0-600000 GCA_028583015.1 Wollemia nobilis | reverse complement strand
GCAAATTCATTTTATCTTGAGGACTTGGAAGGTAATTCACTTCCTATCTCAGTGAACGACTTTCATTTGAAAGCCTACATTTCATGATGTGAAAACACAGTGTTACCTTGTACATTTTGTTTTGTTTTTTTTTTTTGCTTTAAAAAAAAAAAGAAGCACCACTTGTAGGAGTCCCCCTTTGTACAAAATTCATCAACTTCGGCTCCTTTTGCACACGAGCCCGTAGGTATGTCTATTTCTCTCTCTTTTTCTTTTCCTTCCCAATAGGTAGTGGCTTCCATCTACTTCTTTCTTCCACTTCCTTATTTTCATTCCCTTCCTCTCCCACTCCTTCTTCCACTATACATAATCAAGCCACTACTGTTGTTTCTACTCCCCTCTCTGATGTTCCCATTTCTTCACTTCCCCTTTCTTCCAATCCTTTGTCTTTTGAGCACTTCTCCATAGTTCCCACCACTTTCTCCATCCCATCTACTTCCATTTCATTATCTATTTTCATGGAATCCTAGCAGCTGGTAGCATAGTAGCGCCCTCTTCAGTTGTTGTATCTACCACTTCTACTCCTCCATCTTCCACCATTCCATCATTCACCATTCCCATTCCATGGCCTGCACATCTGTCGGTCATCACCCCATTCATTCCCATTTTTGCAACCCAGGTGCTTCTCACCACTGCCATGGAGACCCTTTCACAACACTTGGTGATTACCCAGCTCAATCGAGCTAGGAAAAATGTAGTAGTTAAAGGAAGAAGGGAAGTTCTGCTATTCCTCAAATTTTTGCTGAAAGTCCTATTTTAAGTGTCGAGCGCCAGCAAGAGCTTGTTGCAGTAGCCTACAGAAATGTCCAACATCAACCAACACTCACTTCTTCTGCTCCTCCAACTTCTTGACTCTGTTGCCCAATGAATAAAGGCCTGGGGTTCGTGCATACAGTAGAACTGTATACCCCGAGAGCCACCAAGAATGTTGGCATTTTTGCCACATTTTTTTTGTTGCTGTTCATGCAAAATAATGCACAAATTGTAGAGATACTCACTCCTCTGTTTGTCCCTCCAAGCACCTCGAAAGGGATAATTAGTAAAAAAAAAAAATCTCTACAAGTTTTGTGCCAAAGCAAAGTAAGTTAAAAATGTCACGAAATCGCGACATGTCGCATTTTCGTGACCTATTGCGGTTTCACGGCGTCCGATGCAAAAAAAATCTAAGCACAAAAAATGTCGCGAAATCGTGACATGTCGCATTTTCGTGACCTATTGCGGTTTCACGCTAGAAAGCAGCAAAAGGGAGCAGTAAAGGCAAAGTTGTCGCGACATCGCGACATGTCGCATTTTCATGATCTGTCACATTTTCGTGGCAAAAGATGGCAAGAAAGCAAAGTGATAGGCGACATGTCACATTTTTGTGCAATACAACAGCAAAGGGGAGCGCCAAGGATGGACTGACGCGATATCGCGACTTGTCACGTTTTCATGGCGAGAAAGCGAGGAAGGAGCAAGATGATACGAAATGTCACGATTTCGTGACACGTCAAATTTTTGCAATGGAGGCGGAAACGAAGGAGAAGACAAAAAATGTCATGAAATCGTGACATAATGTGTTTTGTGGGGAGAAAGCAGAAAAGTACAAGGTGGGAGAAAATTGTCACGAAATCGTGACATGTCATGTTTTCATGGGAGTCTTGTTTTCATGGTGAGAAAGCGGAAAGGACAATGCCAAGTACGAAATGACGTGAAATCGTGACTTGTCACATTTTCATGACAAGGAGCAATGAAGGAACAAAATGAAGGCAGATTGTCATGATTTCGTGACATGTCAGATTTTGTGAAGCGCAGAGAGGAGGATGTAGATTTGGATTGTCATGTTTTCATGGAAGTGCATGAAGATGAAAGCAAAGCGAGAGGAGGATGTCATGATTTCGTGACATGTCACGATTTCGTGACTTGTGTTTTCATGGAAGTGCATGAAGATGAAAGCCAAGCGAGAGGAGGATGTCATGATTTTGTGACATGTCGTATTTTCATGACTAAAGAAGATGAAAGCCAAGCGAGAGGAGGATGTCATGATTTCGTGACATGTCGCATTTTCGTGGAAGTGCATGAAGATGAAAGCCAAGTGAGAGGAGGATGTCATGATTTTGTGACACGTCACATTTTCATGACTGGTAGCAATAGGAGAAAGCAGCGAGGGAAAAATGTCATGATTTTGCGACACGTCGCATTTTCATGACAGAAGCGACAACAAAGGCCCAATAAAGTTCTGTCCGCATTTTTCTTCATATTGCATAGGAGAACGTAAGGAGAAAATGAGGATCGAACGAAGTAATGTTTTAAAAGCTCTCCAATTGGTTTTGAGATCGAGGTCAAAGAGGCTCCAAAATTAAATGTTTCGTTGTTTACCTATGTGCGCAAGATGGGAGAACGTGTTAAATCATGCAGTTTTCGAAGCCACCAAAATTAAAGATGCCTCCGGTATTAAAAGCTCTTGTTCGTGATCTCCTAACACTTCAAGCATGCCCCGAGAATAGTCATTTAATGAAGAAATGTGGTCCCTTGTTTCCGTTCGATTTTCAAACTTGATCCATAAAAGCAGGGAATGTGATTTCTCCGAGGCAGATTTAGGGGGATTGTTTCTCTTTTCAAGTGCATATTTTGTGGATCTCCTCTTCAAAATCTGTTTTATGTTTTAAATGCTACGATTCGAAAGGGAGAGGGAAGACCTCTATAAATACTAATGTACATCTCAAGAAAAGGGGAGGACCTTTTTGCAAAAATTGAAGCAGAAATCCTAAACGCATTTTGCTCTGTTCTTAGAGTCTTTTGAGTTGGTGATCCAAACTGATGTTCATGTGATGCTTTCTATGTAATTCACTTCTGCTTAGTCAAGTGCTAAAATATAAGTTGAATTCTGTTGTTCTGAATTTGGCTATGTTTTCATTTGAACATTTGAAGTATAATTGAAGGCAAACTTATGGTCAATGTTTGATCCAATTTTTGTATGTGCATTCTAAGAATCAGTTGTTGCTTATCTTCGGGATTTAGTTTGAGGTTATTTGCTATCTGAGGTTGTTCTCCCTATCAACTGTCGGCTTCAGCCATATTTCCATCTCTTTCTGTTATTTCTAACCCTAAACCTTGAAATCAGTTTAGATTAGTTTGGGAGCCAGCCCTCTCTGGAGATTGGCCCGGGAGACTTCTCTTTCTCTCGGCCTTTCAATGTTGGCCGGGTCTAGGGCGCATTTTATATGACTAGGCGGATTCGTGACCAACAGGATACATGGAGAGTTTCCAGTACCTTATAAAGTTAATCCCGCAAGAATAACATGGAAAATATTAAAATATTTCCAGCATTCTCCCACTTGTTGAATACTTTCCATAGGACCCAAAAATTACCATTGTCAACTATCAAGAGCAACTATACCCATATATCTTCTATACCAATAAAATTTCTAAGTAGGTACAACCTTTGTTAATAAATCAATCATTATTCTCTATATCAACTTTCCCAACCATCACTTGATTCCCTTCAACCATCTCTCTTAAAAAATGGTACTTTATATCAATATGTTTTGATTGATCATGCAAACTAGGATTGTTGGCCAAAAATATTGTACTCTGATTATCATTGTCAATTCATATAGCCTTATACTTAACAATAAATGTTGAACACAACCTCTATAGCCACATTGTTTCTTTATAGGCATGAGTTGTTGCAATGTACTCTACCTCTATTGTGGACAAAGCAACCATTGATTGCTTTTTACTCATCCAACTATTGCCCCTCAAAATAGTCTAAACACATAAGCACTTGTGGATCTTCTCTTGTCCAAATATCTAGCCTAGTCAGCATCAACAAAATATTGTACTATATCTATATTTTCCTTGGTAACAGATAGCATAGTTTAAAGTTCCACGTAAGTATCTAAAGATCCTCTTTATAGTATTCCAATGTTCCTTTTTTGGATTGGATATATATCTTCTAACTACTCCCACTACATGTGCAATATCAGGTCTAGTATAGACCATTACATACATTAGACTACCAACAACGCTAGCATAAGGAACATGATGTATTTCTTCAATTTCCTCATCTATTTTAGGACATTGTTCAGTAGATAATTTTTGACCAATTGGATATGGAGTACATACTGGTTTACAATCATGCACCCTAAACCTCTATAGAATCAAATCAACCTATTTCCTTTGGTTTAACCATAAATTTCTATTTGTTTCCTTTGATTTAACCATAAATTTCTATTTGCACAATCCCTTATTATTTCCATACCCAAAATAAATTTTGCAACACCCAAATCCTTCATGTCAAATTCAAAGGATAACTAAAATTTTAGTAACTTTATCATCTCCTTATTGTTACCAATTAACAGTGTGTCATCCACATACAAATCAATGATAACAAAATTTGCACCTTCTTGTTTAAAATACACACATGGATATGCTTTACCTTTTCCAAGCCCAAGTGTCAAAACAAACCTATAAAATTTTTGGTTTTACATTCTTGGAGATTGCTTCAAGTTGTAAAGAGACTTTTTCAACTTGCATACCAAGTCCTCCTTACCTTTTACCCTAAATCATTTTGGTTGTGAAATTTATATGTCTTCATCAAGTTCACCATGTAGAAACATTGTATTTACATCCATCTATTTTATTTCAAGATAAAAAGCAATAGAAATAGCCAACAAAAATATAATTGAAGTTAACTTAGCCACGAGAGAAAAAATCCCACCAAATTAAATTCTCTCAACTTGAGAAAATCATTTTGCTATCAAGCGAGCCTTAACTTCTCCAACTTTCCTTCTACATTGTACTTCTTGAATATCCACTTACAACCAACTAGTTTTCTTCCAAGAGGTAATTTCACTAAGTCCCACATCTTATTTTTATTGAGGGACTCCATTTCTTCCTCCATTGCCCTTTTTCAAGACTTAATCTCACTTGAATGAAGCCTCCTTTATAGTATTGGGTTCGTCATTAATAACTGATACATTAAATATAGAACAAATATTTGAAGGGCTATACTTTCTAGGAATCTTCTCACTTAATTTGATCTCCTCAAACTTAGAGTTTCAAGTTCTACATCTTCAGCTTCCTCCTCATCTTCTTCCTCTAAATTTTCCTCTTCAAACTCTCTCTATCTTCTTCTATAGAACCAATTTCTACCACAAGTTCTTCCTCCTATTTCAATTTTACTTAAACTATTTTAGGTTCTTTGCTTGGTTGCATTTCTTGTTTTGAAACCTCTTTTGTTTCTCTAAAGATCACATTACGATTGTAAACAATATTTTGTGTTTCTAGGTTCCACAACTTATATCCTTTAACACCAATACTATAACCCATAAATATGTATTTTTTTAATTTATAGTCTAGTTTAGTCCTTTTCTCCTTTGGTGCATACATATAAGCATCACAACCAAAAACTCTTATATGATCGAGAGAGGGTTTCTTACCAGTCCATACTTCCTATGGAGTCTTGTCCACAAAATTTGAGGTAGAAGATTTATTTATGAGGTAACGAGCAGTTAACATGGCTTCTACCTAGAATTTCCTTTCTAACCCGACACCACTTAGCATGCTTCTAGCCTTATTTATCAATGTTTTGTTCATCCGTTATACAACTTTAATTTTTTGTGGAGTATATAGATTTTTTTCTTCCTTTCTATTCCACAATCCTTGTAAAACTGCTCAAATTCATTAGAGAAATACTCACCACCATTGTCACTTCTCAAAACCTTTATCTTTTTCTCTATCTGATTTTCTACAAGAGCTTTAAACTCTTTAAATTTATTGAAAACATCATATTTGTTTCGTAAAAAATATACCCAAGTATTTCTTGAAAAGTCATCTATAAATGTAACAAAATAGATATATTTACCTAACAATGGTACTTTTGTAGATCCAAACACATCACTATGAACTAGATGCAAAATTTCTTCAAATATTTTAGCGCTACTAGGAAACTTCACTTGGGTTTGCTTTCCAAAATTACATTGCTCACAAAAATCAAAATTTAATGGGCAATCATAAATTTCTTTAGCCATACCTTTAATTTTTAATGTTTGAAGGTCTTTCTCACTAATATGCCCCATGCGTTGATGCCATAATATTGTCTTCTCTATAGGAATACTTCGATCTGCTTATACCATATTATTCTCCTGTATAATTGAAGAGTTATTGCAATCAATACTTACAATGCTAGCCTCAAGTCTAAATAGAGTTTCTAAACGAACTCTTCTTGCCAACACCAAGACTCCATAAACCATCTTGTAACTATGATTATTGAATACCATAGTCACACCTGCATCATTCATATTACTCACGGATATCAGATTCCTTGTCAAACTTGAAATATGCAACACACTAGGAATGGTTTTAATTATTTCATCTATTAACCTCAACTTAACTCTTCCTCAACCTATTATTTTATATGTCAAATTGTCTCCCAATAAGACTTCACCTCCATTTATCTTTTCATATTCACAAAACCCCTCTCTATGATGATTCATATGAAAGGAAGCACTCGATTCAATCATCCATGAGTCATGGAATTCACTTCAGCATGCTACAACTAAGAATAAGTCCCCTGAATCTTCATTTGTGGTCTTCATTTTTGTAGAAATTCCTTCATTATATGATCAGTTATTATTAGCCTTTTTATATTTGTAGTCTTTTATAATGTCTTATTTTACCACACTTCCATCATTTTATCTTTTCTAGAGAAACAAATTTACCCCTAGATCTTGTTTTCTTTTCTCTTGATTTCTTTTTGCTTCTTTCTTGAGAATGACCTCTCACAACCAATGCATCCTTTTGATAATAATCCTCATAATATTTTTATCTCATTTCCTTATATAGTAATATTCCTACTATATCCTCTACTTTCATTGTAGAAGTATTGGTGATAGTCATAACCAAGTTATCTCAGGAATCAAGAAATGAACAAAGTAAAGTAATACACTCTTCCTCTTCATTTGTTTTTACTTCACTAAAGTTTAATTAACTTCCTTAGATTGTAGATATTATGTTAGGATGAATCACAAAGATAGTTATTTCAATCTTAAACAAGTAATACCTAAATTTCCTTAGTGTTTTAATCATTGTAAAAAAAATAATGAATATGTACAGCTCCTCGTAATTGTGTGTCATTTGATTCAAAAAATATATAGAGTGTTCCTTCTCTTTGTCACCTTTATAATTCAATATTGTTGTAGTACTTATGTCAATGCTAAACATATATAGCTTGAAGTCCTTAGAGAAATATGGATTAATTAGCATTGGTGTTGTTAATTAGCATTGGTGTTGTAGTAATTACATCCGTATTCTCCTAAAATACATGTTTCCCTTCTTCAATCCACGTAAAGCTAACTTTCTTCTTAAGAATGTTAGTAATAGGCCTAACCAATTATGCAAAATTACTGATAAATTTGGCCATAAATTATGTTTGACCTAGGAAGGTGCTAATATCTTTAAATAATTATGGCAATGGCAACTCTTGTATGGCTTTGATATTATTTGGTTCTATTGCAAGTCCTTCATTTTCCACCACATGCCTCAATAGCTTCACTTCTTGAAAAGAATGGAAATATTTGAGTTTAAGGATATCCCATATTCAATGCACCTTTTGAAAATAGACTCTAGGTTTTTTATACATTTATTCCTATCTTTGGAAGATATTATTAGTTTCTCGAAGTAAGAATGATTTTATCAATTAAACCAACAAATAAAATATCCATTGCCTTCTAAAATATGGCCTCTATGGATAATCCAAATGGAATACTTTGATAAGAAAATATTCCCCACTTTGTTGTGATTGTTGCCTTATGTTGATTTTCATCCCTAATACAAACTTGGTTATAGCCTAAAAATCTATCAATCAATGATAGCATCTTGGATCTGGTACTTTTCTAGTTTCTACTCCATTGATTGTAGTGGGTAGATATCCTTCAAGGATGCTATGTTCAATTTTTTAAAGTCAACACGTAACTTAATTTCCATTCTTCTTATACACAGGAATAAAATTAGATACATATAATATCTCATCTAGTATCTTTGAATTCCTACAATAATTTACCATGAGAAGCAATAAAATTAAATTGCGTAGCCTCAAGAGTAATATTATAGATCAACAAAATTTTAAAATTTTCATAGAAAAATGGCCATGTATGGGAAGTGCAGTTGGTAAAAAAGTGTGGATTGAAAAATTACCATTTTTTAGATTTGTAGATTACCACTTGCAAATTGGTAAATCACCATTTTAATATGTAGGACAAGAATCAACATGGAATTCAATAAAACTACCAAGAAAGTGACATTTAGGAGTTTTGGGTTCTACTATATATATTATATAGTCATTTGAGGAAAATAGAGCTACACTGTAGAGTCCATTTGTACTCTCAAACTCATTTTGAAATAACATAAATATTGTGCATGACATTTGCTTATCAATTATGATACTACCATTTTGATTTATGACATGTATAGTGACTATGGCATTACCCTTTCACTTTCTCTTAATACTTTCTTATATTATTGTAAACCTCATACATATTGGATCACCTTGGTTTTATTTGATTTTTTTCAAATGCATAGATTGATCACACACTAATCTTGTTGTTATTACAACCATATTTTATTGCATTTCATTTACTTTGCATCTCTTGCACCCTTGTATTCTAATATTAACTTTTTTGTACATAAGTTATTTTAGATTAGCATGATTATTGGGTATCCAACCTAAATATGGAGGTTGATGAGGACACAATTTCTCTTATTCCAATTATTAAAATGAATTGTAGGCATAAATTCAATCAAACAATTTCATGATTCAATAGTCTTGGTTTACCTCATGGCACCAAAATCTTTAATTTTATATTAAAACTAAGCCCTATCCCTCTACCTCTAAATTTTAAATATAATAAAATATACTTAGAATCTCATATAATTTGTTAAAGGATTTTTTATTATATTGATTTACATATAACCTAAAATTATTTCATTAGGTCCCCTTGCTTTAACTTCAAATATGCCTAATTTATGTTTTGGATCTACAAGTACTTCATGGAATGGTAACTCCATTGTGAAACCCAATAAAAATTCTTCAAGTTTAGCATTCCAAATTAAAAACTATTGACATTTTTCCATGAATTCTTAATCTCCCAAATTGGAATTTTGGTTGGTGTTGATCTTGCAAATTTGAAAGTTTAACTCAACATTCAAAATTTTGCAAAGTGAGAAATTGGTAATTTGTCATTTTTTACTTGCAAATTGTCACTTGGATTATAATTTTTTATATTTTGACTAAATTAATGACTCAATATTTTCAAATATTAAAAAACCAAAAACAAATCTAAGCAAAATTTTTGCAATTAGACATTTTTTTAAATTATGATATTGCCAATTTTGAGATTCAAAATTTTTTAAATAATTGGTTGTTTATTGTTTTTGCAAAATTGTGATTCACAAATTTTGATAAAATTTTTACTTTTATTGGGGTGCTAATGCCCCATCAAAGCATAGGTGTATTAGGAACCTATGTTTAAGTAATAAACCTGATATTCTTTGTATTCAGTAAACTAAAATGACAAAATAAGAAGTTTCAAAAACTATGAAAGTAGTTTGGGCAAGATGTGAATGGGATGCTATGGATTTTGAAGGAGCAGCAGGAGGAATTCTAACTTGTTGGAATCCTTCTAGAAAATCTTGTGTAACCATTCAAAAAGCTAGGTACTGGATAGCCTCTTTAGTCACTTGCTACTTTGTTGATATTCACTTCATCCTCATCAATGTGTATGGTCCTACAACTCAGTTAGGTAGATTAGACGTTTGGAGTGGAATTGAGGCCTTTATGAGAAGTAAATATCAAGAAATACATTTCATGATCATTGGAGATTTTAATGCCATTACCAAGTTGAATGAAAAATTTGGGGAAATTAGGAAATTGATCCAAAGTATGAGAGATTTCTCAGCTTTTATTCAAAACAATAATCTTTGGAAAGTTGAGTTTGAAGAAGACAACTATACTTGGACCAAAAACAGGAGAGTCTAGAACCTAATAGCAATAAAATTAGATATATGCATTCTCTTAGATCATTGGCTAGATGAAATAACTTGTGCTAAAATTAATACCTTAAATAGGATTGGTTCAGATCATTGGCCAATAAGAGTTAAAATGGTGGTTAGTGAATTAAAAAAAATATCATATTTTAAATATGAGCAGATGTGGGAAGACCATCCTCAATTTGATTATATGATAGCTCAAACATGGAATTCTTTAGGTAGTGATGGGTTGTATGCTCTTCCAAACCAAATTAAATCTATGATATCTAGATTAAAAGAATGCAACAATAACACCTTTGGAAATATTTTTGAGAAGAAAGAAGAACTAAAAGATAAACTTTCAAAACTCCAAAAAAGTGATGAAAATATTACAAGCTCAGAGGAAAGGAAATTTCTTAGTGAATATCATAATAGTTTGAGTAAGGAAGAGAAATTCTAGAGATTAAAATCAAGACAAACTTGGTTAAAATAAGGAGATAAAAATACAAAAAAAATCATAGGATGGTATAGTACAGAGGTCTTCTTCTAGAATTTGTAGAATTAAATCAATAGAAGGGGTTTGGATTGAATATTGGAGTGAAATAAAAAAAGAGGCTAAGTCATTTTTTCAAAATATTCTAGGTTTAGAGGAGATCGAAGTTCTTAATGATAAACTTCTTCAAGATGTTCCTTTAGTTATAACAAATGAAGACAATAGGAAACTGATGGAGCCTATTACTCTAGAAGAAGTTCATTTAGCTCTTTTATCTTTTAATAAGGATAAATCCCCTGGTCTAGATGGGATCTCTGCAGCTTTTTACCAACATAATTGGGATATAGTGAAGGATTATTTATTGGTGACAGTGGAACAGTCTAGGGTAAAACAATACATTCCTTATAAAATAAATGTAATTTATCTTACCCTAATTCCAAAAAAGAAGGATGCTAAATTGTTTGATTCTTTTAGACCCATAAACCTATGTAATATGTCTTATAATATTATTTCCAAAGTGATGGCGAATAGATTAAGGCCATTTTTATACAAAATTATTTCAGAAGAGCAAGGAGGTTTTGTGAAAGGGAGACAAATTTTGGATGGGATTATAGTATCTCATGAAGTTATACATTCAGTAGCTTCAAGAAAAGAGAAAGCTATGATCTTAAAACTTGATATGAGTAAATCCTATGATAGGATTAAATGGAATTTTCTTTTTGCAATTTTAGATAAGTTTAGTTTTGGTAAGAAATGGGTTAGATGGATTAAAGCTTATGTCTCCACAATTTTTTATTCAGTGTTGGTCAATGGGTTAGTGACATAATATTTTAAAGCTAAGAGAGGCCTTAGACAAGGAGATCCTTTATCTCCTTATTTTTTCATTATTATGGCAGAATTTTTGAGTAGGAACTTAAAGAAGGCTTACAAATATGGGCTTATAAGTGGACTTAAGGTTAGTAATAACATCGATAACATCACCCATCAATATTTTGTAGATGATACAACCCTTTTTGGAAGGGCAAGGATAAATGAGGCCAGATATTTGAATAAATTTTTAAAAGAGTACGAAAGAGCTTTAAGACAAGAAATAAATAGGACTAAATCCAAAATTTACTTTCTTAACACTTCTGCTAATATTAAAGCAAGAATTTATAGGTTGCTTCAAATGAAGAAGGTAAATTTACCAGCTACTTATCTAGGGATGCCTTTATTTGAGGGAAGAATGAGGATAGATTTATGGAATCCAGTTATTAGTAAATTTCAAAATAAACTTCCAACTTGGAAATGTAGATGGTTATATTTAGAAGGAAGAGTGCAGTTAATTAAGTTAGACTTACAATCGATTGCAACTTATTATATGTCTTTGCATTCTATGCCAATGTTAGTTGAAAAAAGTTTAATATTTATTATGCAATCATTTTTATGGTCAGGTTTACATGATAAAAGGAAATTTTCTTTGGTGAAATGGAGCAAGTTGTGTGATGACAAAACTAGGAGAGGTCTTGGTTTAAGATCTCTTACATATGTAAACTTAGGTCTTAGGGGAAAATTTATCTGTAGATTGTAAAAAGAGAGTCAAAGACAATGGGCAAGAATTCTTCTAAATAAGTATGTTGATCCCAATGATCCAAGTTTAATATTTATTGCTTTCTCTCTTCCAAATGGTTTTGCTCTTTGGAATGGTTTAAAAACATCTATTGATCTTATGATTAAAGGTTTAATATGGGTGGTGGGAACTGGAGAAAAAATATCTATTTGGATAGATACGTGGTGTGATAAAAAACCACTCAATTTAGATCCAATTTTGAAACCTTGGATGAGATTGCTTCAAGACAAATATGGTGATAGGGTTTAAAAAATTTTGTACAAGGATCAAGAAGGAAGATACAAATGGAAAGAGGATTTTTTTACAAGTATACAAGACATTGATGCTAGGAGGTAGTTGAGTAGAAAGATAACAACTATAACTATTCTTAGGAGTGACAAGGATAAATTTATTTGGGATTTGAATAGCTTAGGATAATACACAACAAGAAGTGGATATAATGTTCAACACCAACATAATAATAATATCACTAGAATTTGGAGATATTTGGGATAGCCCAAGCATTCCTAAATGTAAAATGTTTGTTTGTCTAGTAGGTCATATAAGAATTTTATCCTAGGATAACCTTATGAAAATGGGTTTTCATGGCCCCTCTAAATGTGTTTTCTATAATAAGGAGAGTATTGACCATCTCTTAGGAAATTGATCAATTGTCTAGAATCTATGGCAATGGATTCTTAATATTTTTGGTAAATGCATGGTGATGAATAGCAAAATTGAATATTGGTTAAAGCAATGGTAGAGCACTTATAAAAGTGAGGCTTTATAGACAATATGGGATATTTTAAAAGATACAATACTTTGGACTATATGGCTAGAAAGGAATAGAAGAATTTTTAAAGGAAAGGAAAGCAATTTAGAGGTAATGAAAAAGAAGATATGTTTATCCATAGAGGAGTCTAAACCAACCCTAACAACTCACTCTATCCCTAATTTGTAAGTGTTGTTATTTTTGCAACATGGTGACACACACCTTTTTTGAAGGTGAAGATAGCTTATTGTCTCCAGGTACGAGCTAAATTGGAGTAACAAGAGCGCAGGTCCATGCCGACCTAGAACATAGCGAACCCTTGATGTGCAAGTCCCCTTGTTGGCCAGGCTAAGTCTAAGCACAACGATGGCCTATGCAACACCCTTGTGCTCTTCCTAAGGAGCACAACCTATATTGATTGGTCAAAGCACATCAATAGCCAGTGTAGTGCCCTTGCGCTCTACCTAAAGGGCGCATAGTAGGTTGACCAGTCAACGCACAACACCAAATTTCAAGTAAAATGGCTAAGTGTTGGCGAAGACTCTTGCACTCCATCTCTCCAATGCAATACATTTATGCTCCATTCTTGCACGCTTAAGCGGTTGACCAGTCAATGCCGACGCGCCTCCCCATACCAGGATGTTGCGCTCATTTTCACAAGCGCAAGGCTATTGCGCTCCTTTTTGGAGTGCTTCATGCTTTGACTTTTCAAAGCACAACACTTTTCCTAAGGAGGGGACACCAGGGTGTTACACTCCATTCACTAAGTTCCAAACACTTTCACACCTAATATAAGAACAACACCTATTGACCAGTCACCCCTACCACTATTTTTGAGACATCCAAGTGTGGCACTTCCTTTCTTCTATGTAAGGCAAATGTGTAATAGGTTGGTGCACTTCAATGTTTGACTTTTCAACAAATGATATGTTCCCCAAGGGCCCTAGACTATTACACTCCATCTCTCTAGTGCAAGGCATTCACGCACCACTCTAGAGCGCCTGGGCATTTGAATTTTCAATGCCAGTGCTCCTCCTAATGTGAAGACTATTGCACTCCATTTATCCAATGCAAGGTGTTTGTGCTTTGTTCTTGCATGCTTCATTAGTTAGCCAGTCAACACCAATACCACTTTTCATGCACCAAGAACTTGCACTTCATTCTTGAGCACCAAGCGTATGTGCACTGAGTTAGTCATGCTTTGCCTTGTGACATTTCAACTTTGGCACTGGTTCCCAAACAATAATATATTCTTGCTATAGTTTTTCTAAGTGCAAGCCCATTCCAAGCCAGGAAACAGCAGAGCATAGTGACTGGGGCTTGCATCTAGCATCTTTTCCTTAGAATTTATTAGAAGTGCTTCCCATAATTGTATCCTTATCCATCCAAGCACAGTCAATCTGAGAAGTTTCTAGACTAGATGTTCCAGTATTTTAAGCCTATCTTCCATGAAAGCAGTCCTCGCGAGTGAGGAGGTAGCGTCGGCAAGATGAACCTGACATAGCATTGAAGGGAGTTCAGCTACATTCTAAGGAGTCATCAATCCCAACCATGCCTGATTACTGTTTCATGACTATACTCTCTTGTTACTCTTATCTTGGATACCACCACCATGTTTTGTAGGTGTGCATTTAATATTTCAAGTGGCATAATTTGCTATATAAGTTTTCTTTCTTGTTTTAAAAATGATGGATGTTTTATAGAAGCTTGATGTAATCCAAATTTTGCTATCAATAAAACTGATGTCTGGATCTAACTCTAGACTTCTATTTTGTGTATGTATTCTATTGCTTATATTCTATTAAGTTCTTTGATTTGTTATTATATGGATTTAGCTTCTAATAAAACATGAACCTCTAGATTAGCCCTGGATATCACGCATGTTAGATGTTTAGTTTTAATTTCTGTTAGTTGTCTATATTTGAGGGTTATTTGAATTGGTATGTAGTAGATTTATCATACTTTTAGTCCATCACCCCTATTCTATATAGCCTATGGCCCTATTTCCCATCCCTTTCAGTCATTTTCCATTTCTTTCCAGTTCTTTAATATTTAAACCCCCTAGTTAGAATAGCAAGGGAACCAACCCCTCTCTGGAGATTGGCACAGGAGGCATTTACTCCTCTTGGCATTTCAATTTTTATTGGATCTAGGGTGCATGAATAGACAAATTCATACCTAAATTAGATCGCTGACCAACAATTTCTGGCATACCCAATGGGACCCAAACGTTCCACTGCAAAAGCGGTATTAATAAGTTGATGTTTGTCTTATTGCTAAAAATATGAATATTTGGAAACTCATATAAACTTAGACACCTCTAAACCTCATAGACCAACTTAAAATATCACACCTTCATGCATAGGATGTGGCAAATTAGAAATATAGAAGAAGAATTTGAGTTCTTTGAGCTTGACATTGATGCTTTGGGAGAGTGTCCTAGAGTGGTCAAACTAGATATCCCATTATACGGGACATCTTAGTAAGAGGTTGTTGATGCTACACAGACTTCGACTTCTGGAAGAATGATAACTAGCTTACCCTTGAATCCTTCAAATTCCTCACATCATCACAATACTCTAGTTTTGTCGAACGTTCAACCAAGTGCTCCAAGTGTTCCCATTTTTTTAACTTAGCAAGTTCTATCGACTCCTCTAGTCCATATGAATCTACCACCCCATATGATGTAGCCGACTCTGCCCAAGCAATTTCTAGCTTGGAATCATACAGGCCCCCTTTCCCTACAAGCTCAACATACAGTACCGCCTATATCCTTAAAAGCTTTACCTACTTATGATGTTACAGGAAATACGGTGCATGAACATATTTAGGACATCGTAGGGCTAGCAACCATTCACCAAATCATCGAAGAAGACATTATGGTGAAGTTGTTGGTGCTTTCATTAAGAGGTAAGCTCCTCTATTGGTATCGATCACTTCTTTTTGGCACCATCACTTCATGGGACCAACTGGTAGGTAGTTAATCAAGGGCTTCAATGAATAAGTAGACCCCTTCTCTCTATTACACTAGTTCACAACTATCCAAAGGCATCCTCAAGAAGAGATAGTTGACTTCAATGTCAAGTTCGCTCAAACCTGACAAAGAATCACATATGGCCTACGAACCACACTAGAGTAGGTCCTATTATATTACCTTAGAGTATTTCACTCTAATATTAGCATGAGCTTCAGGTATGCTAATATCAACACCTTTTTGGAATTATACCAGTAGGCATAGAAGGTATAAAATGACCTGATAGCCATCGAGAAGTTGCCTCCCAAGGCGATGATGTTGATTTACCTTGATTTACCACAAAATATGTACCTGAGCGCATCCATTTTATCTGCACCTCAGATGTACCCCAATCAGTCGTGGACTCCCAATCCACAAAATTAGGTGGTACCCACTCCATAATTTTAGGTATCGACTCCCCATTATCAAGCGCCTCCCACTCCTCAACTTTTGGATCCTCCTTAGTACCCAGCATTGCCTACACCATTGACACCATTATCATTTACCCACACCTATGGCTTATGCATCTCTAAATACAAATCAGGCCAAAGAGTTGCAGGATGTGTATAGGTTTATGAAAACTATGGCAAACGACATGGCTATCATGAAGAAAAGACAAAATGACCCGAGTTATCCACCAAGGAGATTTTTTCCCTCAATCATAAGGGAGCAATTTGCCTCCACCAAAATACCTTAGGACAAAAACTCCATGATGCTAGAGTGCGATGAAGCTAGCTCATCCAGCAGGACCTACTGGTGCTCCACCTACAATGACCCGCATGGCGAGGAAACTTGCATGGTTCATCTGAACTATGTGCAAACACTTGAAGAAAACACACCCGATGGATAGGTAAATATGATAAGAAAATTGATCATAATTGTATGATTCCCCCTATCGAACAGGTCTTTGTTCTGATAAGGATAGGAAAAAATCCAATCGAGGTCGATCCGATTTAGATGGAACCACTCAAGGTTCTGTTGATCCTAAACTGCCAAGTGATAAGGCATTCATGCCATAATAAAAAGAGCTAGCTTAGGTATTAGATCCTGTAAACAATGCTTGGTTAAGATACTATCTGCCCCCAAGGTTAAGAGCAAGAACCCCCCAGTCGCAAGCTTCGACCTCTCAACTGCTAATGGAAGCGAAAGATCAAGCGAGAGAAAAGTTATAGTACCCCTTGATTACCAAGCATCAAAGAGTGGAAGTGATGCAATAGTACTGGAATTGGTACAAAACTCCTAAAAATAGAGGTGATTCTGGTGTTGGAGCATACAGTGTCATCGAAGAATTAAGTAAGACTTTGACTAAGGTAAGCCTCTTTGACACACTTCAACTTCCTGGTCAATTTGACCTGTTGCAAGAATCCCTTAAGTCCGTCAAGGGCAAGAGGAGACCAACTCAGATCGTGTTAATGTAGTCGTTGATCACCTTCGTCACCGGTAAGAACAAGCCATCACCATTTTATCTATCCCTTAGGATGGAAGTATGGGTTGTACATAATTCCATGGTTGTTTCTAGCACTGCCACCATTGTAATGCCCAAATAAGTATGCAAATTTATGGGTATGGAATACACCAGGAGCAGTTCTAGAGTGTTTCAACTATATGGAACTCCAGTTAGGATAGTGGGGTAATCAAGGACATCCCGATCATGTTGCATAAGATGTCGCAGATCATAGTAATTCAAGAAGTTATGGTAGTTGACTTGGAGCCCTATTTCAGTATGTGCTTATCAAGGGAATTCAATGCCAAGCTTGGAGGCTATATGTCTCTCGATTATTCACACCTAGAGGTCCCCTCCAAAGGAAATAATATAAAAAAATTTAATGAAAATCCCTCCACCTTTCTTATTGAAAATATCCAGGATACAGAGAAACCCATGGACTTAGTCAACATAATTGATGGAGTAGAAGAAGTAGAAGAAAAATTGGAGCTAATGGAGGAAGTTCTTGATAAGCTACACATAGAGGATGAGTTCTTTATGCATAATTTCAATGCTATGATAGAATCATACATTGGGTGTTACTCGATTGCCAAGCCTGAAAAGACTAAAGTATCGAGTGACATTGACCCCATGGATGACCAACTATGGAATCTCTTCTTCGATATTTCCCAATGTAAGAATGGTGTTGAAGCTAGAGTTATCCTCATCTCTCCTTTCAAAAATAAAAATACATACTCATACAGGCTCACTTGGAGTTGTACAAATAATGTCGTTGAGTATGAAGCCCTATGTTTGGGGTTACAAAAAGCGGAGAAACTCGAAATAAAATAGTTATATATCTTTGACGATTCAGATATGATTTGTAACAAAGTAGTGAATAAGTGTGTTGCCAAGCAACACTATTTAAAATTATATCATAATAAGGTATGGGATCTTCTTGAGTCCTTATTAGCTCCCAACATTTAGTCTATTTTATAGGAGTGGAACAAGCACACCAATGTTTTAATGTCTATTGGAACCAGGTGCTCCCCTGCCAAGGATATAATGCAAAATCCAAAGGTAGTGAGGGTGATCTATAGACCCTCAATGCCCAAAAATAACATTCATTGGTAGGTTTTTGATAGTGACGAGAAGATCATAAACTTTTTTATCGATGAAGCAGGAGATATCAAAGAAAGAGCCCTCGATTAAGAAGAATTTAAGGGCCTAATTAAACTAAAAAACAACCACCTCCCTAAGGGATTGATCACCCTTGAAAGTATGTTTGACCAAGATGATAGGTCTCCCCCCACAAGATCAAGGTGGATGTGAGAGAATATGAAGAGTTTGAATTGGAGCCCGAGAAAATGAATAAAGTAGTAACTAATTGTACATCACTATAGAAACAATAAATCAAGACCCTTTGCAAATAATATCTAGACATCATTTCTTGGAGCTACCACAACTTGAAGGGGTACAACGAGTTTGTATTCTAGCATACAATTGAGCTCCAAGAAGGAGTCAAACCTATCAGGCAAAAGCAAAGGCTTGTCAATCCAAAAATCGAGATGCTAATGAAGGTCGAGCTCCTAAATATGCTCGAGGTAAAAATTATATATCCCATAAAGCATTCTTTCTAGGTGGCCAATCTTGTTCCAATTTAAAATAACAATGGATACATTTGCCTCTATGTAGACTTTAAAAACCTCAATCAAGCCTTGTTGAAGGACCATTACCCACTATCCCAAATTGACTAAATACTTCATGTGGTGGTAGGAGAATAGAGATTCTCTCTACTAGATGACTTTTCAAGTTATAATCAGATCTGGGTCAAATATGAAGACCAGTTTAAAACTTCCTTCACCACCAAGTGGGACACCTTCGCATACCAACTCATACAATTTGGCCTCTTCAATACTGGTTCCAGCTTCTAGAGAGCAATGGACTTGGCCTTCGATGAGTTGTTCAACTACATTATTGTTATCTATCTTGATGACATGACTATTTTTTCCATAAATGGAGGAACACAATCTACATTTACGATAGGTTTTTGAGGAATGCTGAGAGTTTGGGATCTCAATAAATTCAAAGAATTCAATTTTCATGGTCAAGGAGGGCAAGCTTCTGGGCCATGTCACCTTTAAAAGAGAACTAGCCATAGATACTACTAGGGTAGACTCTCTCCTTAAGCTACCTCTGTCAACAAGTAAGAAGGGTCTCCAATCCTTCTTCGAGCAGATTAATTTTGTTCAAAAATTTAGTTTTGACTTTTCCTAGGTGGTCAAGCTGATGATGGAACTCCTCAAGAAGGATGTTGAGTTTTGGTGGACTGAGGAGAGAAGGCAGACATTCAAATAGATAAAAGGGTGAATCACCCAAGCCCCCATTCTGGTCAACCTCGACTACTCCAAATATTTTATCCTTTACGTCATCGGAGAACCAAAGAGCTATGTCACTATCCTTACACATAAAAATGATGATGGGGACGAGCGGCCAATAGCGTTCCTGAGTCAAATTATCCTCCTGCATGAAGAGAAGTTCAATTTCATTGAAATGCAAATTCATACCTAAGGTAGATCTCTGACCAATAGGAAGTAGAGAGTCTTGATATATGGAGTCAAGTCATTAAATGGAATTATTATATTGGGTACAAGAGAAGCAAAAATAAGGTAAAGAATATAAAGTGGAAACCACCAGATGTAGAATGGGTTAAGTTGAATTTTTATGGAGCATCTAAAGGAAACCTAAGACCAGTAGAAGGAGGAGGAATAATTAGAAATAATAGAGGAAATATTTTGTCTCAATGCTTTCAATTGTGGTTTTAAGACAAATAATAAATTTGAAGCTTGGGCAGATTTAGAAGGATTAAAAATATGTAAACAAATGAAATGGAATAGATTTTTTATGGAAGGTGATTCTCTCATAGTAATAAATGCAATTTTGAGGAAATAACCATGGAACATACACGAGATAATTGTGGGAATTCAAGATCTTGCTAAAGAGTTTGAAGAAATCAGGTTTACACATATATTAAGGGAAGGAAACAAATGTGCAGATAAGCTAGCCAATAGAGGGGTTTTGGTTGAGGATCATGAAGTTACCATCTCATTTCCATGGCTAGAGGAAGTAGAAATTTTAGTTGAAGCTGACAAAATTTGTTGATTGCCTAAATCAATTAATGATTAAGATTTACTTTAATTTTTTCCATTGGTAATATCTATTTTATTTTGTAACAATAATGTGTGTTCATTTATACTATTTATTATAATTTTTGTTGTTGCACTTGTGTTTCGTGAAGGAAACTAGCAATCTAGATTTGGTAAAGCAGACTATGTTAGTGCGATGTTCTGAAATATTACTCTACTAAGATGCAAGGCATATATAGTAGAGGTGAATTTTTGGCATTGTGAAGGCTGCTATAGGAAAATTTCAAGAAAGATGCTAAATTTTGGATTAATTGTATTCATACAGAGATTTGAAAAGATCCAAAAAATTGAAAATCAAGAATTTAGATATTTTATGTAAAATGATATAGGTTTCTAACTATAGCATATCAATTGAGATGAAAAGTGTATCTATTTGTAATCTCTCAAGCTCTAAATAAGAGATATGTAATTTGTTAAGGGTTGAAGACCTCAGTACAACCCTTTTTTATCAAGCAAAAAAAATGATTATTTTTTGTGTATGTAGGTACAGTCAATATTAGACCTAGGCTTATGAATATAAGGTCCAAGTTATGAAAGTGTGGAAAATAAATTTGACTTGTTGAACTCATTATTCAATAGAGGAAAGGTACAAAGAGAAGGAAACCAAATACCAACATGTAAATTTAAGAAGCTAATGAACCAATCTCAACCTCCTAAGAAAAATTATCTATGATAACTCTAAATAAAACTAACTTAAATCTGGAACTACTCATCTCATACTCATCACCAAGTTCCTCGTCTTTGTCTACCCAAGCAAGTCAACTAGATAGAACTATCTTACCAACTATAATTTAAGCAATTTGAAAGTGAGACTTAATCAATCCATCAGTATGCACTATAACTACAAATCCTTTATACAACATGCCTCGAATTATAGAAGCATTACCATGTGTGAATAATCCACAACCCTTTTGGATAGAAACTACAACATCAAAATCAATCAATTAATTAATATCCCAAACTATGAAACCAACTAATGTGTTAACCACATAGATAATTCATAACAATAAATCTAATCTAATCTAAAATTTAGTACTAGTCAATTATAAGTTTCATCAATATTTCAATTCAAAAACTATCACTAGTCATTCATAGCCTAGGTTGAACCAACAAGCAATCTTTCCAAATATTCAAGTCCTATCAAGTCAACCTATGTCACTAGATCAAATCAAATATCTTATCCTAATTTATGGGACAAGTACCATCAAATTCATATAACCCTAATGTTGGTACTACATAGTGATAGTTAGTTCTACTAATCCACCAACCCTACCAAAGTACTATGTATAATTTGCAAGTCTTGCCTAGTAAACCAAAGATATAAATGACTCAGGGATCTACCCAAAATAAACTATTACATTGAGTAACCATCATTCACAATAACTATAATAGGTTATATATTCTTAGAACTAAATAATCCAGCAGTATTCTCCACATCCTATACAAAATCCAAACCTAACATTCATTCCTTAGTAGATGATAGCCCCTCAAAATCCTCAAGTATCTCCATAGTAGTAGATGGTTCAATATGTGCCACAACCATAGATATATATGGGCCCTCCATAGTGTTAGATATAGTATGCATCACAAATTCAATATGGACAAACCCTAGTATTATCAAGTACCAATACAAGCTAGAACTTAAATAAATTTCCCTAATGGATGTACCAAGGGACCGTAAACTTAATGGTTTATTCTCTATTAATTTATTTTTACCATGAAGTCCTTTTCCAATTTCATGGAAATGGAAATAAAACCATTATAAATCATATTAATGAGTTGGATATACTAATGTGTATGCGTAGATCTATCAAAGTGATATTAAGGTATGGTTTCTCTTATATTCATTGAGGAACAAAGCAATTTTATGGTATAGAAGCTTTCTATATAACTTAGTCACTAGTTGGTCTTTTATCATTAAATATTTCATGAGGATGTTCAACAACTTAGGCGATGCTTATTTAGTTATCTCTAGCTAAATGTTATGCAAAGGTATCCCAAATATAACATCCATGACAATAACATAAGATCTATGATAACATTATATCTCATACTTACAAATAATCAACCATCAAACAAGTTATCCTTGCTATTACATATGAGGATTATATTTAGATCTATCCCTAATGATCTAAAATTTTAATCAGATAACCTTGTCTTGAGCCTTTAAGGAAGTAGCCTATGTAGAAAACATACTCATCTAAGTAAGAAAATTACCACCTGCTATGTAAATGGCCTATGTTGCATACATAGCCTAATCTTAAACCCTATAAATACAAGGACCTCCTCCACCAATGCTACCAATTCCTAACACTTAAAATCATCCTACTCAAGCCTATTAGTTTGTTCAACCCAATGCCACTCAAGTATCTTGGTTACCATCTAGTGCACCTACATATCTATAAGTAAACACTCCATGTGTAGTAACATTTCCTGGTCAAACATGCCCAACACTATTGCATTCTATTCATAATTTCCTTACTCCTCTCAATTGTCTAATATAGATATTGCCTCTTTACCATAAGATCAAAATGATGGAATCCAAGTCTAGGTAAACAAATTAAGAGAAATGATAAATATTTTTGCTAATAAAACCAATATGGTAAAAAATAGTGGCTAGCTACAAACAAAGATTTGAAAATGAATAAAGACTCCTTATCTCATAAAGTGTCGAGTTCCTCACCAACTTGGGAATATAGTAGGCAGCTAGGTGCAAAGTAATGTGGTTAATATGATTTAGAAATCAATATCTTATGGTTTTTTGCCTATAATGTTGGGCATAATATAGTAAAATGTATTATGGTTATACTAGAATATACAATCAATAATACTAAGCACAATAAGTAGCCATGATGAGTCAATTAGTCACCACCCAAATACCTATGGTAAATCAACAATTCATGATGAATCAACTCATGTTTCAACATCCCACCATGGTAGACCAAATAAATTTGATGCAAAAAGTGGTTTATATGTTTCCCAATACAAATAATATGTTATTTTATAGCTCCATCACAAAAGCTACAAGGTCATCAAATTCCTAAGCTATAGTTGGAAAAAATAAGATCGATTATATTGGTAGGTGTTACCATTGTAATGACTATTAGATATAGCATACTCATACTTGACCAAATCAAAGAATGGTTTATGTTCCTAATTTGTAGTAATGGAGAATTATTTCCATCAACCTTGTTGTTCAACATCATTTGGTCTTCTAAAATAGAGGGAGTTTTGCTTGTATGCATACTTCAAATCCTAATTCAACATTCTACCACTCCATAGTATCAAGCTCATTTGTCAAATTCTAGATCATAGCTCTTAGTTCTTATATCTTCTAATATTTTGGTAGGCATGGTGGGTATAGATTTTGTTAGAGAGAGATATGAGGGATTTGGTCCAGTCATTGTATCTAGTGGAGGAAAAGACAAGGTCATAAATAGAACTTGTGGGTTCACTTGAAATATCTGAGGAATATCTAGCATGTAAATTTTGGGAGGAGTTTTCCCATTGAGATGAAAATATTTATTGCTATTGCAAAAACCTTCTTATATTGAATTGTTGGATCTGAAGGCTTGGGTATTGAGTGAACACATGAAGGTAATAGATGTAGGCTTGAGCATGTGATGGCATTATTTATTAAGGGATCCTCCTCTAGGTTCTTCTAAATGATATGTTAAAATTAGTGATGTCCTCCTAAGGATGTCTCTAAATAAAGAAAAATTGAGTCAACAATAAGAAGGGATCTCTTAGGTCATCAAACTCTAATATGAAGGATTCAGCCAAATCCACCCAAGTCCTAATACTAATGTCTTTTAAATATTGGTACCATAGAAATACTTTGTCTTGAAAATATAGTTTAAGAAGTCTCACCATCACATCTTGAAATGTAATATTGTAAATGGTAGCCAAAGCAACGATTGCTTGACAATGCTCGTAAGTCATTTTTCCACCACCATCATAAATGGGTAAATACTTTATTGTGACCTAGGCGATCTCATGGAGATCTGGAATATTAAGGGGCTTGACACTATTTCAAGCTGGATAAATTTTCCCAACCATGGCTTTAGTAGTAGTGTCTTATTGTGCTTGTAGATCCTTCGGTCCTAATGTTCAGTGATCTATCTTGGCCTTCGATCCTACTACTATGTAATTTTGATCTCTTCCATCAACAAAGTTTCTAATTTCTCTAGTTTTTCAACCATGGAATTATTAGGTGAATATGTATTCTTTGCTTGTGAGGTAAATACTATTCACCAAAATCTTAATTCCTTTGGGTAAATGAGATGAATATGAAGTAATTGGTCCCACCAAGTGTGCCATAAACTCTTGGTCCAAAATTTTCCTAAGTGAATTAAATGCACCCTATATCTCAACCAATATTGGAAGACCCAAAAACTCTTATGAGTCAACCTCTAGATAAGGTTGAATCCTTGTAAAACTAGCTAAATTAAATGAGGTTTAAGACTAAAGTGAGGCATGTGAGGGTAATAAAGAGAGTAGGATTAAGAGATTCAAACTAAATATAATTGGGATTCATCTAATAGCAATGAGATACACTACATATGAGTCTTACATAAATAATATAAAGCAAGGTCTAACAGACTAGCTAACATACAATCTCAAAAAACATCATCTAAATTAATCTATGTGTCTTTAATAATTCTAGGAACTAAATGAACAATAATCCAAACAACAATAAAAATAGCAAATTATCCTAATAGAATCAACTATTCATCAAGAAATAGATAGAAATGCCTTAAAGAACATAACTCAATCATAAATTTTACAATACCGTTGACAGAGGTCAAACAACACTTGATTTTATTGATAGGCAATAACCATCATACAACATCTACAAGAAGTAGGCACTAAAGAGTTGACCTCTAATGCTAAGGAGTTATTTGCTATTTATATCATATTACAATGCTTTCTGTTATATTTGATCATTACAATAATAGATCTTTTAAAGCATGATGTGTACATGCATGGTCTAATTGGTATGCTTGAAATGTGTGGTTGTCACTTTCGTGTTCTACCTTGTCCAACCACCTTAATTTTGGTGATATGTGGCTGGTCTTGATTTCATCCTAGAGCTTGAAATTCATGTTTCACTGAAGGACTTTGTTATATTGCCATGTTGTCCAAGGTAATAACTTGTCCTAACAACTTTGATATGGGCAACTAGTTGACACAAGTGAATTAGGTTGATAGGGATATGCTCGAGAGCCTTTTTGATAACTTTTGAAGCCTAATACTTAATGTAAATATTAAAAGAAAATAACCACAAGATCAACTATAAAGCTGAAATATAATAAACTTAATCAAGATAAGAATAAACACATAAATAACTTAGAATAAATCATAGAATAATCACATAGAAATGCTCATGAAAATACTGAAAATGATATAGAATAAATGTCTACTAATGCATGCAATAAGCAATGCATTTTCGATACCAATTACAATGCTTAGTCACAAATATATAATAGTATGTGACTCCTCATATGGTGCACTTTTGACCTTAAATATTCTTTGTAACTCTTCACTTTCCTATTCTAAGGATGCATGTGCACTCTTACATAATGGACACTTGTGAACATTTAAACTCACAACACTTGCACACATAATTACATGACACTTGTGCATTTCCTGCATATTATTACATTACATGAAACATAAACTCACACTCAAATTTAAGACACACATGTAATCTAATATTTTACCAAGGTGGTACATTGGCATGTACTAAATAATGTAATATTCTCCAACACCCCCTTGTATTACATTATTTGATTATTGAAGACTTTAGTCTTCAATACAATATTTATCCTTCAATCTTCAATCTACCTCCAGTAGATTAATATCTAGATCCTTTATGTAAGAGTCTTTAACATGACCTTCATCTTTTATGTGTTCTTGAATCTTATATTTTCCCTATTCTTTTTTTGCCTTTTTTTTAACCTTCTGATCTTCTTATTTTCCTTGATCTTGTCTTTGGATTCATATTTCCTGTGATTCCTTCTCTTCCTCTTTCTTCTTTTCTTTTTATATAATTGTATTTGTGATATATCTGATGGTATATCATCTAAGAATTGAGTTAGTAAATCATCACAATAATATTATTGTTTTCAATTATTCTTATTTGCGACTATCATATGTATCATTTCTTTTAACCTATATCTTCTCTTGAAAAATCTCAAAACTAATTAATGAAAGATAAATCATTAAACATTCTTTTGAAGTAAGTATAATGGTGTTTTGAGAATCCCACCATGACCTGAATTTTTTTTCATGAAGATAACTTATAAGAGTTGTAAATTTTCCTTCTTTTTCTTATTTAAAAAACAAAGTCAATTTGTCTTTTAGAACATCAAATATTTGTTTTTCTCCATCAAAGTTATTTATTAAGTTGTGTGAGTAAAATCTGAGTGCATGCAACATGTCTTCACTATCTTCATTAAATGCATTCTTGACAATTTCATCCATGAATATACTTTGATGTAGTTTACCTTATGTCTCCCTAAGTTTATGAATGGAGAAGAATGTTTGCAAATTCAAAAATTCCTAAATTTGAAGTAGAATTCCTTATCTCTCCATAATTGAATTATTTGCAAATATTCTATGGCTTTTGAAAATAAAATAAAGCTTTCAAAAAAGTACTTTAATAAAGAGCTTCTCACTAACTACTTATTTCTCCAAGAAAATGCTTAAAAGAACAATTAAAAAACTTATTATTCTAATAGCACACTTATCACTCCAAAATAACCTTTAGAAAACCTTTAAAAACCAAAAATAAAAAATGAACTCCTTATCACTCCACTAAACTTTAGATAAATTAATTTAATTTATCTAATAAACCTTAATGGCAAATTTTTTGCTGGCAAGTTCAATAATGTTTTTGTTGTGCTTTCTAACTCGATCATGTGATAATTAGTTGGAAGATATTTGCATGGACCTATATTTGAATTATCCTAAATGGGTATTTCAAGCTTTTTCCCTTCATATTCTATTCTTATATGTGTCACCTTGGATCTACATATGGCAAATTCGATTGGCTTTCCAAATGCTTGTAATATTCAGTTTTCTTGGGTGTGCATGAATGAGACGTTTCACTAACCTTGGTTGCAATGGGAATTAGACTTTCCAATGCTTGGCTTCTACCAAGTGGCTCTTAGTCTTGCACTTCAACCAATGTTCAATTTTCTAACCTTGTGTGCTTCTCCAACACTTGTAATTTTCCTTCACTTTTTTACTTTCCTTTGATGCTTCAACACTTTTTTCCTGAGTGCAATAAATGACATCTCAATGCTCCTTTCAAACTAAGACCAACAACATTCCAATGCTCCTCCTTTGTACTACGATAAGCAATGTTTCAATGCTCCTTTTAAACTATGATGAATGACGTTCCAATGCCCTTATTTAGACTAATGGGTGATGTTATTATTCTATGTTCATATGCTCCTCTTTCTGACTATGAGACACTACTTTTAGGTTATCCTTGATGGATGTAATGGGCTATGTAATAGCACTAAGAAATGATGTTGTGCCTTCCTTGTTACATTGGCTCTGGTTACTAGGTAGTGCTTGTATTCTTGATGCCTTCAGTGTAGCTCTAATGGATACTATACCTTTATCCTGTTGTTGTCCCCCTTCTTGCACTCTCTTATGCTCTTTCTTTGTCTATGTTGCTAACTTCCCTTTGTAGGTGTAGGCTTCGTACTTTAACACAGGTACAAATTTCTTAAAAACTTACACTCCAAACTTCTATGTTGTCTCCTTTGAATAATAATCACATTTTTCTTACACAAATAAAATTTTACAACATTGCCTTTACTTATTACTTTTTTTGTAGATCATAGAATATGGTGTTAAAGATAGCTCCTTCGAGCGTTGGATGGATGGTGAAACTTGCACTCTAAAATTTACCTTGATTGTAGTTTTCTAATTCTACTAACACTTTTTTGCCTTCAAGTTTATGCTTGTTGTCTTTGAAATTTAGCTTGCTACCTTTGGACATTAACTTGTCCAAATATATCCTCTATTCATAAGTTATCCTTTCACTTTGGTCGAATTTGCTTGTCTTCTATATGACTTAATCATATGAGCAATGTAGTAATCTTGTGTTTTTTCCTTTATTGTCCTTCTTGGAGGTGCAAGTGCAAGATACTCATGTGTTGGATCACTGGTGCAGGATGCTCTCCAAGATTAAACTTGCACTATGTTGTCCTCTTGAATACCTGCAACCATTAATAATTTAAACATATTTAAAATGCACTTAATCACCTTTAATATGCATCATTCTCTGCCTTGTATATGATTCCAAACTTCTTTATTCAAATCTATTATTGAACAAGTTTTTATTTAAAGCTTCTCAAACTTAATGGGTGAATACTTTACTATGCCTTCGAATTTGCTAGTGCTCTCTGGCTACTCTTGAATCCATCTTTAATCTTTGTTGTTTTGACTTCTTTACTTCTTATAGCTCCTTTGAACCTTAATTATTCCCCCCTATGCTCAGTTTAATTATGAGCATTACTTCTCTATATCTATGGGCTTGTCATCGAATGGTGATGATTGTCCCAATATTGGTGTAAGAAATCCTTCTAGAGTTCTTTTATCTTTGTCTTCTTTCTCTCTTGAATATCTCTTCTTGTCTTCAAGGTTGTTCTTCTAGATTTTAGTATTTTTCTTGATTGAATATGTTACCTTCTCTAGCTTCAAGACTTCTTTTTGTGATGTTATTGTGATGCTTCACTTGCTTGTGGTAATACTATGAAAGTTGCCTTGCATTTTATAAACTTGTTGTCCCTTTTTCTTTACTTTTGCCCTTGTGGCATTTACTTCTAAGCTTGTTGTTTCTTTCCTTTAATGCTACCCTTGTGGCTTTCAAATACTACTTTTATTTAATGTTGTCCTTGTGACATTCAAACACCTTCAATATTGCCTTTGTGGCATTCACTTGCTTTAAAAATACTTCCTTGCTCTTTTGCTATCATGAATTCTCTATTTCTTTGTCTAATGTGGACTTCTAATATGCTACCTTTAAAGTGTTATGTGTTGTCCTTTAACTAGGACTATCCTCAAGACTTTTTGTTGTCTTGAAGTCTTCTTTCTACCTTCAAGTTTTCCTTAATGGTATATTTTCTTTCTAAGGACCAATAAACCTTTATCAAGGACATTTTCCAATAGGTCTTCTTCTCTATCTTTAATATTTTAATGAGACTTTTTCAAGTCTTCTTAATCTTACTTCTATGGGACTTCTCTTTTGGAGTCTCAAAACTCTTATCAATCTCAAGGTCTATCTTTGAGACCTGAAACTATGTTGTAGATTGCCTTATATTCCAAATATATTCTTGGAATAGTTAAACTTGGTCTATTTGAAACTTTTCAATAATGACCAACATTTCTTCTTGATTTGGTTCTCTAAAATTTGTGTCCTTACTCTTCACTGGTTGTTCTTCAACCTAGTGGTAAGACTTCTCTTCATTGGTATTTCTTTAACTAGTGGTATTAATTTTTGGCTTCATTGGTTTTCCTCCAACCTAGAGTAAATAACTTAACCTCACTAGTCTTTCCTTGGCCAGTGTAAATATCCTTAGACTATTTTCAACTTTTAAAAACATGTGCAAGTAAACTTGTTGTGGCTCTGATACCATTGATAGCTTTTGAAGCCTAATACTTAATGTAAATCTTACAATAAAATAACCACAGGATCAAATATAAATTTGCAATATAATGAACTCAATAAAGATAAGAATAAACACAAATAACTCAAAATAACTCATAGAATAATCACATAGAAATGCTCACAAAAATACTAAAAATGATATAGAATAAAGGTCTACTAATGCATGCAATAAGCAATGCATTTTCAATACCAATTACAATGCTTAGTCACAAATATATAATAGTATGTGACTCCTCATATGGTGCACTCTTGAACTTCACTCTTCTTTGTAACTCTTCACTTTCCTATTCTAAGGACACATGTGCACTCTTACATAATGGACACTTGTGCACATTTACACTCACAACACTTGCACACATAATTACATGACACTTGTGCATTTCCTGCACATTATTACATTACATGAAATATAAACTCACACTCTAATCTAAAAAATACACCTAATATTATTTTGTACCAAGGTGGTACATTGGTATGTACCAAATAATGTAATATTCTCCAACCCTTTTACTAAATACCAAAGATCAGAGGTATTATTGGGCTCTTTCCAAGCTTCATATATTAGGTCAAATTTCCCTTTATGTCATCAGTACCTTAAAATTATGATACCCTTCCATATTAGGCTCTATGCCTTAGCAAATTTTTTAGTCTACTAATGTATCACAATGTCAAAATTTCCTAACCCTCATGATGATTTCAACATCTCAAAAGTTTGGCACCTTTTCCATACTTAGCCAATTTTGAATGCAACAAGATGTCATATGTCAATTTTTTTTGGTCCTTTTGCTAATATTATCACTTTTAAATTTCAACCCTCTTCTACGTCGAGCTCTTTTATCTTAGAAAAATTTTGATTCTAGTAACATGATGCACTACCGAACACAAAATATTTTCTACCCTCATGGTTGTGTTAGCTTCTTCAATATTCTAGACCTCTTTTTCCTATCTTATGACTTAGCTAAATTTTAAGTTTGACTATTTTCAATGCTAAACTTTTGTTCCTTAAGATGACATAAACATTTTAAAAGTTTGGTGTCTATTTCTTCAGGCTTCTTTCCTTAGTTGAATTCTAGATCCAACGTTGTGGTAAAATGTTAGAATTTCCTGCCTTAGCCAAATTTGATGTTCAATGAGATGTTCTATTAATTTGGTTGCCTTACTACCTTCCATACTGGTGCCCATTTCCCTACTATGATCAACTCTTCAAAGGATATGTACCTTGAAATTTCACTTTTGTAAAAGTGACAATTCTAGTCTAGCTCCAAGGCCTTTGCCTTAGCAAAATTTTGATCAAAACCTAATCAGAATCATAGTTCGACTAGGTCTGCATGGACTCATGTATGTGGGTAATCACATTGATACACATATAGTGAAGAACACAAGCTTATACTAAGAGGGGGGTGAACAGTATAAGACCACTTTTTACTTTTCTTTCCCAAATAGTATTAATCAATATAATCAATGGTAGTATTAATAACAATAACCAAAGCAATGCATAAATCATCACACACAGTAGAGAAACAAATTTTAACGTAGTTCACCCAATGTGGGCTACCTCCATAGAGAAAATATTTCTTCTAAGTATTTCTCAAATAATATCATGGGAATCCTTCCCAATTACAATATTTATGGATCTCTATCCAAAGGAGATGTTGATCCCCTAATATCAAGTTTGTGGATCTCTTCCACATGAGAAATTTTTCCCCTTCTACTCTGGCTAGTGATCTTCTAGAAGAATCTATCTCTCTGCTACACTGACTGATGGATATCTCTCCACTTGAAGACTCCTCACTTAGATTTGTCTTCAATTTTCCTGGTTGCTAGATCTCTATCCACTAAGACTTTGTCCTTTGTACTCTATCACCTCCAAAGCTTTGTCTCAATACTGTACTAAACACAATCTAGTTGGTCTAGCACAACTCTGCTCAATATCTTGCACTAAACACATTACATTCGATCTAGTAAAATTTTGGTCAATAGGTCTACACAGAACCTTCTCAAATATGCTCAATAGGTCCACACATAACCTACTCAAATCTGCTCAATAGGTCCACACATAACCTACTCAAATCTACTCAATAGGTCCACACAGAACCTGCTCAAATATGCTCAATAGGTCCACACTAAACCTGCCCAAATCTACTCAACAATCTCACTCAGAACTTGTCAAAATCTGCTCAACAAGCTCACTCAGAACTTGTCCAAATCTGCTTAACAATCTCACTCATAACTTGTCCAAATCTTCTCAACAAGCTTACTCAGAACTTGTCCAAATTTGCTAAATAGGTCCACACAGAACCTGTCCAAATCTGCTCAACAAGCTCACTTAGAACTTGTTCAAATCTTCTCAATAATTCCTCTCTAGGACTTGCTCAAATTTGCATTGCAAGATTCCATAAAAGCTTGCACAAAATCATCCACAAGCCTTCTCAAAGACTTTTCTCAAATCTGCTTAACAAGCTCACACAAAACTTGCTCAATCACATAGAATCATAAAAATAATTGTTAGAGACTCAATATGTTCTAAACTCAATGCTCAATCAATACCTCAACTTAATCTCATAGAATCATAAAGAGAATTGTTAGAGACTCAATATGTTCTATACTCAAATCCCAATCTCAACTCAAATCAATCTCATAGAAGCATAAAGAGAATTGTTAGAGACTCAATATGTTCTATACTCAAATCCCAATCTCAAGTCAAATCAATCTCATAGAAGCATAAAGAGAATTGTTAGAGACTCTATATGTTCTAATCTAAAATCCCAATCTCAACTCAAACAAAATATAGAATAGTTTATTTCTTGTAACTTGAACAACCACTTCACACATTCACTTGACTAGGCTCAATCAACTCTACTTAACCAATCACCTCAAGGAATAACTCTTTCTCACAAACCCTAGTCCAAGCATGTATCATTCAACTCAAAATATTTCCAACAATGCTCAACAACAAATCTCACATAACAATGATACCCATATTCTTTTCTAGTTCAAGTTCAAGTTCTTTGCATGACCAACTGGCTTAAAAAATAATGCTTATAAAACAAGGTTTAGTCACAACTCTCAAACCAGAAAACCTTGAAGCATTAAACCAACAACTCCTCAAAAAGAAAACCATAATCAATCCTTTTCTCTCCAAATATATTTTCAAATCATTCACCCAAATAAGTCAATGAAGAATATTGCCCATACCTTTTTGATGCCTTATGAGTTGTCCACTAAATCTGCCACACTCAACACATTTTATTTTTCCAATCTCAACAAGGGTTAGAGATCTTGAGTAATAACACAACAATAAAATAATATCCAAATAACACCTTATTACTCCTACTTTATTTTAACATCCACCAAAGTTCTTTTAGAAGAAAACCCTTACTCACAATAACATTCACTAAAATAAGACTTTATCAAAAACCTTATTGCTCCTAAAACTTTCAATTTAAAATTCACAATTCAAAAATTAATTCTCAACTCAATAACCACCATAACCTTATTCCCTAAGGTTATTCAACAAATCAATTAACAAAGCACCTTTACCCCTTATAACTCCATTGCCAAATTTAATCAAAAACCCTTATTAAAATATTAAAGCTTGCTCAACCTTATATCTCCTACAAAAATTATAACCAAACCTTAGCAAGCAAATATTTTAATTAAAATATTGACCCTCATAAATATCAGAGTCGGATCGCATACCTCAAAGGAGCCCTCGAAGGGCTTTGGCGTTTCGAACCTCTGCCCACTATGCTGCCAAGCGACAGCTAAGCCACGTGGGCTAAGACTGCCCACGTGAGTGCCTTGGGCACTCTCTTCCTTAAGTCGAGTGCGATTTCCTCACAATACACCAAAATTGACCGCCCACGACTTGATCGTCCACATCACACTCCACGAAATTCGCTGTGTAATATTCGGATGTAAAATACTTTGGGTTTTCGAAAATCATGCGACTGGACTTGGTAAATTAAATGAAAAACCTTTGGCTTATTTATATAAGCCATCCTTCAATGCGAATACGTCGGACCTTTTAAAATTGCCCTCATGATGTCGGCGACACCAATAAGAAAGGAGGAAAAACCTTTTAAAAGGTTTTAAATTTAAATTTAAATTTTAATAAAATTAAAATCTAAACTTAAATTTCAAACTTTAATAACTTTATCATCGGAGGTCCTTTTTCGATGAAACGAAAAACCAACTTGGGTTTTAAGAAAAACCCATTTCAAATTTTCCATCCATGGTTTTAAGTAAAACATTTCCTTTCCTTTTCATAAAAATATTTTGCTAAGCTTCCCTTGAAGCTCTTTTTGGAACCAAATGCCATGCATCCCTTCTTGACCCTTTGATCAAAACCTTTGCTGCTCATGAAGCTCTTTGTGGAAAAAAATCATAGTGCTTACTTACATAGGTCCTTTTGACATCAATGACAACTTTTCTCTTAGGGACTCAAAATGTCTAGCATATAGTTAAGCAATTGAATAGTATACTTAAGATCTACGGATGACTCCGAGAGTGTAAATCCACCCATGATGTACTATGGATTCCCATGCAAAAAATGAAGAAGGAAGTATAGTAGCTGAAAAGTGTTATATTGACCTATATCTTGTCTAGCCAAGGACAACTCTTTGCATATAAATAGATAAGTAAAATATTCAGTGAGAAAAGGACAAAGATAAGGACAACACTACACTAAAAAAATTCATCAAGTTGGAATCCCTATTGAGCAAGCTAGAGAGTATAGCAAATAAAAGGGAGAGCTTAACAAAGAGCCAATATGAGTACCTACCATTAGACACAAAGATGTTAAACAAGCTAGAGTTGTTTATGTAGATTGGTAGATAATTTTAAGCATGTTGAATTAATAATCAACCAAGGTGACCCACCAATTTTGTAATTTTATCATAGTATGATCAAAATTTTAAAGACTCCATGCTTAAGGATAATATAGGTCCTAGTATCTCTCACTAATTGAGCTTGGTACCTAGAAAAGTTGCTAGAATTTTAGTATTTCAGCTACTACCTTTGAATTTCTATCGAAAACTAGCCATGAGAAGAAAGAGAACTAATTTTGGTAGCCCTAGGAGTAATATTATAGATAAGATTTTTTTAGAAAATTAACAAAAAATTGGTTAAGAATGAAGTATGATTGGTCAAATAGTGTGTCTCGTACTAGAATTAGCAAATTACCATTTTCTAAATTTGCAAATTGCCACTCCTAGATTGGTGAATTATTATTTTCAGTTCAGTAAAGAGAGGGATAAATATGAAATTTAATAAAACTCCTAAGAAGGAAATATTTTATTTTTACATAATGCCACAAGAAGTTAGAAAACCTCTTAACATATTTAGAAAAAATTTCAAGGTATGTAAAGTTTAGAGGTGCTTCATTTTACTAAAGATAGCCTAAATTAAGGATTTTACCATAAGGATAAAGCATTTACTTATGTGACTCCTTAGGTAAAATTTTTCTATAAATAGGAGTTATGGATTCCATTATAAATATTTTCTAGTCATTTGAGGAAATCTTATATACACTTTATAGACTTCATTTGTACTCTCAAAATTACTTTAGAATAATATAGACTTTGCAAGATATTTGCTTATTAATTGTGGCATTGCCCTTTTGATTCATGGAATGCATAGTTATTATGGAGATGGCCTTTCACTTGTTTTAGTCCTTTGTTCTATTATTGCAAGCTCATATGTATTGGATCATAATAATGTTAATTTATTATCTTCATATGTGTCATTTGATCACACTCATATTATTATGGTTATGGTTGTGTTTTCTTTTATTGCATTTACTTTACATCTACCACATTATTATATTCTCAAGTTTACTATTTTATATACTAGAGGGGAGCTAGCCTAGATTCAAACGTTGAGGAGGACACATTTTCTCTTCTTCCAATTGTTGAAACAAAACTGTGGGTGTAAATTCAATCAGAATATTTTACAATTCAACACTACCCATATTGAGTGCTTAATGTAAAAAATATTTTGTGCTTATAGTAGTTTTAAGAAGTTCCTTGTTCATCATGACTTCTATATTCAAGTTGATGGGTATTTGCTTTTGTTGGAATAGACTAGCTCTAGGATCAAGGTCAATTGTATGTCCAACTATATACCTTGAAGTCTTCATATCCCAAGGCAATAAATTCTCATTTTTTGCACACAACTCTTTAAACATATATACTTGTTCCTTTATGCATTATTTACCCATTAATAAGATTCTACCTTCAACAATTTCAATGGGTTGGTACAAGATGAAGTTTTTGCATTTATACTAGCCTTCTTGGCACTATCATAAAGATTAAATAAGCTTTCTAATGTGATTAATCCCCTAGGTAATTTATTTTTTTAACTAAATAGCATTGCCCTTGATATTATCCCCTTACTCATTTTTTCCTTCAACTTATTAGCTTTTCTAATTAGGATTTCAATTATTTTTCATCATTAATAAATACCTACCAACAATTAGAGTTGTCTAGAATAGTAGGCCTAAAGACCACTTCTAGTTCTTTTAGCCTATTCCACATTTCAATGGTTGGGTTAAAGCTTTCATCTAGAGAGGCCAACTCATTAGATTTTGTGTTTTGATGTCTAGGTATTATTGCAATTTCATAGGTATTAAAACTCTCAATCAAATACCACACTCGATTTTTGTATGCTTTAAATTGCTTATTATTCATAAAATACATTGAGTTGAATTGATTAACCATAAGTTCTTATTCACCAAATATTTTTAGGTTCTTAACCCTCAACTTCTATGATTTTCTCAACCTAGTGCATAACACTTCATGTTATGCTATATGATTTGTGCAATTAAATAGCATCCTACATGTATAATTCATTTTTATACCTTATAGGTATATGAGTTGTCTACCAATGCTAACTCTATTTTTAGTCGTAACCCCACAAAGTGTAGTTTCCATATTCATGATGATCTTTGAGCTTATTTGCTAGTCAAGAATGAAATTTTACTTGGTTCTTCTAATATCAGGTAATTTTCTATTTAGTCTCTTCAAATGCACCTCCTAAGTCATCACCATCATCCTCTTGCATGATCCTAATGATCATGTCTAGCTCAAAGATGATCTTGCCTTTGTTCAATTCTTCATTCATGAATTTTGATAACTTGTTTTAGTTAACAATCCCATCATCATCCAGTTTATGCAAAAGATAGTTACAAGGATGATCGTTTTTAATTTTGATAATTTTCTCATCTCTAGGAACCATCATGGGAATGTTATCCATCACCAATTACCCATCCTATTATAATCTTTATGTTCATTCCTTAATAGTAGAATTCTAAAATAAGGGGAAAGACCTACTACAATCACCTCTTGGATGACTATAAGTTCTAGATGTTTAGTTATCAATACTATTAGATCCTTCAAAACTCCATCAATGTTTACCCTTGTTCCATCTATTTGAATAGGCCCCTTGGTTATTTTTGTATAAGGTAATCCCATATCCTTACACGCTACTTTTGGCATAATAGTTACAACAATCATTGAATCTACTATGTAACTATGTAGCAAGTAATATTAACATTTGAGGTCACGTAAAATGATGATGGTTGCATTATTTTGGAATTTGGAGCATTCAACATATCCATTGTTTTCACTTGGATATCAAATTTATCCTTAGCTATCAAATTTTGTTGTTCATTTAAATTTGGTTGTACGTGCTACTGTGCAAACAAATTTATTTTTTAATAACATTGTTCTTTATCTTTGAGAGCTTCTCACAACAAATCCCTCTACCCAAAAAAGTCTCATGCCTCCAACATGTTCACTTTTGTGGGTGTAGTTATTAATTCTTTAACAATGTTAAATTTCAATTCACTCGTATTGCTCTCATTATGGAGGACAAAATTTTTAAATTATTGCATGGCAATAGCTCATCCTTCACTAGTTAGATATGGATACTATAGGTTTTTTTATAGATTCTTTCTATTCCCTTTCTCTTTTATATTGCTTATTAGATGTTGCCATGTCTTTTTCAAATATAGAACCATTTGCTTAAGACGCATTGGTTTATGGGACCTAAGTCAATTTAATTTCTTGACTACTTCTCTAAGTAGCATATTGGTTTGACACCATTACGTATTTATCCTTAAGGTGTAACCATGGTAGCCCCTTCTTAGAATCAAAGTACTTGTACCTAAATTGAGTTGTTTTTGTGGTACTATTTGGGGGTTGTCAATTAGGGTTATTCATCTATTTTGTTTCACTTACACCTCATTGCAACTCCCTATTTTTTATTGTCCAATACAACATGGTTTTCAAAATAAAAATCCTCATCATCTTCAAGGATTCCAAATTTGACAAACACTGTGTTGTTTGGATTGGATATGATTGGGACTGATTGTTGTGCCATCTCAAATTGGTGCACCATAATAGGTTGTTGAGTCATGAATTGATTCATTATGGAAATCTAAAATTCCATTGGTTGATCCATTATTATTGCTTGTTGTGTCTAGCATTATTGGTGCAATAACACTTGACATGCTATGACCTGGGAAGGTTACATATAAGGAGTGTATATTTATGGATATGCAAGTATACTAGGTGGTAACTAGGTAACTTGAGGAGTAGTAAATGGAGTAGAATGGTAGGTTTGGATAGATTAGAATTGAGCATTTGGATAGGCACCTCTAGCGAAGGAGGATATTAAAATAATAGAGTATGGGCTTGGGCTATATGTGTGGCATAGGCCATGGGCAGAGTACGTGGTAATTTCCTAACTTAGATAAGTACATCTTTAGCATGAGTTGCTTCCTTGAAGGCCCTCGATAGTGTAACACAATTGAAATTTCAAACCATCAAGGCCAAATTTGAAACCTCTTATATAATATGACAAGGCCTACTCATATGAGGGTCAAATATTTGGGGTATAAGATGTAGCATTCTCATAAATCTTATGTTGTAACCATGGATGTTTTCTTGGGGGTGTCTCTGAATTACATTTAACTAAAAGAGCACTATGTAAGTGTTCTCCATATTTTGAAACCTCTTAATAAGAGATTCAACAATAGAAGCCTAATTGGTGACTAAGTTTCCAGCTAAGATTATATATCACAATGCAACTTTATCTCTTAATAAATATATCAATAACCACACCATAATACGTTCCTCCTATATTTGATTTTGATTTTAACATTTACAACTAGTTGAGGTGGTTCATGGTAGTTATATTACCATTTTCATCAAATGCGGGTAAGGATTTTAGTATGACAACCAATATTGGAGAGTAGACTATTTTACTTTATATGTCCAATTACTTTATATGACAACCAAATTGGTTTTATGATTTCACTTGCATTTGTATTTGGTAACATCGAGGTCCTTATCCATATTGCACTCATGGAAAATATCATATTTGATACTAGAGAAGTCCCATGTATGCCTGCTACTCTAGAGCATATTGGACCATTTGTTGATTTTGCACTTAGGGATTTTGGGGAGTGATTATCTGTTGAGGATAAAACAATTGATTTAAATTTTACATCATACACATAAGGATACACTTGAGGATTAGGATTTTGCATTACCTAAGGGTTAAGCACATTTTTTTGGTTTTGAGAATATAGGCAATATTGTAACACTGCTAATTCTGGAGGTTCTGTTGTAGATTTTGTGAAGGTTGACCACAGGTAGCTAAATATTGATTATAGGTAGTATCTAGAATCATTGAGGATTCTAGTTGGTCAAGTGATGAGCACTAAGTATGCCAATCTATGTAGGTATAGTTACCATGCATTCGACATTGTATATGAATTATGATAGGTAGTAGAGAACCTAAACCTACATACTCTTATAGATGAAGTTCATCTCTTCATTGAGGGTTGATACATACAGACTTGCTCATACCAAGGATTCCATAGGAGAGAATAAAAGAATAATACATATACATATGTTATGGGTTAAATAATAGAAATGAAACTACAGAAAATTAGAAATGTAAAATTCAAAAACTTAAAAACAAAAAAATGAATAAAATATCTAAAATAAAAGTTCATAGCATAAATTCAACTATAAAAAGAAAATAACATAATTGAAACAATTATTCAGAACTATGAATGAGTGATTAACTAAAAAACATAAAAACATGCAATTTCTCATGAGTTATTGCAAACCACACACTTGTAATTAACCTTTCTCCAAGAGTAGACATAGTTCCCACACGACAAAAAAGAAAAAGATTAAATGGTCATAATGTCATTAATGTAAATATGCTTTTATTACTACTAAAAAATACATAAAAAGAATTTCAATCAATGCTTTGTTTACTAAATATAATTAATTATTCTAAACTACTAAATTGTTTTTTCTTTTCCTCTTTAGTTGCTAAGATTTAACTTAAACCATGTATAATAACTTAAAGGGATCATGTAACTTCTTTAAACTATTTGACAACACTTATCTAGTTAAAACTGTCATGGTCAAATTTAACTACAAACAAAAGATTATATAACAAAAAAATATTTGTGAGTCTTTCTTTAGTTGGAGTTTCCCAATAGTCAACGTTTTTTAAAGTCATATGCTTAGATAGGAGAGTTGTGAGGGAAATAGAAAAAATACGTTAGTTGAAACCTAGTTTAACATAATGACCTGGTTTCTTTCATAGCTAACCTCCTTGCATCAACATTATTGGAAAAAGATACATAACTAGATTCAATAAGATTTAAATCTTACTTGAGTTCCAAATTGCTTTGAATAAATGTTAAAGTTCATACAAGGTTTGAATCTTAGTTTACCTTGTGAAAGTTTTTGTTTCTCACTAATAATCCCAAATCCCTTAATAATACAAAAAATTCACCCACAACATTAGATTTGACTCTTATAGTGTAAAAATCTTTTACTCTTCAGTTCTACTAACCCCTTCTAATAAAATGATAAAATTCACTTGCAAGATTTGAATCTTAATTTACTATGTGAAAGTTCTTGCTTCTTTAGTCCATCCTCAAATTATTTAATAATTTTTTAAATAATATATAATATTATATTTTAACTTAAAAATAAATATTGTTTTAACACTAAAGAATGTGGGTGAAAGTATTTTTAAAATAATAATAATAATAATAATTGTTAGAAGTGTTCAATCCCCACTACGGATATGTATATGTATAAAAAGTATGTACTCAATAAAAAAAATTGTTAAAAATAATATATATAAAAAATTATAATTTACTTTCTTTACAAAAAAATTATTTATTTATTATATAATATAATATAACTTTCAAAGTACTTACATTCAAATTTTGAGGGCATGCTTGTCAGTAGTAAGATAATAGGATGACTGTACCGGCCTTAAGTAACTAGTGGTCCAGTTTCTTGTTGGTTAACAATAACTAGGTAACATAGAGGTTATGGGAAAACCCAAGATTTAAAACCTATTTTAAAAAATTTGTGGATGTAATATAAGTTCAATGTAAATTCAATATCTTCTACTCTTATCCAACTAGGGCGATGAAAGGAGTATATATATATTAAAAGTATAACTTCAGTTTACCCTTATGGTGATGAACCAAAGGAGTATATATATATATTAAACATATAACTTCAGTTTAACATAGTGCGAATTCTGTATCTCCTACCCTTATCCAACTAGGGTGATGAACCAAATGAGGTGTAAGCATATCAGTAGAGTTTAGGCAAAAGGTCTAGCATATCTATTGTTTTTATGCAAAAGTTCTATTTCCCCAATTCTCCTGGGACGAGGAGTTATCTCAAAACCAAGTCAAGTCACCCACTTCATTTCATGAGCCTTATCCGTCTGTAAGAGAATTTCAGACGATCCTCTCAAGCGCGGTGGCAATGGCTGCATCTCTCCTTACAGTTGGTACAATTCAGAATCTCGAACTTTCTAAGTATACATTTCTATTAATTATATGCTCTGAATAAAAATGGATAAGGAGAAGCTCTGCTCTGCTACATAGAATTAGTTCCAAGTTAATTTCAATTATGCGAACTCAGAATTGAGTCTTGTTAAGGAGTTCTGTTCAGGTTGAGTAAAAGAGCTTGCCTAAATCGATTTGGATTTCGCCCCACTGTAACTTATTATATCACAGCCTGAATAATGTGAATGGAATTTGCTTAATTTTATCTCGATAGGGAAAGGATAATTGATTGAGCTAGTGATGGTGACCAGTGAAAAGTACCCAAGGCATTTGATTCTGATGAATTAAATTGAATTGTGTGACTGGAAGTACCTTAAGTTGCTTAGTCAAAAATAGTTATAGTTTAAAATAAAATAAAAGATGGAAAAAAAGCAAGCTAGGGATACGAAGACCATATTTATGTATGCCAATGACCAAGAGAGGTCAATGTGATTGATTGCATGGTCAGTATGACACCTATCACCTGATACGTTGGGCTTAAGATGGATTGACAAATACGAAACGAGTTCAATGTTAAGTTACTTTTAACATTTACTAGCATTATTCATATCGGACTATCCCATATACACGGGTGGGGTATTAGTGCTATTAGAATGTACATCCTTTTCGGATTAGAATCTTGAACCTTGGACAATGTACATCCCCTTGGGATTCTACCCTTGAACCTTGAACATACCATTGGAGTACCCAAGCCTTCACTGTCAAGGCCCAGTCAGTCTGTACAATGATTAAGCATTCTGACTAGTCTTAGACCTAAAAAGTGACCTTTACCTATTACATTCACAGGTTGGTTGAGGTTGCTGGCTGTCTTACACTGCATCCCATTTCATAATACCACAACATTTCCACATGTCTGCTGGGGTTATGGGTCACCTTATTGCAGTGTGGGGATTAAACCTTAATTGTGCTTTTGTGAATGCACTATTTAAATTACATGAAAAACCCTTGGCCAGGAGTGCCCTAAATCTTAAATGGTTGGACTTCTCAGTTATTCCTCATGTAAAATCTCTCTAGTCCAGGTCCAAGATTTATGGAACTGGCCATGATTCCCAAATGTGGTCCTCATGGAGCATGATGGTGACTGGCATGATATTGGAATTGCTTGAAGGGATAATGAGGGTAGTTATTATGTGGATGATCATGCATGTAGGGTAGGGACAATAGTTACCAGAGCTATGTCACTAGTTGTTAAATTGTCATAAGCCTACCAACATCTAGAGAATAGATGGATCCCAACCATGCTTAGAACCAAGAGCCTCTTTATCCGCATAGAGTTTGACTACAAATTTTGTAGAATAACTTCTGATTTTATGGTGTAGTCATTACAAACTCATGTCCTTCAGTCATGGCTATTCGCTGTCTTGGTCTTGAATTGTTAGACAGATCCTGCTTGAGCCGAAAACATCATTTGATTCCTTTTATGTTGGATTTAGTAATGGACTCATATATACAACACGTGTTTCCAAGTTGCCCTTTTTGCCCACCCAAATGTACATACATGAACAATGAAGAAAAAATGTTATTCAGGTGTGTATACTGCTCTTGTAAGGAAATGCTTCCAATATATTTGATGTCAGTTCACATTGGAAGGTTTATTTGATTTTGAATGCCCTGTTCACCTTCACAGTATCCCCAGTAATTGTTGTAAGGCAATGCTTCCGATATATTTGAGGTCAGCTCACATTGGAAGTCCTATTTAATTTTGAATACCATGTTTGCCATCGCTGTATCCCCAGTAAGCATTGTAAGGCAATGTTTCCAGTATATTTGAGGTCAGATCACATGGGAAGTCCTATTTGATTTTGAATGCCCTGTTCACCCTCGTTTTCCCAGTAAGCATTGTAAGGCAATGCTTCCAGTATATTTGAGGTCAGCTGACATTGGAAGTCAGATTTAAGGTTAATGTGATTTTTAATGCCCGCTTACTGTAGTTTGAGGGTGATTATGTTTATTATCTTAATTTGGCATTATGCACTTTCAGGATGGATTCATTACTCAGTATTCCCTCAAGTTTGGTCATCCTTATAATATAGTCTTAAATTTAAAAAAATATTCTGCAAGTAAGTTGTAGCTAGAACGATCCTATTCACCATAATGGATTGTTCTAACATTCATATCAACTGAATGTATGCTGCTAAATGGAGATTAAGTTCAGAATGCAAGAAGTGAATTATGGAAATACATTTTACAAAAAGTACTGCATATTCTGAGTTCCACTTCTTGTGACAGCATCAACAAATAAGAAAGGAGAGAAAGTTGAGGTGAAGACCATAATTAACAAATGTGTTGATTGCAAAGTTCAAATAGATTATAGAGGGATTACCTGAAACCGCACTGAGGCATATGAAGCTACCTTATAGGCCACATTGTACAGAGGAGGGAGCATTTGAGGCCAATTTATAAGTTACAGTGTACGGAGGGGAAGGAAGTCCTCAGTCACCTGAAAGACACCAATTGTTGACTGTCATAAGTTCTCAACACTAGAACAATCCACATCAGATAACAGTTAACTTCCTTAGCAAAATTAAATGGAACAATGTTATTGATGCCGACTTATACCCTGGTAGATATCTGATTAGTTAAAATTATGACCAAAGATATATTAAATGAAAGGACAACATGCCCTTGGCATTCATCATTATCATCACTCACCTTTGCATGTATCTTCTAAACAATAGCAAGAGAAACATATCAGCTACAATTTTGATTTTTCTATTTTAAAAACCAGAGGCAACTCTGTCAGACCTTTGGTCTTAGGCTAAGGAAAGCTTCTAAACCATTTTAATTTGGCCTATAATGAAAATGCTAGTTGTTTGAGGACTGTATTCTACTATAACAAGCTCAAATTACTCTCCAATTATAAGCTGTTACAAAAATCTCAGAATTATAGAGAGCAAATTGTTTTTTTCTGCAAACAGGGCAGACACCATAAATCAATATTTATAGATCATAACTCACTCCATGCTTTCAAAAAATATGGGCTGATTTAAAAGAAGCATTTCAATTTGTAATTTTCAACAGATGTAATCTCATCTTTTAAAAGAACTACAACATCCATGCACGGTTAGATGAGGCTAATTAAATAAATGGCTTTTAGTTCTAAGTTGTAGGACATAAAATGATATAGAATGGCCGTAATGCCCATGAATAACAAACATAGGCCAAAACTCACGAGGTCCTCATTTGCTTATTAAGTGTTTGATTGGGAGCAAAATTCAGTTATGACTTCTTGAAGACACGATTGTGCAATCATAGGGCTTATGTTCAGTGACTCCAACAATTGTTAGGAGGTGAAGTCAATATCTAGATCTCCAATGTTCTTCAGCAGAGAGGTGCATGGTGGTGCAGCTTATAAAGAGGAAACATGTTAGCGTACTATTTCCTATTTTGTTTTATTGTACGCATTTGTTATTCCTGTTGTAACAAATGCTATTGCTGCTACACTGTTACAACGTAACAGTTCAGTTACGCCGGATGTTCTATTCCCGGCACTGTAACATATTATTTAAACTCTGATGAATAATACAATTGTTAGTTCCTGATTTCTACATGGCATCAGAGCCAGCGATGAGCAGGGAGGCGTGACGAGAAGCCGAGGTTGGAGAAACTGGGCGGTTGTGCGGTTATTTTTTTTTTGTCGCGCAGACGCGACAGAAGGAGAAAGCAGGCTGCTCGACCCGCAGTGACCAGACTCCCCACCGCTCGCCGAAGTAGACGCAGCCGGCGCGCTGCGTCGCAGGAGGGCCCGGACCCCGTTGCGCGCGGCCGGGCTGGAACGTGCGTCCAGGAGGGAGGGACCACTCCCCGCGCGTGCGACTGTCGCAGACGCGCGACACAGGAGGGCCCGCGCTCCCCCCCACGCGACGAGGAGGGTCCGCGCTCCCCCGCGCGACGTCTGTCGCAGACGCGCGACCAGGAGGGTCCGCGCTCCGTCGTCGCCGCAGGCCGTGCGACGATCCGTCGCGCAGGCCGTGCGACGAGAGGGAGGCCCCCCCCTTGGCCGACGCCGCGGGGGGAATTTAAATTTCCCGCCCGCCGCGCCGGGGGAGTATAAACCCCCCCCCCCACCCCCCCGGACGCGAACGAAACCCCCTGCTCCCCGCGTTGAGCGCTGCGCGCAGAGCCAGCACGAGCGTGGTTGCAACCGTGCAGAGGGCGGGACAGGCGGACTCGAAAAAAAAAAAAAAAACAAAGGAGGCGGAGTTTTATTTTTCGTAGAAAAAAAAAAAAAAAAAAAGCAAACCAGAGACGCCGCGAATTTTTTTCGAACGGTGGACGGCGGAGGAGCCGCGATTTTTTTTCGAACGGTGGACTGCGGAGGAGGAAGCAGCGTAGCAGTCGGAGGCCGATGCAAAGGGTGTTGAAAACGGAGGAGGCTCACTGACCCCTTCGGATCAGCCCGCAAGCTCACGTGGTCGTGAGCCGTGCGGTAAGGCTCAGGGAGCCTGCAGGTCGGGGGTTCAAATCCCGCCGACTCCCCCCAAGGTATAATTTTTTTTGCAAAGTCATTTTTTAATTATTATTTTTTTAATTAAAATTTTTAATTTTAATTTTTTTTAATATAGTTTTTTAAACTTTATAAATTAAAATTTTAATTTTAATTTATTTTTTCTAAAGTTTTAAAACTATAGAAATTAAAATTATTTATTTTAATTTTAAATTTATAATAATTATTAAAATGCTTTGTTAAAGAAAGCTTTTTTTAAGGGGGGATATTTTTTCAAAAATCAAAGGGGGATAGAGAGTAATTTTTCGAAAAATAGCAATTTGGCATTGTAAAAGGTGCATTTTTAGCTGTGACCGACACCTTGTGGGTTATTCTTGTGGGCAGTTTTTTTTTGTTGTATGTTGCATATTTCATTTTTGCACTATAACATTAAAAACTTAAAATCAAACACTCCCTAAGTCCCCGGAATATAAAACCCATCTGTGCAATTTTATTGCACTGCAGCGTTCGGTATTTGTGATACCTCTGGCCAGCACTTACAGGTAAAGCTGTCGTGATTTGGCTACTGTATCCGCCGCCTAATATAGCTGCTATAACGACGTCTGAGCTTGTTCTCTATAAATCGTCGGGGAGGAATAAGTACGCCATTTTTGCATTTTTTTACTCCATCCACTACCCTTTATCGCACTTGTGTTTAGGCGTAAATCTGACGAAGTATTCTTCATAGTGTTTAGGGGAAGTTACGCCCCACGCATGAGAAGAATCTTCTATGGTAGGTGCCATCAACAAGGCGATTCCCTTTCAGTACCGCTTATGTTCCACGTATCGTATGATCTCTAAAATTCACCTATAGTCTCCCTCACGTAAGGGCGGGTGATTTTTTGTTGATCTTTCTAAATACCTATAGTTTCCCTCACGTAAGGGCGGGTATTTTGTACGGTATATTGGCCTAGCAAAAGGTATATCGAAAGGGGGACCAATTTGGTGATATAAGGAACCTTCACTATGGCCGTTGTTGCAAAATTGATGACTGATCCGCATCAGTTATTGAAAGGTCCAAATTATACACCATGGAAACATAAGATGAAGGCTATTCTCCAAATGGAAGATTTGTGGGATATTGTTCTTGGAGTAGCAACCGAGGCCTTCACCAACGAGCGGGATCCACGGGTCCTTCGGCGAGATCAGATTGCTTTTGACAAGAAAGACAGGTAGAGCAAAGGTGCTCATTTTGTTTGTTGTTTCGGATGAAGTGCAACCTCATATAAGCTGACAAAGCAAGTGGTAAAGAGGCATGGGATGCCCTTAGAACCATCTATGAGGGGAAGAATGAATCCACCATTCTTCATCTTCAACAACAACTTCATAACTTGAGTTTGAGGCAGGGTGAAACAGTTGAACTCTTTCTGTGCAGAGTGTCTGAGTTGAAAGAGAAATTGAGTTCTCTCGGAGATACTGTGGACGAAAAGCTTCTCATTTCACTTGTGATGAGAGCTTTACCTTCTTCATTTGATATGTTGATAACCTCCATCCAGGTGTCTCAACGACAAATTACCTACATCGAGTTGGTCAATCTGCTTCAACAACAGGAGGCACGCCAACTTCACAAGGATGATTCTTCCAATACAGCCCTATACACCAACGAGGCGGGGGTTCTAGGAAGAAAGGTAATGGGCAAAAAGGAGGCAACTTTCGAAAAGGAGGAAATTCTCAACAGGATACGAAAGGAAAAGGCAAACAACCTCAACGAAGAAGAGGTGGTGCAAGATCCGTGAGAAAGACAACCATGACACCAACAGGTGTTGGCATAAGAACAAGCAGAAAGGCCAAAACAAACCACAAAATAAGAACAAGCAACCCCGAGGTGAATGTTGTTGTTGAAGAATCGACTCGGATTACGAATGGGCACACAAGGTGCTCATGACTACCATAGATTCCACACAGAGGGATCCTGTTTGGTATGTCGATTATGGAGCTAGCAAACATATGATGGCGACAGATCGTGGTTTGAATCATTTGAGGCCAAAGAGGGCAAACCTGTCACCATTGCTGATGATAAAACCTACAGGGTTCAGGGAGAGGGTACAGTTTCAGTCACTCTTCCTGATGGCAAGTGTCAGATTGACAAAGTCCTCTATGTTCCGGGATTGGCCAACAATTTGTTGTCAGTGACACAAATCCTGGACAGAAATATGGTTGTCAACTTTCGTGTTGAGAATGGAAAGAAGTGTTGTACAATTACCAGGAAGGGTAAGCAGATTGCAACAACTTCATATAAGCATGGCTTATTTGCACTAGATGCTATCTCTACTCCACATGTTGCCATGTCTGTCTCTACCAAGGAGGCAACTTCCCTATGGCACAAGAGATATGGGCATCTTAGTTACGGCTACTTACTTGAGCTCGGCAAGTATGAGATGGTAAAGGGTCTTCCTTCCCTTTACGCCACATTGCCGGTGTGCTCGATCGCTTGGCGGGAAAGCGGCATAGAGTACCATTTGAGAAGAGCTCTACAAGAGCAAGAAAACCTCCGGAGCTAATTCACACCGATCTATGCGGTCCTTTCACACCCAACAGTGTTGGAGGGAAGAGGTACTTTCAGTTATTCGTAGATGACTACTCACGAAAGATGTGGGTTTTCTTTCTCAAACTGAAATCTGAAGCTTTTGCATTCTTCCGGCGAGTTCAAGAAATCCGTTGAGAAGGAGTCGGGGGCTTCTATCAAAACCCTCCGCTCGGATCGAGGGGGAGAGTTTACCTCTAATGAATTTTCTGCATTCCTAGATAAGCATGGGATCAAGAGACGGTTAACAACTGCCTATACTCCTCGAGCAAAATGGAGTTGCTTGAGAGAAGGAACCGTTCTATCATGGAAATGGTTCGTTGTATGCTCACGGGAGCTACTCTTGGGCAACAATATTGGGCAGAAGCTGTCACCACTGCAGTGTATCTATTGAATAGGGCACCCACAAAGGCCCTAAAAGGAATGACTCCACGGGAAGCATGGAGTGGTCGAAAACCCTCCATATCTCATCTACGTATTTTCGGATGTCAAGCTTTCATGCACATACCGAAAGAGAAAAGGAAGAAACTAGATGAGAAAACAACTGAGATGTATTTTTCTTGGATATTACGAGCACTCTAAAGGATATCGGTTGATAGATCCTTTGACCAAGAAAATTCATATCAGCAGAGATGTTGTCTTTGATGAAGCTTTCACATCACAGAGCACATCTAATGTACACCAAGATATTGTGGAACCTAAGGAAGAGGAGATTCCTTCGTCAACACAGACAGGAGGTCCTTCTACATCTTCTTCACCACCACCGAAGAAGAATCCTAAATGGTGTACAAATACAATCAGAGATGCAAATTTATCCACTCCTCCCAATTTGAATTTGGATAGACCTCGTACACGGAGTATGGCTCAAAAGGAAAGAGAAGCCGAGAAGCGGGTGAGGTTGATGATCTTTGTCAATCTTTTGAGGAACTTTACGTGACTCCAAGTGCGAAGTAGAGGATATGGATATTGATGATGACAGGGCATTCATGTCTACCATAGATAGTCTTGAACTCGCATCGGTGCAAGATGCTCTTAGTGAGCCTCGGTGGAAGGCCGCTATGGATACCGAGTATGAGTCTTTGATGAAGAATAAAACTTGGAAGCTTGTTGATCTGCCGCATGGAAAGAAACCTATTGGCTGCAAATGGGTATACAAAGTCAAGTACAAGGCGAGATGGAACAATTGATAAGCATAAGGCCCGTCTTGTTGCAAAGGGCTATGCTCAAAAGGAAGGCATCGACTATGAGGAAACTTTTGCACCTACTGCTCGGATGACCACAATTCGGGTTATGTGTGCTATGGCAGCACAATATGGGTGGAAAGTTCACCAAATGGATGTCAAAAGTGCCTTTCTAAATGGTGATCTCCAAGAAGAAGTCTATATGACTCGGCTTGAAGGATTTGAAGTGGAAGGCCAACAGCAGAAAGTTTGCAAATTGGTCAAATCCTTGTATGGTCCGAAACAAGCTCCTCGAGCTTGGTATATAAAAATGGACAATCACCTTATGCGGCATGGATTTAAGAGATGTCCGTCGGATGCAAACCTCTATTTCAAGAAACAGGGTTACGAGATAGTGTTGCTTGTACTCTATGTGGATGATCTGCTCATTACGGGGAGTTCAGAAACTATGATCTCTCTTGTCAAAAGAAACTTGTGCAAATCTTTTGAGATGACAGATCTCGGACTTCTCCATTCTTGTCTTGGTCTGGAATTCAGCCAGAAGGAGCACTCCATCAAAGTGTCTCAGAAAAAGTATGCCAAGACATTGCTTTGGATAAATATCGCATGATTGACTGCAAGCCAATGGCAACTCCAATGGAGAATGGACTTCAGTTATCGCGATATGATGACTCACCTCGGGTAGATGGTACTCTCTATCGACGGGTTGATTGGGAGTCTCATATATCCGACCAATACTAGGCCGGATCTCGTATTTCTTGTCAACTATCTTTCGAGGTTCATGCGGGAGCCTAAGACCACTCATTGGAAAGCAGCAAAACGTGTTCTTCACTATGTCCGTGGTACTATGGAATATGGCCTAGAATACAAGAGGAACAACAAATTCTTCTTGCAAGGATACACGGACTCCGACTATGCCGGATCATTTGATGATCGCAAGTCAACTTTCGGATACATTTTTCATCCGGGATCCGGTCCTGTCTCTTGGCACGGCAAGAAGCAACAGGTGGTTGCTATTTCATCAACGAGAGGCGAGAATATCGCGCCGCACGTGAAGCCGTGTGCGAAGTGATATGGTTACGTCGCATTCGACAAGTATGGGCCATCCATCAAAATCTCCAATACACTTGTTTTGCGACAATCGGGGTGTTACGAACCTCGTCAAGAATCCAGTCCATCATGAAAGAACAAAGCACATTGACACACAATGTCATTTCATTCGAGATGAAGTTCCAAAGCACCGAATTCAGCTTCAACACATTCCCACAGATGCTCAAGTTGCAGACATTTTCACTAAGGCACTTGGACGTGTCAAATTTGAATTGTTTCGCAGCTCACTTTGTATTGCAAAATAATGTAAGGGGATGTTAGTAGTCTAGTATAGCTATTAGTTATTACATTACCCAAATAATGTAATAAAGCTGAATTACATTAGTTCCTGATTTCTACAAAACAAACAATATTCTGTAGTCTTCCTTTGGGAGAGGAAACAAACAGTCTTTTGGACTCTTCCTTTGGAAGAGGAAACGAACAGTTTTTTGGACTCTTCCTTTGGAAGAGGAAACAAACAGTTTTTGGACTCTTCCTTTGGAAGAGGAAACGAACAGTTTTTGTTTTTTCTATAAAAGGGGAATGACCCCTTGCATGTAAATTATGATTGAATGTAATTCTGCCGAAATCAATAAAAGATCAAGCTGCCATTGCCCCGTGGTTTTTCCTGCACATTGCAGGTTTTCCACGTAAAATCTGTGTTACTTGTTTTTCCTGTGTTATTGTGTTTTTCTGCTTGCACATAATTTTGCTATATTTTCTAACATCTGGTATCATAGCCTAGGGTTTTGTGCGAGTGGGAGCTGCAACAATGACTGGAAGTGTAACCAAGTTTGAGATTGAAAAGTTTGATGGCAGGAACTTCGCCCTATGGAAGATGAAGGTGGAGGATTTGTTGGTTCAAAATGACCAAGCCCTAGCCTTGAAAGGGGTCGCGAGTAAACCAAGCAGCATGAAAGATGAGGAGTGGGCAACGCTGGATAGGAAGGCGGTTTCTACAATCCGTCTATGCCTAGCGGACTCCGTCTTGTTCAATGTTGTTGAAGAAAAAACCGCGGAAGCCCTTTGGAAGAAGCTTGAAAAGTTGTATGAGACGAAATCTGCAACAAATAAGGTTTTTCTGAAAAAACAGCTTTACAGCCTAAGGATGAAGGAGGGCTCATCTGTGGCAGATCACTTGAATGAGTTTAATACCCTTATCAATAAACTGGTTTCAATTAATGTGAAGATGGAGGATGAGGACAAAGCTATCACCCTACTTTGTTCCCTCCCAGAGACTTGGGATCATTTGGTGATGACCATCAGCAATTCATCATCAGGAGCTCTAACTTTTGATGATGTGGTAGCCGCTTTGTTGGCAGAAGAGTTGAGGCGGAAAACGTCTTTGGAACCCTCAACCAATGAAGCCCTAGCTGTGAGAGGTCGATCTTTCGAGAAGAGTCAACAAAGTAGATCACAGTCCAGATCTAAGTCTAAAGGACAAAAGCTGAAAGGGAAGTGTTGGCATTGCGGGAAGCCAGGGCACTCAAAGAAGGATTGTTGGCAGTTAAAAAAGGAAAAAAATGGTGAAAACCAATTTCAGCCTTCAGCTGAGGCCAGTACAGTAAATTGGAGAGACGGCAACATGTGAGGCTTTCTGTATCAGCAACAGCAGATCTGTTTTATATACCTGGGTTTTGGACTCGGGTGCATCTTTCCACATGTCTCCTCACAGAGACTGGTTTGACAAATATCAGCCATATAGTGGTGGGAAGGTCTACTTGGGTGATGATCACCCTTTAGAAATTGTGGGAAGAGGGGACATAAGGATCAGGCTGGACGATGGTAGAGAAAGGATGTTATGTGATGTGCGACATGTGCCGATTTGCGGAAGAATTTGCTCTCAATCAAGATGATGGATAAGCTAGGGTATTCTGTCACTTTCGGTAACAACTATTGCAAAATTACCAGAGGTGCTATTGTAGTAGCAAAGGGAGAATCTTATGGGACCCTATATCGTTTATGCGGTGATACGGTGACGAACCATGCAGCAGTAGCAACTTCAGTTCAGGATGCAGTAATGCTATGGCATCAACGCCTAGGCCATATGAGTGAAAAAGGTCTGAAAATTCTGCATGACAGAGGTATGCTTTCTGGGATTAAGTCTTGCAATTTAGACTTGTGTGAGCACTGTATTTTTGGTAAACAAAAGAGGGTTCGGTTTACTGCAAGCCCTGGTAAGAGTTCTGATTTTCTGCAACTTATACATTCGGATATATTTGGACCAGTCCCCACTCGGTCCTTAAATGGTGCCATCTATTTTCTGACATTTATAGATGATTATTCTAGGAGAGTGTGGGTTTATTTTCTGAAGAAGAAGTCGGAAGCTTTGCAGAAATTTAAAGAGTTCAAAACTCGAGTAGAGAAAAGTTTGGGCAAGCCTGTTTTATGTCTTAGGTCAGATAATGGGGGTGAATATTGCTCCAAGGAATTTGATAAATTTTGTACGCAGGAAGGAATTAAGCACCAGAAGACTGTACCATATACTCCACAACAAAATGGTGTGGCTGAGCGGATGAATCGCACAATCATGGAACGTGCAAGAAGCATGCTCAGCGCATCCATGTTGGATAAAAGGTTCTGGGCAGAGGCTGTTAATACAGCTGTTTACCTCATTAACAGGTCACCTACAGCTGCGTTGGATGGACAGATTCCAGAGGAGGTTTGGTGTGGTAAGCCATTTGATTACTCTCATTTGCGTACCTTTGGCTGTGATGCATTTGCCCATGTGCCTAAAGAAAAAAGGTCCAAACTTGACCCGAAGTCAAGCAAATGTGTTTTTCTCGGCTATGGAGATGCAATAAAGGGGTATAGACTGTGGGATCCTACTGCCCACAAGGTAATTATTAGCCGAGATGTTATTTTTGATGAAAAATCCATGCAAAGGAAGGAGGTACAACAAACACCTAATGTTGTACCAGTTGAAGTAGACATGAACGAAGATGAAAATGAAAATCAGCATGCTGAAATTTTTGACCATCATGCTGAATTTTTTGACCAGCATGCAGAACAGCAAGTAGAACAACAAGTAGAGCAGCCACAACAGTCACAAGACCAAGAGCCACAATCAACGGATCATTGGGTTAGAAGATCTACACGTCCACAAAAGTATCCGGAAAGGTATTCTCATGTTTATCAGTCCTCTTTTGCTTTGTTAACTGATGATGGTGAGCCTAGTTCATTTCAGGAAGCTAGAGAGTCTGAGAATGCAGAAAAGTGGAGGAAATCCATGGAGGAGGAAATCGAGGCACTTCGCAAGAATAAAACGTGGGAACTTGTGGATCTCCCACTTGGAAGAAAGACTGTTGGAAACAAGTGGGTGTACAAAGTGAAGAAGAACAGCGATGGGCTGTTGGAACGCTATAAAGCTCGCTTGGTGGCAAAAGGCTATGTGCAAAAGTCAGGTATTGACTTTAATGAAATTTTCTCTCCAGTTGTGAAGATGACTACTATTAGAGTTCTACTTGCACTTGTAGCTGCACAGGATTTAGAACTGGAGCAGCTTGATGTAAAGACTGCTTTCTTGCATGGTGATCTCGAGGAGGAGATTTATATGGATCAGCCTGAGGGCTATGAGGAAAGAGGCAAAGAGCATTTGGTTTGCAGACTGAAGAAATCTTTGTACGGGTTGAAACAGGCGCCAAGGATGTGGTACAGGAAATTTGACACCTTCATGAAGAGCCAAGGTTTCAGCAGGAGTGAAGCTGACCATTGTGGATACTATAAGAGGTTTGATGATGGCAGTTTTATTATTTTGCTGTTGTATGTTGATGATATGCTGGTTGCAGGCCCCAACATGAAGAAAATCATTGATCTTAAGGCTCAGTTGGCTAGGACATTTGAAATGAAGGATTTAGGAGCAGCAAACCAAATTTTAGGGATGAAGATACACAGGGACAGAAAAGGAAGAAAGATCTGGTTAAGTCAAAAGTCATATATAGAAAAGATTCTGCAACGCTTCAATATGCAGAATGCAAAACCAGTTAGTACCCCACTTCTTTCAAACTTAAAATTGTCTTCCAACCAGTGTCCTAGAACAGAAGCAGAGAAGACAAGCATGTCTCGTGTACCGTATTCATCAGCAGTAGGAAGCCTCATGTATGCCATGGTGAGCACCAGACCGGATATTGCCCAAGCAGTGGGAGTAGTTAGCCGGTACATGGCAAATCCTGGTAAGGAGCATTGGAATGCTGTGAAGTGGATATTTAGATATTTAAGAGGCACTTCAGATGCTGCTATTTACTACGGATCGGATAGTTTGCAAGTTAAAGGTTTTGTGGATTCTGATTATGGTGGAGATAGAGATGGGAGAAAGTCCACTACAGGATATACTTTCACTCTTGCTGGTGGAGTTGTGAGTTGGGCTTCTAAGTTGCAGTCTGTGGTGGCTTTATCAACCACTGAAGCAGAATATATTGCAGCGACTCATGCCAGCAAAGAGGCAATTTGGCTAGAGCGACTGTTGGGTGACTTCAAGGTAATGCAAGGGAAAATTATGTTGCATTGTGATAGCCAAAGTGCTATTCAGCTAGTGAAGAACCCAACATTCCATGATCGCACGAAACACATTGATGTCAAGTACCACTTTATAAGAAATGTGGTGGAAGAAGGTAGGATCCTGTTGCAGAAAATCGACACTGAAGTGAATCCTGCAGATATGCTTACTAAGCCGGTCAAGACAGAGAAGTTTGAGTGGTGCAAAACTTCTCTGGGCTTGCTGAAAATGTGATAAGGGCAGCATTGGGCAATTGGCACTTGGATGGAAAAACATAGGCAAAGAATTCCTGTATATCGACTTCAAGTGGGAGAATGTTAGGAGGTGAAGTCAATATCCAGATCTCCAATGTTCTTCAGCAGAGAGGTGCATGGTGGTGCAGCTTATAAAGAGGAAACAAACAGTATTTTGTAGTCTTCCTTTGGGAGAGGAAACAAACAGTTTTTGGACTCTTCCTTTGGAAGAGGAAACGAACAGTTTTTGGACTCTTCCTTTGGAAGAGGAAACAAACAGTTTTTGGACTCTTCCTTTGGAAGAGGAAACGAACAGTTTTTGTTTTTTCTATAAAAGGGGAATGACCCCTTGCATGTAAATGATGATTGAATGTAATTCTGCCGAAATCAATAAAAGATCAAGCTGCCATTGCCCCGTGGTTTTTCCTGCACATTGCAGGTTTTCCACGTAAAATCTGTGTTACTGTTTTTTCCTGTGTTATTGTGTTTTTCTGCTTGCACATAATTTTGCTATATTTTCTAACAACAATGAGGCCACTTTCTTAAAGGTCAAAGTTGTCCATAACATGCAAAAAATATCTCAATGGGAAACCATTAACCTATAAATAAAAAATGCCAAGCACCATAAGGACATAATTGTGTAAGCAAAGAACCGTGGTATAGGATGTAACGATGCCAAAAATACAATATCAAAAAATAAATTAGAATGTCAAAGTCCGTAATGAACATGCCTTAGGCAGTTTAATAGTCTATGATTCTTTGGACATTTAGAGGGGCAAAGTCCATCATCTTTACATTATGAAGGCCCCATCAAGGTGAAGCACCATGGGCTAAATTCTAAAATGTGTATCTTCAAGTCTTTGAATGTAGTATGCTTATAACTGTATGATATCCACCAAGTCAAAAATGGTACTTGGAAGACATCATAACTCGCTTTTAGGTACCTTTTGTTGTTATCATTGACAATGTGTTAGTTTTCACTGGGGGAAAGATGATTCAGTTTGTGCTTCAACATGGTTTCGTGTTAAAGACAACTTGAAACTATTATCCGCAAGGGCCAAGCTGAAGCTACCAAAAAAAAATTGATCAAGATCCTGAAAAGAACCATCACACAATCCCAGAGGAATTGGCACATGTAGTTACAAAAGGCATTGTGGACAGGTAGGGTAACCACGGAACCATCCACTAGACACTCGTCGTACAAATTGATGTATGACAAAGAGGTTGTTCTTCCCATTAACTTGGAACTCCCATATCTGTAGCTCTCATAGCAACTTGAATTGGAGGACATAGATATGATGCCCTTACAGACTAGGCTGAACAAATTGCTTTTCCTTGAAGAAGAAAGAGAAAAAGTATTTGCATAGTGTACGAAGCACCAAGCTGCAGTGAAGAGATGGTTTGACTGAAAAGCAACACCACTTGACATCAAGGAAGGGGACCTAATTTGGAAGTGGGACGAAGATCGAGCCAAGCCTGGTCAACATACAAGTTTGATTCTCTATGGTTTGCACCATACTAAGTCACCCAAACAAATAGTGCCAATGCCTTTAAATTGGAAACTTTGAAAATACACTCGTTGCCTATCTCAATCAATGGGCAACATTTGAGGCGCCTCTAGGCCAAGTTTATGGCTTCAAAAAAAGTCTAAAGCTCCCCATATGGTGGAGTGCGTGGTCCCTTCGTCTCTAACAAAAAAAAAGAGGAAAAAAATCCTATTTGATCCATCAGTCTGTTTCTAGTCCTTGTTTTTGTTTACTTGCTTAAAAAAGAAAAAAGTGCCACTAACTATAAAAGGGGGTAAAGTGAATTTTAGAATTCACTTTTACTTTTCATCCTCCAAGGGCTCCCATTTCTGCTTAGAAGAGTTCTTTTGTTGCCATCAATCCACTCAACAGATTCAGATTCCTCAAAAGTCCCATTTGAGCACAACGGTGTCCCATTTGAGCACAATGGGGAGAGATACAGCACATGGCTTCAAATGTGAAGAACAACATCCGTGGTGCAGTTTTCAATAGTGTTAGGATCCTAATCCTAACCATTAATCCTTATTAATCCACTTATTATGTTTATGGACCATTGTGTCTTTTCACCTCACAACTATAGGGTAGATATTTATATTCATTCAAATGGGTGTAAGTAGGCATCCATCAAAAATATAAGAAAATACATTACATTTTACCCATTGGCAGGTCTTCCTCTAGTGAAACAGTGATTCAATTTCAAAGGCGATTCAATACATTCTTCTTGTCTTTACATCCAAATCCATTCATTTTCATCCGGACACAGGTTCCTACAATCTAGTATCAGAGCCATACCATCCTAGCGCCTCATCATCACTCACTCAATTGGAAACTGGTGTATAAAGGGTGCAAAATCGATTGCATTCCAACCATCATTCATATGGCCAAAAATTAAAAACAAAAACCTAATTTCATTCACCTAAGAGGACTTACATTTTACAAACCAGCCCTACAATGGTCGATGGTAGGAGATCACAGGACCCTGCCTCAAAGATTTCATGCAGGAGGTTCGCTAGTGGAAGGAAGAACTTACAAATAAGACTATAACAAAGGAGGAGTTCCGCCAATGGAAGGACGAAATTACAAACAATACTATACCAAAGGCGGAATATGAAAACAAAATATCAGAAATAGATTTAAAAATTGATGCCTATAACCACTCCATCAATATGGTACAACAAAATATGGCACTAATCCAAGTTGGCCAATCTACCGGGGGACCAACACACCAAGCACTACTTGGGGGACCACAAACGTCCATCCTACCTAGAACCACTAAATTGGATTTTCCAAAATTTGAAGGAGGTGACCCCACTAATTGGATCTATCGGGCTGACCAATACTTCTCCCTCTACCAGGTCCCTGAGGCATAAAAGGTTCGCATTGCATCCTTCCACCTTGAAAGTACCGCCACCCAATGGTACCAGTGGTACGAAAAGATGAATGGCACCCCTACATGGCTAGAATTTACAAAAAACCTAATGGTACGATTCGGCCCTAGTAAATTCGAAGATTTCACGGGAGCCCTTACCAAACTCCGCCAAACCACTACAGTGCGAGAATACCAAGCTCAATTTGAAAAATTGGCAAATCTTACATCAAGGCTAAATGCCTCATTCTTCCAAAGTTGTTTCATCAGTGGCTTAAAGGAAGACATTCGATTAGAAGTACAAATGCTCAATCCCACTGACATGATGCAGACTATTGCGTTAGCCCAAATGGCGGAAGAGAAATTCAATAACCAACGTCGACTAGGAAGACCACCTATGGGGAAATCATAGAATACTTACACCACCCCAAAACTTAATCGAGTCTTACCAATTAAACGTATCAGCCCTGAGGAAATGAAGGAAAGAAGAGAAAAGGGCCTTTGTTTTCATTGTGATGAGAAATTTATCCCCAACCACAAATGTATTATGCCAAAACTATATATTCTGGATACGATTGATCATTGTGGTTCAAAAGAAGAGGATAATATTGAGGTGGAAGTGGTGTCGAATACACCCGAGGATAACACAAAAGACACACCAGAAATCTCTTTTAACGCCCTCGCTGGTTTCTCCTCCCCACAAACTATGAAAGTCAAAGGGTACTTTAAAAAACAAAATCTCATTGTGCTTATGGACTCTAGCAGCACACATAATTTTATTGACCCAAGGGTGGCAAAACAAGCCAATTGTTTTATACATCCTTGTAATAGCTTTGAGGTCATGATTGGCAATGGAGGAAGGATTGCATGCAAGGGAAAGTGTCAAAATATTAAACTCACTATGGGTGATTATAATATGAAAGGGGACATGTATGTACTTCCCTTAGGAGGATGCGATATCGTCCTAGGAGTACAATGGTTACGAACACTCGGCACAATCCAATGGGATTTTGAAGACCTATGGATGAAATTCACACAAAAAGATCAAACATATACTATTAAAGGATTAAAATCAGGCCCTTCCCAAATAGTAAGTTCTCATAGAATGGAGAAAATTATTCGCAAAGGAGGCAAGGGTATGATTGCACAATTATTTTCCATCCAACCCGCAAATGAAGAACAACAAGAGGTGCCTGAATTACAACAACTTCTAGCATGCCATTCTCAAGTATTTAACGAACCAAAAGGGTTGCCCCCTCAACGTAGCCATGATCATGCAATTCAACTTCTTCCAGGGCATCAACCCCCTAATATCCGACCTTATCGATATCCTTATCTCCAAAAAATAGAAATCGAAAAACTGGTGCAAGAATTACTAAAAGCAGGGGTTATTAGACCTAGTGTGAGTCCTTACTCTTCTCCAGTTTTATTAGTTCGAAAGAAATATGGGTCATGGCATCTATGTGTTGATTTCCGTGCCCTTAACAAACTCACCATCAAAGATAAATTTCCCATCCCCGTCATCGATGAGTTGTTAGATGAGCTTCATGGGGCTACATACTTCTCAAAATTAGATTTACGATCGGGTTATCATCAAATTCGAGTAAAAGAAAGCGATATTCCAAAAACTACCTTCCGCACTCATGAAGGGCATTATGAATTTATGGTTATGCCATTTGGCCTTACCAACGCCCCTTCTACATTTCAGAGTCTAATGAACTAGGTATTCCACCCTTACCTTCGAAAATTTATCTTAGTTTTCTTTGATGACATTTTGATTTATAGCAAAACATGGGAAGATCACTTGCGTCATTTAGACCAAGCATTGAAAATCTTGGAGGACAACCAATTATATGCCAAAAGATCAAAATGTTCCTTCGGACAACAAGAAATTGAATATCTGGGACATATTGTCTCCAAAGAAGGAGTTAAGGTGGACCCTCGCAAGATTGAAGATGTGAAAAATTGGCCTACCCCAAAAACCTTGAAAGGCTTGCATGGTTTTTTAGGATTAACGGGGTATTATCATAAATTTGTTAAATATTATGGCAAGATCGCAGCCCCCTTGATAGCTCTACTCAAGAAGAATGCTTTTCTTTGGTCTCCAAAGGCTGACGATGCTTTCACCGCTTTAAAAAATGCCATGTGTTCCACTCCTGTGTTAGCCATGCCAGATTTTTCCAAACCATTCATTATTGAAAGTGATGCTTCTGGAGTAGGAATAGGAGCCATTCTCATGCAAGATGAAAGACCCTTGGCTTTTACTAGCAAGGCATTTTATGGGAAGAATTTGGCCCACTCTACGTATGAGAAAGAGATGTTGGCTATTATTCATGCTATTCAACATTGGAGACCTTACCTTATTGGTCAACGTTTTATTATTCGGACTGATCACCATAGTTTAAAGTATTTTCTTGAGCAACGCATATCCACTCCTGAACAACAAAAGTGGGTTACTAAACTATTAGGATATGATTATGAGATCATATATCGAAAAGGAAAGGATAACATGGCCGTCGATGCCCTTTCACGGAAATTTGAAGAAGTACCCCAATTGCACGCCCTCTCCTCTCCTATTCCCAAATGGATAGACCAAGTAACTGAAGAATGGTTTAATGATACTACAACGCAAACATTAATTCAGCAAGTCCAACAAGACCCCACAAGTAAGCCTCACTACTCTTGGAGCAATGGCATACTTAGGTATAAAGGGCGTATTGTCCTATCTCCTACCTCCTCATATCGAACCAAACTCCTCCATGAGTTACATGCCACACCTATTGCAGGACATTTTGGATTCCTCAAAACTTATAAAAGAGTGGCTCGATCCTTTTATTGGGTAGGAATGAAACAAGATATCAAGAAATTTGTGGATGAATGTGAGACCTGCCAAAGACAAAAAGGAGAGACAGTAGGTACCCCTAGCCTTCTTCAACCTCTCCCTATCCCAACCAAAATGTGGGCCGATATTTCCATGGATTTTATTGAAGGCCTTCCTAAATCTATCGGTAAAACTACTATTCTAGTTGTGGTGGATCGCTTATCTAAATATGCTCATTTTTACCCCTTGGCCCACCCTTACATAGCTAGTACCATCGCCCAACTCTTTCTTGATAATATCTTTAAACTACATGGCATGCCTTCCACCATAGTAAGTGATCGTGATCCCACCTTCACTAGTAATTTTTGGAGAGAATTGTTTAAACTCCAAGGCACTCAACTTCGTATGAGTTCCGCTTATCATCCCCAAACCGATGGTCAAACAGAAGTTGTTAATAAATGTTTGGAAACTTACCTACGTTGTTTTATTTCTACTCAACCCCTTCATTGGGTTAAATGGCTTCCTTTAGCCGAATGGTGGTATAATACCTCATACCATACCGCCATTAAGATGACACCATATGAAGCTTTATATGGCCAAGTACCACCTTCCATCACCTCTTATATTCCAAGAAGTACTAATGTGCCAACCGTGGATTCTGAACTTTCTACTAGAGCTAATATTCTTCGCCTTCTCAAGGATAATTTACTCATGGCCCAACATCGTATGAAGCAGCAAGCGGACCAACATAGGATCGAACGAGCATTTCAAGAAGGTGATATGGTATTCCTTCGTCTTCAACCTTATCACCAAACTTCTCTCAAAATCAAGGGTTCACAAAAGTTAGCTCCCAAATTCTATGGGCCTTATAAAGTCCTACAACGCATTGGGCCCGTTGCTTATAAACTAGAGTTACCAGAATCTTCCAAAATTCATCTTGTGTTCCATGTCTCTTGCCTTAAACCAGTAGTTGGCACACACATTACCACACAAACTCAACTACCTGAGTTCACAGAGGATGGAGCACTCATGGTTGAACCTGAAGCTATCTTGGATCACCGCACTCGTCAACTTCGACATCGCACCATCACCGAGCTTTTGATTCAATGGAGAGGCCTACCTTCCGAAGATGCTACTTGGGAAACACTTCATCACATCCAGCAACAATTTCCTCACTTTCCGCTTTGAGGACAAAGCTCTTTTAAGGAGGGTGGCATGTTAGGATCCTAATCCTAACCATTAATCCTTATTAATTCACTTATTATGTTTATGGACCATTGTGTCTTTTCACCTCACAACTCTAGGGTAGATATTTATATTCATTCAAATGGGTGTAAGTAGGCATCCATCAAAAATATAAGAAAATACATTACATTTACCCATTGGCAGGTTTACCTCCAGTGAAACAGTGATTCAATTACAAAAGTGATTCAATACATTCTCATTGTTTTTGCATCCAAATCCATTTGTTTTCATCCATTTAAGTTGCTAGGACACAGGTTCCTACCAAATAGCATGAGGGTTTGGAGACGTTCTTTCTGCCATCAACAATCCACCCAATAGATTTTAATTCCATGAGGGACCCATTTGAGTACATGTAAAAAGAACTTAACCCATGGTTTCTTTTTTGGAAGAGGACTCCAGGAAGTTTGTTTGGGCAATAAGGGTTTCAGCCATTCAAAGCAAACATCTTCAGCGAAGAAAATTCTCTAAGAGGCACAATGGAGTAGAGCACCTCATTCCTAGAGTGCCCCGTTTGCTGAGCGCCTAATCCTCACTTGCCAAAGCAACTTGTGGTAGAGTGCCCTACTCCTGTTTATGCACATTCCTTCATTGGTGAACCTGTCCGATCTACTGATGTATATCTCACTGGGAAGAAGATCCTACGTTGTGATATGGACACCACGACAGCAAGTGATGACTCCTTGGACGAAGATATTGAATAGGCGCTGGAAAGTATGTCAAAGGCAGAAAACACAAAATTGGATATAGATTATAGAGATGAAGAGAACAGGCCACCACAACCAAAGTCAGCCCCAGGAGAGCATAAAAAGAAAGTACGTTGGTGAAAACAGAAAAAATATAGGAAAACCCCATGGGGCCACGTATCATGATTCATTCTTTGGTGTTTGTAAAGGGAAATATCAATATCCTCCTGGGGTAGTTAGGGAAGAGGCTCTCAAACGATATAACTTTGGTCCGCAAACCAATTCTTGGTCTATTAGCAGACTGTTGACTTCTGGATTGGCAAATTTCATGTGCCTCAAGTGTGGGAGTGCCCAGAGATCATAGAAGTTTGCATTTGGAGGTATGACAGTGAAAATAAGATGATCTGAATCCCAGGAGATAAGTGTGAGGCACCAATTCATATTTCCATAGAGGCCATTAGAGAGATGATGTGTGTTGAAGCTATAGATGGAGAATGGAAGCCTTTCAACCTTAATTCAAATATGGTATACTATGAAAGTTATGGAAGGGAGAGATGGGTTGAGTTTTTGAAAATACCATTGGAAAAACCTAAACATGCCATAAACTTTGAATTCCCATTGAGGATTGGCCAGGTCAAGGTCGACGCACAAATGGCCATATCTGGGATGGTTGTGCTACTGGGGAAGTATGATGATAGAAGGGTGTGGCAAGATCATGTAGCGGTCCCAAGCGCGGTCTAGGAATACTATGGTCTATCTTATCCTATAGACTATGCAAAGTACATTGCGCAACTAAGAGTTCAAATGGAGAACTTCTAGGAGTTGTTCACATTTGCATACTCATCCTACCTGTTTTGGCTACTCATACACAAAAAAACAGAATTGTTCTGGGATCTTCAATTAACCAGTTGGGTGAAGAAGTGAGCCCACGACCAGTGTGCGACTGGACTAGCGTTTCTATCAGGAGTGAAGATCAAGATTGTTACAAATTCTACAACAAAATATACATCCCCATAGTGCAGGAATTGGAAGGGGAAGTGCCTAGGATGTTAGGATTGCTAGGCCTTTGCTTAGACTCCAAGGGGAAATACCGTTGAGCGATTTTTACTTGGGTATATATAGTTATTTTGTTCAGATATACGGATACTCAAGACAACAAATATGAACATGTTTTGCAAGAGAAAATAAAACATTTGAAAGCCACCATCCAAGAGCTGGAAGAACAAAAAGATAAAGAAATCATATGGCTCACTCAAGCATGGGTTGAGGCAAAAGCAACAATAGCAGAGTTGAAGTCTAAAACATTAGCACCTGAATGAGTGCAATTCCTTTGGGATGAAATTGGCGGAGAGATTCAACATGCCAAGGGATATTTCTCTTACCTTAAGGAGTGTGAGGAGTTGATAGACCAAGTGGCCCCAACTATAGAACAAAATAGGATACAATTGGAAGCAAGCAAGGGACATAATGAGATCATGCAACAAGTTCAAAAGATGACTATTTAGTAGGTCAAGCAACAAGGTCTGATGGTTAAAGCTATCCTTATTGGGTAGCTTAAGATCATCCCTTACAAGCTAAGCAGGTTGGAGAGCTATGAAGAGAACCTCGCCAAATTACAAGAGGTGGTCAGTGAGGCACAAAAGAAGATCAACTAGATGATTGAAAAGGGACTGCCAAATCTTAATATGCTCATGATAGAGCAGCTTGCTAGGATCATCAAAGAACAAAAAGAAAAGGTTGTTCGATCAAATGACTTGCAGGAGGTTATAAACAGGCTTGAAGAATTGTATGAAGAGATAAGACAAGTGGCAACAAAAGCAAAGGATCTTCAAAGGGATACATATGAGGAATTGACCGATGACATTGATGCATTAAACAGTTCTTTGATTCTCTCTGATACGGATTGGGAAATCCTGTGAACAATGGTTTAGCCAAAATAAATAGGACATAGGAAATCCTACAGAAGACTCCGTGGCTCAATGGATAAGGCACCATCGGGGATCTCTTGTCAATTAGGATTGACATTCTTGCAAGTCACCAGAATTATAGTAGTTGACTACTACTGTCACTTCCAAAATGAGTTCTATCATGCAAAACAGTATGAAAAATGTGAAGGGACTTGGTCAAGACTTCATAGAGGCTTCACTTGGGGCATATTCTACTCTTGAGAGTGCTCCTCTTATTCAAGCATCCCATTCACTAGAGCGTCTCTCTCTATGTCTATATTTAGAAACATGATAAAGATGATGTTATCACCTCATAATTATCATTGGGGTACATTATATGTAGTCCATTTTGTTTCTATAGGTTCAAGTATAAATAAGAGTTGAATGCTCATTGTAAGGGTCTTTTGGCCTTCAAAGCATACCAAAGCTACTCTTTGGAGTAAGATTGTAAACCTCTGAAATTACAAAATCATTATAGAGTTGTGCATGGCATTCCGATTCAATTGTGTCTCTAACCTTTTGTTTATGAATGTGTGGAATCAATGGCTCTACCCTTCTTTCCCCCTATTAGTCTTTTTTGTTTGTTTGATATTGCAGGTTATTCAAAGAATCTTACACACTGTAGTTATTCGATCTTTGCTAAAGAAGTCATTTCCACCAAACCTTGAACCTTACTACAACTTCGGCCATATTTTTTGTTTTCTCTCTCACACCTTTACTCAAACAAAAGTAGATTAGATTTGTTTTTCTGCATTTCTAGGTCAATTTGCTTAGCCGTTTTCTGCATGTTTTAGATTATTTTATTTCTTTATTTTCAGCATTAGATAGATGTAAAAGGGAACTGGCCCCAGATCCGGAGGATGGGGAGAGTGGAAACTTCCCCATCCATTTATTAAACTGCAGTCATGGGCTCAAATCACACTTGCCAATGCCCATGCTCAATAGTAAGTTATGCCTTAGTATCAACGAGGGAAACATCAAACAAAAATAATCAGTCTGAAAGTCTTTATAAAATTTTGAATCTAGTACTAATATTTATGGGACTTACCTTTTCTCAAACTAAATTTAGTTAATTTCTCCATTGATTATCTTCATAATGTCTTCTAAAGCTTTTAAATTAGATGGATATGAGATGGTTTATTTTTTCAAGATTTATATTTTATTGCTTGGTATTTGTTATATTATGATTCTAATAACATTGCATTTACCATTTAATTTTAACATGATTTATGTGATAGGAATGATTTATCTTCATAAAATTATCCTATTGGAATGATTTATGTGATAATGCTTTAGTATATAATTGGACAATGGTAAATGTTTTTCCTTTTTTGTGATGCAATTATTTTGATTGATCTACTAGGAGCAAGCCTGGCTTATGCAACAACATGTGAACGACTTATAAAGAAGAAATTCAAACAATCAAGACAGTCCTTGTTGGTGTTATGTCTAGACCCTGAACCTCAAGATAGAAGTTTTTTTTCTCAAAAACACCATGCCTCTATTCTAAATCGAAGAGATGCAATTCAACTTATTGGATTAACAGCTGGACTTTGCTTTGATCTTTCTTTGCTGGATGATGCTAGAGGTGCTGGGTTGCCTCCTGAGGAAAAGGCAAAGTTGTGTGATGCTATGTGCGAGAAAGAACTTGAAAATGTATGGTGAGATTATAAGGACCTTCTACAAAATCTTTTTGTTTTCTATGATGATGAACTTGAGATATGGAGAAGCGTTTACTCTCCTGTCTACATCTTCATGCCTCTTGCAATTTTTCTCCTCATTTGCTTCCAAACTAAAAAAATTCTAATGTTAAGGGCAAAAACTTATAGCTTGTCATGCCAGGGATCTTATAGTACTTTATGCACAATGGCTTCTAAAATGTGGAAAATTGGACAGTATTTGATGCCTTGGTGTATGTGACAGTTAACATTTTATATTTTATAAGATGCAATAAATTTGGTTGCAAACTCATTTTATATGTGTCCTAGAATATCAGTGTCCAAAATAATACGTGTTTGTCTTTGAAGTTCTTAGTACTCAAATCAGACATGTCAGAGACGATCCCAGCCAACTGTGAAACATTATTGGGAGTTTTTTAAAACTGAATGTCAGATTGAACCTGTTGGTAACTCCATTCTAACCTCAAATTAGGATTTCAGTGAAGCATAACATTGTTCATTAAGCATCATTGGAATTTCAGATTTGATGTCACTGTGAGGAAGAAGTGTCTGGTCAAAAAAGCATTGAAAAATTTTAGAATATAAAAGCATAATGAAAATACACAGATTGATAGTTTTATTTAAGACTGGACTGATTTTAAATTTGGATGACAGGACTTCTCTTTTAAGTTTCAATGAGCATCCTAGTAGACTTAGAAATATAGCTTGTCGTGCCAGGGATCTTATAGTGCTTTATGCACAATCATGGCTTCTAAAATGTGGAAAGTTGGACAGTATTTGATGCCTTGGTGTATGGGACAGTGAACATTTCATATTTTATAAGATGCAATAAATTTGCTTGCAAACTTATTTTATAGCTGTCCTAGAATATCCGTGTTCAAAATAATACATGTTTATATCTTTGAAGTTCTTAATACTCAAATTAGACATGTCAGAGATGATCCCAGCCAATTGTGAAACACTATTGGGAGTATTTCTTAACTGAACGCCAGATTGAACCTGTTAGGAACTCCATTTTATCCTAAAACTAGAATTTCAGTGAAGCATTGCACTCTTCATTAAGCACCATGTAGGCACTAGTTCTGGACCTCAGAAGAAAAAGAAATAGTGCACATAGTAGGAATAAGTGCAAAATGCACTAAGTGTAAATAATTATGAAATGTAATGTAAATGAGAGTCAAATGCAATTGTAATGAAATGCATGTGAAATGCAAATGCAAATGTAGACAAAATGACAATATAATACCAATTTTATTGATAAATTGCAATAGACTATAGTGCATTAAGGTTAAATATGAATTTTTGGTGCGTTGTACTAGGAAGCCATTGTTGGCAATGGCCAGGAAACAAGTTTAAATAGACCCCCCTCCTTCATTTAGGACTACCTTGTACTATTCATCTAGGCAGACCATTCATGCATGTATCCATCTAGAGTGTATGTTGCATATTGAGGATACCAGGGAGAGACTAGAGCCAAGTATTGGCAAGCCATATGTGTAGATGTTATAGCATGTATGCAGATTGTATATCCATTGTGTGGTATTCTGTAAAGCCGTACAATTGAGCAATGCAACTGACTCATCTTCTGTAACGCCGTACCATTGGAGCGGTCTTGATGCAGAATAAGCATCCCATTGCATTTTAGAGTAAGGGGTGCAGAACGGAGCTATTCAATATATGATAAGGAAATGTTGGTCATCAAGCATGCCTTGGCCAAATTCAGACCTTATCTTATGGGATGTAAGTTCATAGTTAAAACTGACCACAATAGTTTGAAATATTTTTTGAATGAGCATGATCTCAATGATAGGCAGCAGAAATGGGTAAGTAAACTCCAAGCCTATGACTTTGATATTGTATATGTCAAAGGGAAGAAAAATGTGGTTGCTGATGCATTATTTAGAAGACCATATTTGTGTTCCTTGGTTGAAATAACAGCAGATTGGAAAGTGAGAATTACAGCAGAATATGCCAAGAATACTTGGGCTTCTAGTATTATTGAGGGTACTTTGCATGATGACAGGTATACTGTGGTGAATGAATTGATTATCTACAAAGACAGGATACTTTTGGTACCCAATTCACAATTTAAATTGACATTTTTAAAGTCCTTCCATGATACTCCTATGGCTGGTCGCCTGGGATTCTTCAAAACATATAGGCAGATCCGGGAAAGGTTTACATGGAAAGGACTCAAAAATGAGGTCCTTAAGTATGTTCGGGAATGCGTCACCTGCCAGCAAAATAAAGATGAGCATACTTATCCAGTTGGTTTATTGCAGCCCCTGCCAATTCCCCATGAGAAATGGGAAAGTGTTTCCACGGATCATTACAGGGTTGCCCAAGGTGCAAGGGAAAGACTGCATCTTTGTTGTAGTTGATAGGTTGACCAAATTTGCTCACTTTTTTGCTATTTCAGCAACTTATACAGCAGCTCAGGTGGTAGATTTGTTTTTCAGGGAGATTTTCAGACTACATGGATTGCCCAAAACCATTGTCAGCGATAGGGACAACAGATTTCTAAGTCTCTTTTGGCAGGAGCTCTTCAGACTGAGTGGGACTAAACTCACTCCAAGTACCAGGTATCACCTGCAGACAGATGGACAAATAAAGATAGTTAATAAGTGGGTGGAAGGGCACCTTAGAAACTACATCTCAGGACAACAAAAGGCATGGGTAAAATGGTTGCACCTCGGTGAGTATTGTTACAATTCTACTTACCACATGTCAATCAGGATGTCACCATTTATGGCTTTGTATGGATATGAGGCCCCTAGCTTCATGGAATTGCTCTTTGGAGACAGTAGAGTGCCTAAGGCTAGAGATTTACTGCAGGATAGCCAAGATATAATGAAATATTTGAAGGAAAATCTACAACAGGCACAAAATCAGCAGAATTTATATGCTGATCAGCATCGGATAGAGCGCAGTTTTGAGGTAGGTGACATGGTCTATCTGGGATTACAGCCATATAGGCAATCCACTCTCAAAAAGAGTGGAGCAGAAAAACTTAAGCCACGGTTCTATGGCCCATTCAGGATTTCTAGGAAGTTTGGGGAAGTGGCTTACGAATTGGAGTTACCGACCGACAGAAGAGTGCACAATGTATTTCACATATCATGTCTCAAGAAGGCGTTGGGTCATAATGTAGTTCCTTTGTCTGTGTTGCCGCATTTGGATGAAGAATGGAAGCTTGTTCTTATCCCGAAGGCCATCATTGATATCAAGGAAATACACTCTCAAAAGACGAGCAATCAAAGAATATTTGGTCAAGTGGAAAGACTTGCCGTTTGAGGATGCTACATGGGAAAATGAGCAGATTCTACAACATCCAAAGTTGCAATTGCTTGAGGACAAGCAATTTTGGGAAGGGAAGATTGTAATGTCCCCTTTCTAAGCAGTCAATTATATTAAGGTTAGCCTACTCACAGGCCTCCGTAGGCTAATATTTTGTGTTAGGGAGCTCATTGGGGTTGGACAGGTGTACTCTGTGCGTTACAAGCTTTCTTTTGCCAGTTTCCGAGGTCGTTTTGGGTATGCGAGCTCATGCTTACTATTTTTAGTAAGTACGTTTTCGGGCACTGACTTGGTTAGTGGACAAGGTGTGATGTTTATCTTGATTGGGAAGTCCGTTTCTTCACTCAGTCGGTAATTATTACCTCATTGGCAAATATTATTTAATTTTTGGCGTTATTTCCCTAATTTAAATTAAATATTTAACTTATAACGTCAAATTAAATAATAAAGTAAAAGGACCCAAACATAAAGTATTAAAATGAAATATTTGATAAAGTAACTTTATTATTGGATGCAAAAGTGGACCTCCCACCTTGGGAAAAGAGATTAAAAGAATAAAAGAGTTTTGGGCTCATTTTTGAGAGGGAGGGGACTCGATATTTCCTTCTGTGGAGAAATACTTGTAACGGCTTGCATGCAGGGGTTTCAAGCTTTGTGAGGACGGAAACCTTCACAAAGCACATTATCTTCGGGTGTGGGAGATCATCCCTGGACAATCTGTTGGCAGTCTCATTCAGAGGGTGCACTTGACTTTAACGGAGAAGAGATTTTTTGAGTTTAATGAAGGATGGCAGAGCTGAATAGAGTTATTGGAGGGTTCATCATACTTTCATTGTTTTTGTCACTTCTAAAAGTCAGCCGCACCATTTCTAGGGGGTACTGTACAATTTGAAGGGGTTTAGTGAGGGTTTGAACTGGTAGCAACATTTATACTCCTTCAGAATCTCCTTGCCTTCATTTTCAGACTTGTTGCAGACTCGTTTCCAGCAAAGAAGAGACCTATTTAACTGGTTGTACCATTCGGTGCATGCTAAAATACCTTGTGGAGCCATGTGGGGTTCTAAAGGATGATTCTCTGCCCTTTTGGAGGGGTTTTTGCATGAAAAGAGGCGCTTAGGGTGTGAGATTAATCTCTAGTTTGTTTTGGAGTGGAGAAGTTGATGGTTTAAAAGTTGTTCGCGTGGGGGGGGGGGGGAGGGGAGGCCGCTTTTTTTTTGGGTGGTGAGGCGGGGGGTTCCCCCCGGGGGGGGGGGTTTAAAAGAGTTTTTCAAAAAAAATAAAAAAATAGTTTGCGTTTTGGTGAAGCCCAGTTTGACTGCATGTAGACAACCAGATGAGTGGAATTTCATTATTAACTAATGGGTATGTTTGAAAACATCATTTTTAGTGATTTGTAAATGAAGTACTATAAACCACTCATTATTTGGGTTTAAATACAATATTTGGTGAAGTGGGTTTCAATTTCTGGCATCATATTGCACTGTATTTCTGTGTTTTTATTCAATAGCGACATTCTATTTAAATGTGTTAAGTGTTCATAAAAACTAGTTCAAATTCAGAAAACAAAAAAAAAATCCAGTTTTGGGGTGGGACATTACAACATATTTGCAAGACTCAAAAATCAAAGAGGCCACAGGCTGCAGTTGTATCATTCTTATACTGCTTGTAGTGGTATTAGGTATAGAGAACATACATATGGACACACACACACACACAAAAGAAATTGATATATATGAGAAGAGAAGGATGCCATAGAATTGATAAGGTGCATGTATAGAGATATGACATCTTCGAGGTAGCCACGTCTAAACAATCTAAATAATGATACAAAAACACCATATCTCAAGATTTTTTGAAGTTTGCCACTTCTGTACAGAATTCACTTTGGCACTTTCTTTGGTACCCATGCTTCATCTAACTTTGGTTATGCTCCATATAAAGTGTTTTGCTTTTGGATGTACTGAAACTCATATGTTGAGTATAAAGAATACACTAGACTTGAAGTTATAGCTTATGTTCCATTTGTTGCTGGTGATGTCCATTTACATTCCTCTTTTATTCCAAAAACTGAGTATTTACATAAAATGCATTTTCTTGAGTTTGTGTACTTCTAAAATGCTTGAGTTACCTAGAAGTGTTTCAATTGCAAACCAGTTTGATGTATAGTGCTTTCACACCACAAGTTTTACCAAAGATTTGTCAAAACTGAAAAAGTAGTGGGCTTGTCGTCCATAGTCTTGACTTTTGTCACCATACAAATTTTTTCGCAGAGTGATTTTTGCAACATTTTTTCCCATAAACTGTTGCATTGAGTCTGTTGCACTATTTCTTTAGCATGCAATTTGAACTGTTTATTGCTATAAATACAAATAAATGAAATGTGGGATAGTAAACCTCTTTGTTTTTGCAAGTTTATATGATATGTTTAAGGGTATAATAAACTTCATTTTTGCAAATGTGTCTAAGAGGTTTGGAGAACTGTAGATTCCTCCATATTGGCAAGTGTTGGCAGCATACCATAACCGAAGCTTTCTGCATGAGATTAAAAGGCGGGGGGGGGGGAAGAACTTCTAGAGATTGTTGTTGACATGATATATCAATTTATTATAGGTTCCAATGATGACAACTGAATCTGGCTTACAGTACAAGGATATTAAGAATGGGGGTGGACCAAGCCCACCTGTTGGATTTCAGGTATGCCCATTATATGCCCATGCATGTATAAGATTGTTAAGGATGTGAATTTCAAAGAATTTGTAATATCTTTGCTACAGTAGATTTTCAACTTCTTAGAGACTAAGAAGTTCTTCAAAACTTGGCATTGATATGTTATAAGCTTTGCCTTTAGTATTGTGTTTATGTTAAAGAGTGATATAATAACAATCATGTGTGACTTAGTAATCCTAGGATAATGGTGTCTAACTTATTTGTCAAGGCATTTTGACACAGATTAGTATGAGACTAGCTTTTGGTGTAATTCTAGAGACTTGAGAATTGTTTGTTAATAGCATTTACTAAAATATTGATCATCCCTTTCAACCATCTACTAGTTTATGCCTGATCACCTCCATATAATGAGAGGTATTTGAAATGCTGGATTATCTTTTTTTATACGAAAGAGATTGATTTTGTGCTGATTTACGTGCTTAACATGCTGCATGGTTTATATTTTATATGACTTCAAAAGGTCTCTATGAGTTGATATTTTACCAGTGATACAAGCCTCAATGAGTGGATATAACTGTAGATTTTGGTAGTTAACAATGGTTGGTCGAGGGGACATTTTTGTTTCTGCAAGTAAAGATAAGATTATGAGTGGTCATCTTTTTTTCATTTATCTGTGTCGTGTAAGTGAACAAATGAAATTTTCTTTCCTTGAAGTTCTTTCCTGGAAAAGAGCACATATAAAAGCTGCATTTCTCTTTCAGTTATCTCATTGTTTTAATCTTTGGCTCTTAACCTAGTTATTAATGCAATCCTACATAAAGAAACCTTTATTTATTGTGAATTATTCAAGGATTTTTTATATATTAACTTTATAAAAATTTCAGTCCCTAGAGATCATTTTGCTATTTGTAACTTGAGATTAGCTATTGTTTTTGTAATTAATATATATTTGCCCCAGAACTAGGTGATCATTCACTCATGGACTGATCCATCTGTATTGGTAAATCTCATTACCTTGTTGTTGTGTTCTCAAGGTACCTAAAGTGTCAACTGACCAAAGTTTGAGTTTTCAAGCTCCTGTGTTTAATTCATTATTATATTTTAAGATGCATAGATTTTCATTAGGAATGTTCTAAGTGATTGCCAAGCCCTGCAAAACATTTATTTATAATTGATATTGATGCTTGTCCCAAAGGAAAAGTTATATGCAAATTGTACATGTTAATTCGTTTAAAGTAAACTGTTTTTTCTGGGTTGTGTTGTCACATTTTGCCAAGGGGTGCAAATATTGAGCTATTATAATATTGTTTTCTGTTTGGTTCCTCTTCCTCCTCTGAAAGCGGCATTCTCCAGCGCAGGGATTCTTCTCTGGCATCTTCGCGGCGCTCAATCGTGCCTATGAGTATTTCTTTCCTTCGTTGTTTTGTGCATATTTTCAGTTTTGGGCGGCTTTGCTGGAAGAAGCTATAGAAAATGGGCATCTTTGCCCAAGTGGGGAGTCAAATGCGTGCTTCGCTTGCTTTTGGGAGCAAGTAACAGCCGTGCCGAAAATACATTGTAACAATCACGCTTCGGCCGCAAAATTTTGACTAAGTAATGAGCGGGGCATTTCGCCCTTGAGGATAGCAAAGTTGCGCTTGGGGCCATGATGTTGTTGAAGTGCCACTTCGGGCTCATTCCCAGCGAACTAGCGTGCAAGCAAATATTTTCTAAGGCATAGTTCGTCTTGTCTTAGCCCTTTGGTTTGGCGAACCTTTAGTTCGGAGCTCTTCTAGAGCGAAGTGCCACTTCGGGCCCATTTGTAGGGAAGCGCCCCATCTCTAGCAAAGTGACGCTACCGGCAGAATTTTCCTTGTAGTCAGGCTTTGCCTTCGCTCCTTGCCCCAGCGAAGCTTCGGTTCGGGTCTTCATTTGGGCGAAGTGCCACTTCGGACCCGCCTAGAGCGAACCTCTTCCAGGTAAAGTCCGTTTTGGACTTGGAGAAAAAGCATTGCCGAAACCCAGCTCAGTGAGGCTGCAGTTCGGGCATCCTCTCCAGCGAAGCTGCGTTTTGGCCACGGTTCCAGCGAACCTACACACAGGGCCATCCCAAGAGCGATTCGGGCCGATTCTTCAGCGAACCTTCCATGGAGTGTTTTGGGGCACTGGGACTGCTTTCAAGAGGCACATTTCCAGAGAAAGGGGTGGGTGAGCATTCAAGGCGCTTTCATGGCGCACAGGTTTGGAGCCTCTCGCCCATCCCATCAAGGCGGCGATGCTAATCCCAAAGAGATCTCCTCACCAACTGCAGTAACTGCCGATGCGAGCTCCCAGCGACCAATCTCAGGGTGAGCCGTGTCTCGTAGCTGCGCGCTTCCCAAGAGGCCTCTCGATCCGCGCTATTTTTCCTGACAGGAGTCAAATCCCAGCTACCCCAGCAGTTTTTAGGGTTTGTTATTAATGCTACAGAGGTGCGGTCCTCTATAAAAACCAGCTCATTGTAATGAAAAAAAGGGGGGAACGCTTTGCTAGAAAGCCACTGTATTCAGTTTTTGCATCAATACTAAGAACTCCTGGCTCTGATTCTATTTCTTCTTTGTATGATGCCTCCTGTGTTTATTTCTGTTAATCTCGTCTCTTTATGTGATTGTTGTAATTTTGTTATCTGGATTTAAACGTCTTATATTGAGCGAACCTGGAATTCTCCTGGAGGATACATAGAGAAGGAAATATAGCGTTAGTTTCTGTTTTATTCTTTGTATTGATTGCTGCTAATTCGAATAGAGATAGGTAATCGTGCTGTTCGTTCTTCCCCTCATTTACTACTATGCAACCTTTATCTCTTTCAGTAATTTCCCAATCTCTTTCCAGTTCCCTAATCTAAAACCCCAGCTTAGTGTAGTAAAGGAGCCAGCCTTCTCTGGAGATTGGCACGGAAGGCATTCCTTCCTTCCGGCCTTTCAATCGGTTGGGCGGGTCTAGGGCGCATAAACAGACCAAACCCTTTCCTGAGGCAGATCCGTAACCAACAATTTTTCCTGGCACGCCCGGTGGGACCCGACTGTTCCACGGTATAAGCGGCATTGAGAAGTGATGTTCGTCTCAGTGCTATCAAATCTGAACATCTGGCGACTCCGCTGAACTCGGATACCTCCAAGTCTCGAAGACCAGTGCAAAAATCCCGCCTTCATGCGTACGAGATGGAGAGTTAGAAACGCAGAAGAGGAAACCGAGTTCTATGAGCTTGACATTAGCGCTCTGGGAGAGCATCCCAGGATAGTCAGGCCAAATACCTCTCTGGACGAGGCATCCTCGCAGGAAGTTGTCGTTGCTGAGCAAGATCCGACTCCAGACAACACGACGACTAGCTGCCCCCCGAATCCTCCAAATTCTCCGGATCATCAGGGCATCTTGGCCCCACCGACCGTTCAACTAGGTGCTTCGGGCGTCCTGTTCCCACCGAACCAGCCACCGTCGTCGCTAATCAATGAATCCTCCGAATCAGACAAGCAAATATGGCACGACCTAATCCGCCCAGGCAGTTTCCTAGCCTGGAACCATTCAGGGCCTTTGAACCTAGCAGCGCAAGATCAAATCCCTGCTGCAGCGTTGAAGGCCATCCCTACGTATGACGGTACTGGGAAAACCGCATGAGCATGTTCAAGACATTGCCGCTCTGGCTACCATCCACGACATCACGGAGGAGAATATCATGGTGAGGTTGCTAGTCTTATCCCTTAGAGGAAAACTTCTCTACTGGTACCGATCGTTGCCTGCTGGTACTATCACCTCCTGGGATCAACTAGCAGGGCAGGTTGATAAAGGGATTCAACGAGTCGGCAGACCCTTTCTCCTTGCTCCACCAGTTCACGACCATTCAGAGACATCCGCAGGAGGAAGTTGCCGATTTCAACGTCCGATTCGCTCGGACCTGGATGAGGGTCCCCGATGGCCTCCGGCCAACCTCTGAGCAAGCAGCGTTCTATTTCCTCAGAGCTTTCAACTCTGATATCAGCATGAATATCCGGTATTCTGGTGTTAATACCTTCCCGGATTTGTACACGCAAGCACAAAAGGCAGAGGCCGACTTGATAGCCATTGGCAAACTCTCGCCGAAGCCGACGATGCCAATCTTTCCGGACTTGCCTCAGTACCGCATTCCCAATGCACATCCACTCGGATCACCTCCCGCACCTTCCATGTACCCGATTCCATCCTGGAATCCGAGTTATGCTCCTATCTTCCCGCAGCTTTCGACTCCTGCAGTTCCATAGCTTCCGACTCTTGCAGTTCCACAGCTTCCTTCGCTCCTGCAATATCCAGCTTTTCCTCCACCTATAGCGTCGTTACCATTGCCAGCTCCCCACAAACCAAGCTATTACAGGAGGTCCAGTCCCTCAATTCTGCCATTAGGACAATGTCAAATGATATGACCATCATGAAAAGGAGGCAGGCTCAACAAGAATACCAGCCTAGGAAATTTCCTCCTCCAACGATTACAAGAGATCAAGTCGCCCCAGCTGTAGGCCTCCTGCGAGGAATGCGGCTGTTCTGAATTATGAAGAGGCGAGCACATCGGATCAAGTGTTCTGGTGCTCTACTTGCAATGATCCACATGGGGAGGACACTTGTATGGTCCACCTGAATTATATCCAAACGCTGGCGGGCACCGTCCCCAATGCACAAATCAATATGATCAGGGAGGTGGACCGCAACCTCATGATCCCCGCTGAGGAGCAAGTTTCAGTTCTGACCAGAAATGGGAAGAAGCCCATTGAGGTCGATGCAGCTCAGATGGGGCCTCTGAAAGTATACTCTCGCCGCGAAAAGGAGCAACCGCCGACGAAAGCCCCAGATAAGGATCCCTTGCCCCCGCCGGCGAAAGAGAAACCCTTGCCAGCGAAAGCTCTAGTATCCCAACTACTAGGCGAAACAAAAGAGCAGGCCAGAGAGAAGCTCAAGTACCCATCACTGACAAAGCGACAGAGGGTTGAAGCTACGCAACAGTACCGCACTAAGTATGAAGCTGCGAAGGAACCAGAAAGGCCCTCTACCTCAACCTATAACATAGTTGAGGAGCTGAAGAAGGCCCCCGCCAAGATAAGTCTCTATGATGCTCTGCAACTCCCTGGACAGGTGGACTTGTTGCAAGAATCCCTCAAATCCGCGAAGGGAGGAAAGCTGACCCAGACCGTGCTGACTCAAACTCTGACTACCTCAGCTACAGGCAAGAACAGGCCGCCCCCATTCTACCTGTCCCTTCGGATGGAAGGATGGGTCGTGCACAATTGCATGATTGATTCGGGTGCAGCGACCACTGTCATGCCCAAAGCCGTGTGCGAAGTAATGGGCATGGAATATACACGGAGCAGTCCAGGCGTTCTTCAACTTGATGGGACTCCCGTGAAAACAGTGGGGGTTATCAAGGATATTCCAATCCAGCTGCATAAGATGCCTCAGATTGTGGTAATCCAAGAGGTTGTGGTCGTTGATCTGGAGCCGTATTTCAGCATGTGTCTCTCACGAGAGTTCACTGCTAAGCTGGGAGGTTATCTCTCTTTGGACTACTCTCACCTGGAGGTCCCGTTCAAAGGGAGGAAAATAAAGATTTATAATGAGAAGCCCTCCAGCTACCATATTGAGAAGATAGCCGAAGAAGAGCAAGTCAGTCCACCTGATGACAGAGGAGCTGAAGGCGGTGGACTTGATGGAGGAATCCTTGGAGGAGCTTCGCACGGAAGATGAATTCTCCCTGACCGATTTTAACGCCATGATCGAGTCAGAGATGGGGTGTTACTCTATCACTAGGCCCGAGAAAGCAAAGGAGATAGTGCAGGAAGACAAGGGCTCTGCCCCAGATGAGCAATGGAAACTTTTCTTTGACGGTGCCCGATGCAAAAACGGTGCTGGGGCAGGAGTTGTCTTGGTCTCTCCCACTGGAGAACAGAAGGACTACTGTTACAGACTCGCCTGGAGCTGTACCAACAATGCGGCCGAGTATGAAGCCCTATGTCTGGGGTTGAAAAAGGCCGAAAAATTGGGGATCAAGCAGCTGCAGATTTTTGGAGACTCAGAGTTAGTCTGCAAACAGATCACCAACAAATGCGTTGCTAAACAACATTATCTCAAGGCATACCGCAATAGGGTCTGGGACCTGCTGGAGTCTTTCGAGGCGCTGAATGTCCAGGCTGTCTCGCGAGAAAAGAACAAGCACGCAGATGTCTTAGCGTCCATTGGAGCCAGATACCCCCCGGCTGATGACATGATGCAAAAGCCTAAGGTGGTAAGGACCATTTACAGGCCTTCTGTGCCTGATAGGGACACCCACTGGCAGGTGTTCGAGAGTGACGAGCAAATCGTCAATTTTCTGATCCATGAAGCAAGCACTATTGAAGGTAGAGACCCTGATGACGAGGAGTATGAGGGGTTGATACAGTTGAAAAATAACCATGTCCCGAAAGGACTGATCACTCTGGAGAGTCTATTTGATCAGAATGACAGAGCAATTTCTCACAGGATCAAAGTAGACGCAAAGCAGTACAAGGACCTTGAGCTGGAGCCTGGAAAGCTAATCAAAGTTGGAGCAGACTGTACTCCTGAAGAACTAGAGCAGATTCGGGTCCTGTGCAGGAAATATCCAGATATTGTCGCCTGGTGTTATCAAGACCTGAAAGGATACGACCGGGAAGTCATACAGCACACCATCGAACTTCAAGAAGGGGTCAAACCCTGCAGGCAGAAACAGAGGCCTGTCAACCCAAAAATCGAAGTTCTGATGAGGGCCGAACTCTTGAAGATGCTCGAGGCAAAGATTATCTATCCTATCAAGCACTCTTCCTGGGTTGCCAATCTGGTCCCTGTCCGAAAGAAAAATGGAGATATCCGCCTATGTGTCGATTTTCGGAATCTGAACCAGGCTTCGCTGAAAGACCACTACCCGCTCCCGCAGATCGACCAGATCCTCCATGTAGTAGCAGGGGCACAACGCTTCTCCCTCCTAGACGGTTTCTCTGGATACAACCAGATTTGGGTGAAGGATGAAGATCAACATAAGACGGCGTTCACCACCAAATGGGGGACGTTCGCCTATCAACGCATGCCCTTCGGCCTCTCGAACGCAGGGGCCACCTTCCAGAGGGCCATGGACCTGGCATTTGGTGAACTACTGAACAGAGTCATTGTCATCTATTTGGATGATATGACTGTATTTTCACACAAGAGAGAAGAACACGCCTCTCATCTGCAGCAAGTATTCGAGAGATGCCGAGAGTTCGGTATATCTATAAACCCGAAGAAGTCTGTCTTCGCGGTAAAGGAAGGAAAGTTGTTGGGCCACGTCATCTCAGAAAAGGGGCTTGCTGTTGACCCGGACAGAGCCGAGGCTCTCCTCAAGCTCCCACTACCAATGAATAAGAAAGGCCTACAGTCTTTCTTTGGCCAGATCAACTTTGTAAGAAAATTCGTGCCCGATTTCGCCCAGGTCGTCAAGCCGATGACCGAACTCTTGAAGAAAAACGCCGAGTTCAGTTGGACAGAAGAAAGAAAGAAGGCGTTCGAAGAGATCAAGGCCCGAATCGCACAAGCACCTGTGCTGGTTAACCCTGACTATTCTAAGGATTTCATCCTTTATGCAGTTGGAGAACCTGAGAGCTACGCAGCAGTCCTGACACAGAAGGGAGAAGATGGTGAAGAACGCCCAATTGCTTTCTTAAGCCAGGTGATACAACCACATGAAGAAAGGTACAACTTCATTGAGCGCCAAGTACACGCAGTCATGAGGTCCCTAAAGAAATTCCGGCACTTTGTCTCCCAGAGCAGAACGACAGTGTATGTTGTCCACCCAGATGTGAGGAATTTCATTATTCAGGGAGAAATGGGCAACAAGAGGGCTGGCTGGGTCACGAAAATCCAGGAGTTCGACATTGAAGTCCGGCCCACCAAGCTGATCCGCGGTCGGGCACTATGTCAAGAGCTCGCAAGGAGCGCCGCTGCAGAAGTGACAACCTGCCAATGGGAAGATCCAGTGTTAGAAGGCAACTTTGCCAATCAATCTGCAGACAGCAGTGACTGGACGGATGACCTGATGCGGTACTTCAACACCGGAAGATGCCCAGACCGTCTCAACGCCTCACAAAGGAGAAGGTTCAGGCTGCAATCCCGCAGGTACGTATTGCGCCCAGAAGGGCTATTTTTCAGAAATATCGATAGTGTTCTCCTGAGATGTGTCAGGGAAGCAGAGAAAGGGAAAATTCTCGAAGAATTCCATTCCGGGCTGTCAGGGGGCCACTTCGCAGGGAGGCCCACGGCCTTGAAGATAATCAGAGCGGGCTACTATTGGCCCACAATCTTTACGGATGCTTTTGCAGTCTGCCGAAGGTGCGAAAAGTGCCAAAGATATGCTGGCCGGAACAAGAACGCTCCTATGCCCCTCCAGCCGATCCAGGTCGAAGCGCCTTTCCAGCAATGGGGCTTAGACTTCATCGGGGTGATATCACCGAACTCCTCGGCAGGGCATAAGTACATACTGACTGCAACTGACTACTTTACCCGGTGGACTGAAGCGATCCCGACAAAACATGCCGACCAGGAGGTAGTCATCGCCTTCTTGGAAAGTTTGATAACCCGCTTCGGGGTCCCAGAGGCAATCGTGACTGATAACGGCCCAGGTTTCATAGGCGCCAAGCTCAGCGAGTTCGCTTGCAGGTATGGAATCTACCTAAAAGCCTCATCTAACTATTACCCGCAGGGCAATGGATTGGCCGAGTCAACGAACAAGAATTTGCTGAGAATCTTAAAGAGGATCCTGGAGAAAAACAAGAGAACATGGCACCTGCTCTTAGACCAGGCGCTATGGGCCGACCGTATCTCTATCAAGAAGTCCATCAAAACGACACCGTATGCATTGGTGTACGGAAAAGAGGCAGTTCTACCTATGCATGTCGAGATGCCTGCACTCTGGATGCTGGACGATGAGAGAGAAGGCCTTGATCCCATGGACGCCAGACTCGCCCAGCTGCTGCAACTGGAGGAAGAGAGGGAGAAAGCTTACGAAGCTTTCATGAAACATACTGAAACCACCAGGAGCTGGTTCGAAAAGGGAGCCACCGTCCGTACCTTTCAGGTTGGAGATCTAGTGCTGAAATGGGACGCTTGGAAGGCAAAACCGGGAAACCATGACAAATTCGACGCCTTCTGGGAAGGCCCGTTCCAGATTTCTCGAGTTAACCAGGCGAACTCCTTCATCCTGCAGGACATGGAGGGCCGTACTCTGCCTATACCTGTCAATGGCCTTCACCTGAAGGCCTACCACCATTAAGGAGCATCAAAGGTTTACCCGTGTACATAAATTTTCCTTGCTGTTATTTTCGTTTTGAATGTATATATTGTTTTCTGCTTTAAGTGAGCGTTTGCGCTCCATAATGGAGCAATTTTTGTCTGCTCTGCCCTCTTCCCCTTGTCCGGGTTCCCCGGCGATCCGTCCGGAGCAGGGCCATTTGAAAAATCAGTTGTTTTGCTGCAAAGAATGCATTTTGTCACAAGTGTTTAGGCAGAACATGGCTTCGCCAGGTTTTCAGGGCGAGGGCGTGGTTCGGCCTTCTCAGGCGCGAAGCCCAATTTTCCCCGGAGTAGGAAGGAAAGGGAGCATTTTATTTCTACCTTTCGAGCCCTTCAATTCCAAGTTCGCCGCATTTTCGGCCGAAGCGGGGCTTCGCCAAGACCTTTCCCCGAAGTTCGTTTGCAAAAGGCTATTGGCGCTTCGCCAGTTTCTAGGCCGAACTCGCACTTCGGGCATGATGAGTAGCGAGGAGGAAGTTCGCTCGCCACAAGGCGGAAGGAAGTCCCGAAACGAGCTTCGCTCATTTCCAATGGTGATTGGCGCTTCGCTAATTTCCAGGGCGAAGGGGGAGTTCGGGCGTCTTTTAGAGCGAAGTGCAAAAGCGAGAGGACCCCAATCGTGCGAAGGCATAAGACGACTAAGGCATGAGGATAGCGCAAAAGCCCACTTCGGGCCCCTTGGTGGCCGAAGTGGGGCTTCGCTCAAATTTTGGGCGAAGCTTCCCCCTCCCCTTTTTTCATGATCCATTGAAGATTGCGAGCCTCGAAGCACGCGAGAAAATACGGCGCTCATTTAAAATCCCAAGGCACGTGCTTTAAACTGGAATGGCGCTGCGCATCCCAAAGTGCGTTGACAAAACAAAAGCCAACGCCTCGAAAAGCGGAAAACGGCGGATTCACATTTTCAAAGAGGATTGCGAGCCCACGAAGCTTCGAGTCTCGAAAAGAGCACCCAGTCACCAATGAAAAATGCCGCCCTCCACCCACTTCCGGTTCGGGCATTCACTCGCTGCGTGCGCCATTAATGAGGTAGGTCAAGCCCAAGTCTATAAGAGGAGAGGCGCTCTAAGGCCAAAATCATTTGTTCTCCTGCAAATTGCTCTGCGCTCTGCTAAAGAAACCCTCGGCGAAGTGAAGCTGATAGTAATTGCCAGTGCGCTTGTATTTTTCTGCCATTCGAAATGGGTAAGCGAGGCGCCGAAAAGGAGGAGAAAGCGCCCAAAGGCGGAGGCTCGGAGAAAGCAAAGGGGCCGAAACTCAGAAAAAGCCGAGGTCAAAGAAGCAAAAGCAGGAAGGGGCAGAGAAGCAGGTACCAGAGGATGTGGAGGAACCGATGACGGAAGAGTCAGAGGAAGAGGACGTTCCCCCACCCGTCGACAAGTTAGAGAAAATAAGAGATGGTGTCCTGTCCAAGAGCGTTGAAACGCTACGCCGCACGATTGATGAGATGTTGACGCGGGTATCTGCTGAGCATAAGAGAACAGTGGCGTATTATTCACACCTATATTGGTATTTATGCACCCCTGTACACCATTGCCCAGAACTGGTGTGTGCCATCGCCAGGTTTTATCACCCTCTGACCAGGCAAGTCAGAGATTCCGAGGGGAACAAGTTGTTCTCGATTTTCTCTGATGGTGTCCAGAACGCCTTCGCGCCTGGACAAAAGCCCCCTTCAGATTATACTGTCAGGACAGTCAACACCAATGAGCAAAAAGGCAGATATGTGCCTTCTCCTCAGATGCAGCGGTTCATGGAAGAACAGTTGAAGAAAAAGCCGCCACCTGATCAATTGCCAGATATGCCAATGTCTTTGAGGCAATTCAAGTACCCAGACATTTACTCTATCCTGGCGTGGGTAGTAGGGCTCTCCACCGATACAACTGTATACGCATGGCAGGTCGCCCTCGCCGAATGCATATCACATGGGGAATTTTACGCCCCTGACGCCATCGGACCAAAGACGAAGCCCGTGTTCTTCGACTGGGCGGACTGGGTAGCTCGCATCCTTCACTCGCGGCTGACCGATTTGAAGAAGGGGAGCGACCCATCGTTCGGGTCCTGTTCTTTCCTAGTCTGGTTATTTTTCTATCACATGTATAGGAGGTTCCCCTCCATCGCAGTCAATTGTACTGATAGGGAAGGAAAAGCTCTGCCGGTCTACCAGTGGACTTCAGTTCTGTCGCGAAGGAGTCCTATTATGTTTTCAACCAAGAATTTCAAGGCCGCGCTCTGGAAATTGTATGTGGCGCTTGTCATCGCATCCCCAGGGAAATGAGAGATAATTTGGTGCTGCAAAAGCTAGGGGATACCTTCCAGCTCACGCAAGGTCTCGTAATCAGGCTCTACGGGTTTACTGGCAAACCCTTTCTCCTCCCGTATTATACCAGTGAGTATCTGTTTGCTTTGGAAGTCGCTCGACAGAGTGACTACATAGATGAGGCCTATGGCCACGGGAGAAAATGGGAGCACACTTGCACCTTCCCTTTTGTGTGGGGTGACATCGAAGTCTTTGTCACTGGGCAAAGTATATATCTCGCGGCCACGCTCCAGGACTTCGGTTTAATCGAACTTCCCCAGCGGTGGAAGTACGACCCCCTGGACATAATCAGAGACTCCCTTGGTTTCAAGAGTTTTCATCTTTGCCCCCGTCCAGAGATCGTAGAGCAGCGCAACAACCCGTCGGGCCGCGACCTTGAGTGGCATATAGAAAGAATGCAGTCCTTCCCGCCATGGCACGATTTTTATCACATAGAGGCGAAGTACAGCCCGTCGCGGTACCCGTTGCCTGATTCAGAATCTGCTTTCTTCAAAAAGTTAGGAAACAAGCTGAAAGGTTGGTCCGAGGAGAAGATTGCTAATTGGTGGATCATGAGGGTCCACCACAGGAAAGAAACGTCTGATTCTTACCTTGTAATTGATGGCCAGTTCTCTGATCTCTTTGATGCGAACTGCAACACCTGGCAACCCATCTTGTTTATGAATGTTGTGCCTCGAGGAACCGGCGGCGAAAGCCCCAGGAGAATAGAAGAGTTGCCAGAGCAGTCTGAACAACAATCGGGGCAGCAGGAGCACCAGGAACAGTCGACCGGGCAGGTCGCAGAGTCTAGCCATCACGCTGAGGAGAATGTGCGGTCGCCTGTCGGGAAGAAAGAGAAGAGGAAGTCAAAGAAAAGGTTGGCTGACGCAATGCAGATGCCGCCTCCTCAGCCGAAGAAGCCGCGGACCAAATCCGCCCGCGCTCCCAGCGAGCCCCCTCCTGAAAATCCTTCTGACGTAGGCGCGAGCGCGGCTGTACCCGTTGTTACATTACAAAAGGAAATGGAGATCGTTGATGTGGAGGCATACGTTCCAACAGAAGCAGAAGAGGGGACCGACAGAGCCCCATAACGCAAGAATTTCTCGCGACGGCTCTCTCCGAAGAGCACGCAGGTACGCGCCCTCTCTCCCCTCTCTCCTCTTCTGAACCTCTTGAAGTAGCACCCCTAGGTGATGAAGTCTTAGCATCCGCCTTGCCTACGGGCAGCGAACCACCATCCGCTATCCCCCTTGTGGTCTCTCGGCCACTAATAGAAGAAATTCAACCCCCCACCACTTCCCAGTTGTCATTTGGTTCCTACGCCTCGGTCCCCAACGCTTTCACAGCCTCTGCCTCATTAGGACCAGGCGCCACGAGTCAAGTCCCATCATTGCCCCTCAATCCCTCAACTGTTGCAGAAGCCCTGGGTGGCGCCCTAGTCCCTGGTTCTGACAGTCCGCCCACGACTGTTCAAACCCCGGCTCCCTCAACAGTTTCCGAGATCCCCATTTCCACCGTTGCCGATCCTTCCACGGAAGCCCCTCCCCAATAGACCCTGTTCCTGTACACGCCTATGTTTGGAGGGGCAGAATCTTTGGACACCGAGCTGGAGATGATTGAGGAGCGTCCCCTGGCGGAGAGCCTGCACCAGGCGCGACAGAGCTCGTACAAATGGCTCAAGGATGTCAGGAAGAAGAAGGGACGAACCCCTGCCAAGGTTGAGAAGTGCGCCTTGTTCAATCCTCAGAAAATGGAACTCCATAAGGTGAAGAAGGTGCCGAAGGTGCAGAAACTTGTGGAGGAAATGGCGCCTTCTGATTACTCCTACCAGCGCACCATCAAAGACCTGAAGACGCTTGATGTGGGGGAAGAGACGGGGTCTATTCATGTCAAGATTGACTCGATTTACCTTCATAATGAGCATATCAAGGAGCGTTGCTTCGCAGCAGAGAATGAAAACATGAAGCTAGAAGAGTCCCTGGCGGGAGCCAAGGCCCAATTGGAGGACGCTCGAACTGAATCAGAGCAGCTACGACAGGAAGTAGCAGCTTTAAGACAGGAGGTCTCCGAGCACAAGAGTGCTGCTGAGCGCCATCTCAAGGCGCACGAAGAAGCAGAGGACCGGGTGAAAAAATTGGAAGCTCGGGTCCAGGAAGTGCAGCAGCAGTTCGAAGAAAGAGAAGCGAAGATGGAGATCTTCTCGAGAGACCGGATTAAGGACCTCCGCGCCCATTTGTTGAGAAGTTTCCGGTCTAGAGCGTCCAGCGCCTTGTCTGTTTTGATATACATTTCGGAGGCCAAGCATGCAGCTGCTCAGGGCCGGCCTGTCGTAGATCAGGTCTCGCAGGAAATTCAGCGACGACTCAACTTGGCCATCGAAGTGCAAAATTTGGAGCACATGGATCTTGAAGTCCCTGCTATGAGCCGAACTGCGCGGGATTGGGCTACCGCCAGATCGACCCTTCGTGCCTTCTTTTCCAAATTGAAGAAAGTTAGGAAGGCCAGGCGACTCTTGGACTCCTTTGAGCAGGAAAGGCGCACTTCTCTAGTTTACTTTCAAACACTCTCGCAGCTGGGTTTTCCCAGTTTCACAGACGATGATGGGAACCTGCAGTCTAGGGATGAGCTCAAACCTGTGTGGATCGCCTTCGAAGGCGATACTTCTGAGATAGATGATTGGGTGGACCCCATCACGGAGACACAAGTAATTAATTTGATATCCAGGTACTGCCAGATTGAAGCTTGCCTGATGGATCTGAGTAATAGGGCCAAATATGCAGATATCAACCAGATCGAAAGGTTCAAATGTCTGGTGAAGGCGCTCAGCGACCGCGAGCCGTTTCAGGATGAGGCCTGGGCCCACATTCAACGTACTTATGAGCGCATCCGGGCACGCCTCCCTTCCCAGGAGCAAGAGCAAGAGCCTCGCGAAGGAGAAGACGAAGGTCAAGATCAAAGTGAAGAGGAGGAAGGAGACAGAGAGAGATTGGAGGAAAACCCCTTAGCCAGCGACGAGCAGTCGGAAGAGGAGTCAGATGGTGACTCCGAGCCCAATGGATAAAGGCTTAGGGTCCTTGCATCGAGGCGAGCTCGATACCCCGCGAGCCGCCAGGAATGTTGTCACATTTTGCCTAAGGGGTAAAATTTTGAGCTATTGTAATATTGTTTTTCTGTTTTATTCCTCTTCCTCCTCTGAAAGCGGCATTCTCCAATAAGGGTTCTTCTCTGGCATCTTCGCGGCGCTGAATCGCGCCTAGGAGCATTTCTTTCTCTCTTTTTTATGCATGTTTTTAGTTCGGGGCAGCTTCGCTTGAGAAAGCTGTAGAAAAAGGGCAGCTTCGCCCAAGTAGGGAGTCAAATGTGTGCTTCGCTCACTTTTTGGAGCAAGCAGCACCTTCGCCGAAAAGACATTGCAAAAGCCGTGCTTCGGGCGCAAAATTTTGGCTAAGGCATGAACAGGGCGTTTCGCCCTTGAAGATAGCGAAGCTGCACTTCGGGCCATAATGTTGCCGAACTGCCACTTCGGGCCCATTCCCAGCGAAGTGGCGTTGCAAGCAAATGATTTCCAAGGCATACCGTTCGGCTTGTCTTCGCCCTTTGGTCTAGCGAACCTCCAGTTCGGAGCTCTTTTCAAGCGAAGTGCCACTTCGGGCCCATCTGCGCGGGTCTCGCGGTTTTGGGGGGGCTTCGTTTGGCGGGGTGGGTCTGGCGGGCGCTCGGCCGCCTAGAGCGAACCTCTTCCAGCCGAAGTCCATTTCGGACTTAGATAAAAGGCGGTGACGCCGAAGCGCAGCTCTTCCTGGGCCCAACAAACCCCCATTTCGGATCTCTCCTTTGGCGAAGCTGCACTTCGGCCGTAGGTTCAGCGAACCTGCACACAGGGCCATCCTGGAAGCAATTCGGACCGATTCTCCAACGAGCCTTCCATGAAGTGTTTTGGGGTGTTGGGGATACCTTTAATGAGGCACATTTCCAAAGGAGGAGGTGGGTGAGCATTCAAGGCGCTTTCATGGCCCGTAGATTTGGAGCCTCTCGCCCATCCCATCAGTGCGGCGATGCTAATCCCGAAGAGATCTCCTCATCAACTGCAGTAACTGCCGATGCAGGCTTCCAACGACCAATCTCAGGGTGAGCCGTGTCTCGTAGCTGCGCGCTTCCCAAGAGGCCCCTCGATCCGCGCTATTTTGCCTGACAGGAGTCAAATCTCAGCTACCCCAACAGTTTTTAGGGTTTGTTATTAATGCTACAGAGGTGCAGTCCTCTATAAAAACCAGCTCATTGTAATGAAAAAAGGGGGGAACGCTTTGCTAGAAAGCCACTGTATTCAATTTTTGCATCAATACTAAGAACTCCTGGCTCTGACTCTATTTCTTCTTTGTATGATGCCTCCTGTGTTTATTTCTATTAATCTCGTTTCTTTATGTGATTGTTGTAATTCTGTTATCTGGATTTAAGCATCTTATATTGAGCGAATCTGGAATTCTCCTGGAGGATACATAGAGAAGGAAATATAGCGTTAGTTTCTGTTTTATTCTTTGTATTGATTGCTGCTAATTCGAATAGAGATAGGTAATCGTGTTGTTTGTTCTTCCCCTCAGTTACTACTATGCAACCTTTATCTCTTTCAGTAATTTCCCAATCTCTTTCCAGTTCCCTAATCTAAAAACCCCAAGCTTAGTGTAGTAAAGGAGCCAGCCTTCTCTGGAGATTGGCACGGAAGGCATTCCTTCCTTCCGGCCTTTCAAGGTGTTGGGCGGGTCTAGGGCGCATAAATAGACCAAACCCTTTCCTGTGGCAGATCCGTAACCAGCAGGTGGCATTTCATATCTTAAAAAATAATAGTTATGGATCGTAAAATACAGATAGACACAGAGTTGTATCGCATAAGTGTTCATGACTTAAGAAGTTCCTTTGGCTTGGCCAGTAGAATGTTTATGATAAATGTCTCCCACATTGTGTTGTTGTTCATGAATTACTGAAAAGACAAAGAGATGGATATAGACTGGGAGGCAGTAGGATAGTTTTTATCTGGTGATGAAGTTAATTGAGATTTAAAGATTCAAGGAACCTTGAAAGGGTAAATTAGAGGGGCTTAAAGAAGGACAAATGGTATTGTCAATTAGTCTACTGCTTACAGTGCAATTTTCTCACAATTTGTTTTTCAAAATATTAGATATTAGGATAAAGCTTTAAAGGTGAGACCATCCTTACACAAATGGTAAAACCAAAAGAATAATAAAGAGATGTAGAATATTTTAAGGGCACATATGGAAGTTAAACATTATCAGAAGATATACTTTTATTTATGGAGAGTGTACAATTACAACAAACAATCTACAATAGGTACTTAACCATTTAGAGGAATGTACTGTTTTGATCTTATTACTGATTGTCTTTTTCTATCCTTGCACACATGGCAAATTAAATGTAAAAGGACACCTTTGTAGAGAATAAATAAAGCAGTATTAAATTCCTATCCAAGATAATTATTTGGTATAGACATCTATGAGGTATTGTTACCGATGAGCACTTGTATGAAAGTATGTATAGAATATAGTCATCAGAAACCCTTTAAAAGATAGATACTAGTTGTTATGCATCATCATTTGTCCCATGCCATGGCTCCAGCCAACTTGCTGATTTGTAGAATGTGAAATTATGATTAGGTGACTACATAGAAATTGGGTTGTGAGGTTGAAGTTGACCATCTTAAACGGAAAACACTTTTACGTGGAACTGAAACCAACCATCTTATATTGAGGAGGCAAATTATCATATCTTGGTAGGTTCAAAATCCAACCATCTTATGCACTGACAGCAAGGATATCTCTTTACAAGTTTCATACCAACCTTTTATACTATACAAGCAATTGAACATTTCATTGGAAATAAGAGGGATTTATGCACATATTCTTGGACATGCTGCTTATACTACATATATAATAAAGAAATGAATAATTGAGACACTATAGAGAAAGTCATTCACCTTGGATCATATGGCATCTTTGTCTTTTTTAGCTCCAAAAATTGCTGATATACTTGTAACACTGCATGTGGGGCTGGCATGCAACATTACAGTCAATGCCTATCCTATGATGAATTTGCAACAATTTTTATCTCCTCACCATTTGAAAATTCTCTGTCAAACTCCCTCATCTGTCTTAAACCTAAGTTGCACATAACTTGGAAATGGGTAAAGTTTTCAAAATGGAATCACCTTAGGAAACACAAGTCCTTAAAACCTTTGGAAACGCGGAAACATTAAAGGAAATGCAAAATTTTAAAAAATATGAAATAGTTTTAAAATTCAAAGACAAAATTTAAATTAAAGAGATCATGAATGAACGAAAACATGTTTAATTATTAAATTTCATATAGAGTACAATGGTTAATGTCAAAGCTCAACCTTTGTAGATCAGGCTATACATGTCATGCAAAACTAAACTACATGGGATACACTATAAACTTAGTTCTTAATCTTCAAAGTCATCAAAATCAGTATCAAAACTGAAAGAGGACGCATCTGCTGTGACTCAAACAGCAGGTTCATGAGAATGACTTTCATCATCCTCAAGATTAGGTGCAGCCATGGAAATATCTAACTTAGGATTTTTAGGATCAACATCCCAATATTTTGTTTGCCCTCTTGTGTATTGTTCATTTTTGCAAGACACAAGACAAAATTTTGAATGAAAAAAAAATAAACATTAGATCCTATTTTTCCCACTTTACAAAGTGCCTGAACCCATATCTGCTTCAGTGCCTCTTTGTAGTTGAAAACTATGCCACTTGTTTTAGATTCTATGGCTTCATTGATCCCAACCTATTTCAAGTTATAATTAATTTTGTCCTTTTTTCCTCATCTTATATTTTTTTTAAAAGTAACTTGATTTTACTAAAGTGGGTCATGTGTGTCCCATGTGGGCCTTATGCAATACCCATGAAACCTCTAAAAACCTAAGCATTGGACTTTGAATTTGGTTCAAAATGATGAGAAATATTGGAAATGTCTCTTATAAATGCTAGGAAATGTGGAAAGTCAAGATGATGAGTTGCCAGGAGTTTTCAAGTTTCCAAGGAGTTTCCGAGTTTCAGAAATGGGGAAACAAGGGCAACCTAGGAGTTTCCTGAAACATATGCTTAAACAGACACTCTTTTGGATAGAGCAGCCATCCATCCTCCTATAAGTTAGATTATTCTTCTTAGCATTCTTGTGACTTGGATTGCCAAGTGGGATGTTTAAAGATTTTCCATTGCATTCATTGGCAAACTGTTTAAAATTTTAAATACTGTTTTGGTGGGCCATTGCCAATGCACTGTCATACCTTTCAACTCTTGTTTAGAAAGCCCTTGAATATTAGTGGCTTTGAGAGCATTGATTCCAACATCTTTCAAAGCTGAACCTAGAGGAGGTTTTTGAGCAATGAATTTGAGATCTGCTGTTGAAATCCTGTTAAATGCACCTCGCATGGGTTTAGCTTCTTCTATAAGGGCTTTATGAACTGAATATGTAATTGATTTGAAGGATTCAAGATGAGACTCCATGCATGAATGGATCTGAGGTCTGATCTAATGGACAATCTCTGTTGACTGTTAAGACAAAACTTCAGATTTTATACCTGCAAGTAGAAACACAATGACAAAGAACAAAAACAACACAAGTAACACAAAGATTTATGTGTAAACCTGCAATGTGCAGGAAAAACCACGGGGTAATGGCAACTTCTGCTTTCTATTATTATTTTCAGCAAACTTTACATTCACGTTTCTCAACGTTTCAGCATTCCTCCATTCAACATATGCAAGGGGGATCAAGTCCCTTTTATAGAGCGGAAGGAAGAATCCAAACTGTTTGTTTCCTCTCCCAAAGGAAGCCTCCAAAAATTGTTCATTTCTGCTCCCAAGGAAGGCGCCTGAACCTGTTCGTCTTCCGCGGCTAGACGTCTATCCTGGACGTCTACTTGCCTAGACGTCCGACCTGCTGCCTAGACGTCTGGCCCAGACATCTAGCAGGTCAGATGTTTGGCCTGCTGCCTAGACGTCTGACCCAGACGTCTAGCAGGTCAGACGTCTGGCCTACTGCCTAAACGTCTAGCAGGTCAGATGTCTAGTCTACTGCAGCTTTATTTTCTGCTGCCTATACTTGCATAGTGACTTCATTTCCTAACATTCTCCCACTTGAAGTTAGTATTCAGGAATTCTTTTGCCGAAGGTTTTCATCCAGTGCCAATTGCCCAATGCTGCCCTTGTTACTTTTTCAGCAAGCCCAGAGAAGTTCTACACCACTCAAACTTCTCTTCTTGATCGGCTTTGTAAGCATATCTGCAGGATTCACTTCAGTGTCGATTTTCTACAACAGGATCCTACCTTCTTCCACCACATTTCTTATAAAGTGGTACTTGACATCAATGTGTTTCGTGCGATCATGGAATGTTGGGTTCTTCACTAGCTGAATAGCACTTTGGCTATCACAATGCAACGTAATTTTCTCCTGCATTACCTTGAAGTCACCCAATAGTCGCTCTAGCCAAATCGCCTCTTTGCTGGCATGAGTCGTTGCAATATATTCTGCTTCAGTGGTTGATAAATCCACAACAGACTACAACTTAGAAGCCCAACTCACCGCTCCACCAACAAGAGTGAAGGTATATCCTGTAGTGGACTTTCTCCCATCTCTATCTACACCATAATCAGAATCCACAAAACCTTTAACTTGCAAATCTGCCAATCCAAAGTAAACGGCAACATCTGGAGTGGCTCTTAAATATATGAATATCCTTCACCGCATTCCAATGCTCCTTACCAGGATTTTCCATGTACCGACTGACTACTCCCACTGCTTGGGCAATATCCGGTCTAGTGCTCACCATGGCATACATAAAGCTTCCTATTGCTGATGAATACGATACACGAGACATGCTTGTCTTCTCTGCTTTTGTTCTAGGACACTGGTTGGAAGACAACTTTAAGTGTGAAAGAAGTGGGGTACTAACTGGTTTTGCATTCTGCATATTAAAGCGCTGTAGAATCTTCTCTATATATGACTTTTGACTTAACCAGATATTTCTTCCTTTTCTATTCGTGTATCGTCATCCCTAAAATTTGGTTTGCTGCTCCTAAATCTTTCATTTCAAATGTCCTAGCCAATTGAGCCTTAAGTTCAATCATTTTCTTCATGTTGGGGCCTGCAACTAGCATATCATCAACATACAACAGCAAAATAATAAAACTGCCATCTCTTATAGTATCCACAATGGTCAACTCCACTCCTGCTAAAACCTTGGCTCTTCATGAAGGTGTCAAATTTCCTGTACCACATCCTTCACACTGTTTCAACCCATATAGTGATTTCTTCAGTCTGCAAACCAAATGCTCTTTGCCTCTTTCTTCATAGCCCTCAAGTTGATCCATATATATCTCTTCCTCGAGATCACCATGCAAGAAAGCAATCTTGACATCAAGCTCCTCCAGTTCCAAATCCTGTGCAGCTACAAGTGCAAGTAGAACTCTAATAGTAGTCATCTTCACAACTGGAGAGAAAATTTCATTGAAGTCAATACTTGACTTCTGCACATAGCCTTTTGCCACCAAGCGAGCTGTATAGCGTTCCAACAGCCCATCGATGTTCTTATTCACTTTGCACACCCACTTGTTTCCAACAGTCTTTCTTCCAGGTGGGAGATCCACAAGTTCACACGTTTTATTCTTGCGAAGTGCCTCGATTTCCTCCTCCATGGATTTCCTCCACTTTTCTGCATTCTCAGACTCTCTAGCTTCTTCAAATGAACTAGGTTCACCATCATCAGTTAACAAAGCAAAAGAGGACTGATAAACAGGAGAATACCTTTCTGGACACTTTTGTGAACGTGTAGATCTTCTAACCCAATGATCTGTTGATTGTGGCTCTTGGTCTTGTGACTGTTGTGGCTACTCTACTTGCTGTTCTACTTGTTGTTCTGGCCGATCAAAAACTTCAGCATGTTGATTTTCATATTCATATTCACTCATTTCAACTTCAACTAGTACAACATTAGGAGTTTGCTGTACCTCCTTCCTTTGCATGGATTTTTCATCAACAATAACATCCCAGCTAATAAGTACCTTGTGGGTAGTAGGATCCCACAGTCTATACCACTTCACTATATCCCCATAGCCGAGAAAAACACATTTGCTTGACTTTGGGTCAAGCTTGGACCTTTTTTCTTTGGGTACATGGGCAAACACATCATAACCAAAGGTACGCAAATAAGAGTAATCAACTGGCTTACAACACCAAACCTCCTCCGGAATCTGTCCATCCAACGCAGTTGTAGGTGACTTGTTAATAAGATAAACAACTGTATTAACAGCCTCCGCCCAAAACGTTTTCTCCAACATGGCTGCGCTAAGCATGCTTCTTGCACGTTCCATGATTGTGCGATTCATCCGCTCAGCCACACCATTTTGCTGTGGAGTGTATGGTACAGTCTTCTAGTGCTTAATACCTTCCCGCATACAAAATTTATCAAATTCCTTGGAGCAATATTCACCCCCATTATATGACCTGAGACATAAAATCGACTTGCCCAAACTCTTGTCTACTCATGCTTTGAACTCTTTAAATTTCTGCACAGCTTCTGACTTCTTCAGAAATAAACCCACACTCTCCTAAAATAATCATCTATAAAAGTCAAAAAATAGATGGCGCCATTCAAGGACTGAGTGGGGACTGGTCCAAATATATCCGAATGTATAAGTTGCAGAAAATCAGAACTCTTACTAGGACTTGCAGTAAACCGAACCCTCTTCTGTTTACCAAAAATACAGTGCTCACATAAGTCTAAATTACAAGACTTAATCCCAGAAAGCATACCTCTGTCATGCAGAATTTTTAGGCCTTTTTCACTCATATGGCCTAGGCGTTGGTGCCATAGCATTACTGCATCCTGAACAGAAGTTGCTTCTGCTGCATGATTTTTCACCATATCACCGCATAAACGATATAGGGTTCCATAAGATTCTCCCTTTGCTACTACAAGATCTCCTCTGGTAATTTTGCAGTAGTTGTTACCGAAAGACAAAATACCCTAACTTATCGGTCATTTTGATTGAGAGCAAATTCTTTCGCAAATCGGGCACATGTTGCACATCACATAACATCCTTTCTCTACCATCGTCCAGCCTGATCCTTATATCCCCTCTTCCCACAATTTCTAAAGGGTGATCATCACCCAAATAGACCTTTCCACCATAGTATGGTTGATATTTGTCAAACCAGTCTCTGTGGGGAGACATGTGGAAAGATGCGCCTGAGTCCAAAACCCAAGTATATAAAACAGATCTGCTGTGACTGATACAGAAGGCTTCGCATGTTGTCGTCTCTCCTGAATCTGTTGCACTAGCCTCAATTGATGGCTGATTTTGCTTTTCACCATTCTTTAATTGCCAACAGTCCTTTGAGTGTCCTGGCTTCCCACAATGCCAACACTTTCCTTTCTGCTTACGTCCTTTAGACTTAGATTTGGACTGTTTCTACCTTGTTTACTCCCCTCGAAAGATCGACCTCTCACGGATAGGGCTTCATTGGTTGAGGGTTCCATAGACGTTTCGCCTCAACTCTTCTGCCAACAAAGCGGCTACCACATCATCAAATTTGAGAGTTCCCGATGATGAATTACCGATGGTCATCACCATATGATCCCAAGTGTCCGGGAGGGAACAAAGTAGGGTGATAGCTCTATCTTCATCCTCCATCTTCACATTAACTGAAACCATTTTACTGATAAGAGTATTAAACTCATTCAAATGATTTACCATGGATGAACTTTCCTTTGTCCTCAAGCTATAGAGCTGCTTTTTCAGAAAAACCTTATTTGTTGCTGATTTTGTTTCATACAACTTTTCAAGCTTTTGCCAAAGGGCTTCCGTGGTCTTCTCTTCCGCTACATTGAACAAGACGGAGTCTGCTAGGCAGAGACAAATTGTAGAAATCGCCTTGCTGTCAAGCATTGCCCACTCCTCATATTTCATGCTGCTGGGTTTACTCGCGACCCCTTTCAAGGCTTGAGCTTGGTCATTCTGAACCAGCAAATCCTCCACCTTCATCTTCCATAGAGCGAAGTTCCTACCATCAAATTTCTCAATCTCAAACTTGGTTACACCTCCTATCATTGTTGCTGCTCCCACTCGCACAAAACCTTAGGCTTTGATACCAGATGTTAAGAAAAAACTTCAGATTTTATACCTGCAAGTAGAAACACAATGACAAAGAACAAAAACAACAACACAAGTAACACAGAGATTTACGTGGAAACCTGCAATGTGCAGGAAAACCACGGGGCAATGGCAACTTCTGCCTTCTATTATTATTTTCAAGAAACTTTGCATTCACGTTTCTCAACGTTTCAGCATTCCTCCATTCAACATATGCAAGGGGGATCAAGTCCATTTTATAGGGCGGAAGGAAGACTCCAAACTGTTCGTTTCCTCACCCAAAGGAAGCCTCCAAAAACTGTTCGTTTTCGCTCCCAAGGAAGGCGCCTGAACCTGTTTGTCTTCCGCGGCTAGACGTCGATCCTGGATGTCTACTTCCCTAGACGTCTGGCAGGCCAGACGTCTGGCCTGTTGCCTAAACGTCTAGCAGGTCAGACGTCTGGCCTGCTACCTAGATGTCTAGCAAGTCAGACGTCTAGTCTGCTATAGCTTGATTTTCTGCTGCCTGTACCTGCATAGTGACTTCACTTCCTACCATTGACAAAGCATCTCAGAGTTGAAGTTCTTTGCCGTTGTGTTTGAATCTAGGGTTTGCACTCTTGTTACTATACCTAGAACTTCTTACCTTCGCTGGGCCTTCACACTTGCAGCTCTCAATGCACTCCCTCGTTCCCAAAATATCTGATGTATTGGCAGTGGACATTATATTTTTAAGGCTTTTGAGGATATTTATCAGCATCACCTCAAGCTTTTGGTGCATCCTGATGAGCATATGTAATGGAAAATGCAGGAAATAGCACTTCAAATGAAGGAACTTCTAGGTATAGCAATTTTTGATATCTACGTTCATGGGAAATATAAAGCTGATTGAATCAGCTTTAAATCAGTTGTTTCTGCTACAACTTATGCAATCCCTGAAAAGAACTTGACAGATACCAAAGGCTTAGTCAGAAAATTTTCTTTGTTCAATGTCACCGTGTGATGAAGTGTTACTTAGATAGTATTCTGGAAGTATCCTCCTGGTTATCTATGTTACATGCATCATTAAGCCAACAAATGTATCAGGAACTCAAGCAAAGTTTGCCATCTTTCTACGGATTCTCTAACCTCGGCAGTATACACCTCCTTGATTTTTTTCTTTTGACAGTTTTCCAGATTAACAGTATCTATATCAGAGCCAATGAGGCCTTGGTTCAATGGTTGAGACATATGGATGATGTAGTCCACACCAAGGTTCAAATCTCAGTGGAACCAAATAGGCTATATAGCTTGATATGACTAAGTTGATGTAAAAGGGAAAGGGCAAGCCTTTCAAAATCTTACTTAAAAAAAAAACAGTATCTATATTACCAGTGTTTGCTTAATAAGCTGTTACTTAGGTAATATGGTTTCAATTACTTGTTATTATAGTTGTCTACTTGGTCTACTATAGAGTCTATCATGCCAGTAGCTCTAAGATTTTGCCACAGTTATTGATAATTCAGTATTTTAGCAATGTATGTCTATGCACATGATCCAGTACTTTAGTGATGTACATCCATTCACATGATGGTTTTGGATTTTCTCTTCATAAATTGTGGGGACATTAGTGAGCTTTTATTATCTGCACATCTGTGTTCTAAAAACTTATCGGGATATAATTTCATATTTGCCAATAACAAAGGGCTATTTAACAATACAAGTGCTTACAGCTTTAGTGACAATCTGCAGAAGAATTAGTGTGAATTTCAATATCTAATTGAGTGGTTGTTAGCAAAGGCTTGTTTTCAATGTTTTCGTAGACCTTTCCAAACAAGGTATTTCGTTTCGTCAGGCATATTATTACTACTTGCCAAAATCCATTTATCTTGGGAGATCTCTCCCCTTCATGACTATTCATTTGTACTTGTTCTTGGACACATTAGGTTTAACTCTTTTGGGTTTGCTGCATCTTATTTTTGTTTCTAGCATTTATTTTGTTTTATTCCATTCCTTGTATTTTTGGTTCATTATGTTCTTGCTCTTAAGGTTTTAATCTTCAAGTATATTTTTTTGTGGCATGCTGTACTCTTGAATCCCTTTGATGGCTTTGGTTATTTGTGGACATTGATATAATTTCATTTCATTTCATGTATAATGTTTCTAATAGGACATTGTATATAGAGTTTCTTAATGTTATATCACAGTCCAGTGTTGATCCATGTAACCTTGTCATTTTCATTATAGGTGGCAGCAAACTATGTAGCAATGGTACCATCTGGACAAATATTTGACAGGTATATTATGGGTGACATGCTTTTTCCATCTATTCCTTATTATCTATGTCCATATTGAAAATTATAAGTCAAACATTGACATTGAAGGGGCCTCCTATGGTACAACTTTGTGCAATAGAAGAAACACTTAATGGGTGGGGATCAATGAAAATTATTGAACAATTTTGAATGACTTCCTAAGAAATATGTCTATATATATAATATCTATGTGATGACTTCAGAATTTCCATAGTTTGAAACTTTTTAAGTTCTTAGCTCCGTTATGTTCTAAAATTTTGTAATGTCCCCATCCTAGTCAGCTAACAGAGCGTAATATAGACTTGCCTATTCATGCGGTTCCGTAGGCAAAGTCAGGTGATTAGGAACCAACAGTAGTTCTATTTTTGAGCAGAGGATGTGGATTTGCTATTTATAGTAAATCAATTTTGGATGTCATGACCAGGAGACAGTGGATTCAGGTCCTTCATAGCATTGGGGTTCCAGAAGTACTCTCAGATATCGGTTTCGAGCTCATTTGGATGATCAAGCAAGGAAACTTACTATTTTTAGTAAGTCACTATTTTTGGCAGGGGGGGCTGGAAAAGGATTTCACGACCGGATAGTTTGGCGAAATGGGTATCCAGATCTATCTTCAGATCTCCGGTCCGATATGTGGAAGGCAATTATTTTAATGCCTGAAGTTAATTAAGCGTTAAAATTAAATTATTTAACGTATTGTGTTTGGCATTAAAATAAACTAAAAGAGCATTATATAGTTATTTTATTTAAAAAAAAAAAAAAAAAAGAGGGAAATATGTTTTATCCTACATTTGCAAGAAAGAAGGTAAGCTCACTGGAAGAATAGAATACAAAGCAACACAATGCTTTGGGGAGGGGGGATTATCTTCTACTATCTTATTATTTGCGAATGAAGTCTTGCAGTTTGCAGGAATTTGAAGCTTAAGCTTGTTTGTGACGAAACCCACAAACAAGGTCATTGATCTCGGGGTTGAGAGACACCCTCAGATTGATTAAAACACAAATCGATTTTCAGGCGGCACTATTCATCTGCACTGTTCACGTGGTACTGTTCACACGGCACTATTCATCGGCACTATTCATCTGCATACCCAGTTGAAGACGGGAAGTATTGGTGGAGTTTGAAGCTAAATTACATTTCCAGATTTTACATTCTCTCAGCTTGGCTGTACAATCTCAAGAGGGACGTGATCGCTGGGAGGAGCAGAAACGCTCCATTTGGGGGCTCTAAGTCATATACATTGTGATTTTCGGTTCGGCTTAAAGGGTACTAACAAATAAAGGATATATGCTGAAGAAGTTTGTACTTTGGATTTTATGATCAAAATATGAGGATTTCTGTATGCTAATGAACATTTCCAGACTTGTATCAGACTTCATTTTATCCGGGTATTTTCAATATCTCGCAATTTCCTCTATTGGGTTTGTTTATTTTAATATAAAGAAGCTTGTGTCCGAATTTCATTGTATTTGGATTTGTAGTGGAAAAGTTAGAAGCTATTTTCATTTCCAGCAGTGTGTTATTTATATTCAGAAAAAAATACACAAAAAAAAAACATATATATTGAAAAACACAAAAACAATCACAAACCAAAACTCTTAAACCAATGGCAGAAATTTGGTGTTTAGAAGAGGGTAGCACACTACAGTGGTATTTGTAACCCTCAGGCTGGCAGGATAAGCTGTGCTCTGATACCACTGTAGTGTGTTGGTAATGGCTACTATCCAGGAACTCATGATAGAGCTGAGCAAAAATTTCAAGAACAAAATGAGTTTTTTACAACAATAATAGAACATCATCCTAAGTGGTTGAAGCCTCCATTAGCAGTTGGAATAAAAACAGGGACAAAGGGAAACGACGCATTGCATCCAAGCACAGTTGTGGATAGCGAAGAGGAAAACGAGGTTGAAAATTTAGACAATGTTTCATGCATAACCGAGGTTCAGGTTGATTCTTGTATTGATGGGGAAAACAAAGCAACAATAGTAATTGATGAGGATGAGGTCACTTCATCTTGTGTGTTGGATATTGGAGAGGTGTGTATTGATGAGCACGCTGATCTTGTGGTTGAGGATTCAGTTGTTGATGTAGTTGTTGATTCAGAGGATGAGCATAGTTCTGTCATCACTTTAGAGTATGAGGTTGGTGAGTGCAGTGCAGTGAAAGGGCCTAAGATTGATCATTGTGCATTGGAGGATACACCTGAGAGTTTATTTTGTGTTGATGATTCCAGTTCATTGCAGGATCACATACAGTTTACAGATGAGCAGGTTGTCCACACATTGACACATTTGAATAGCACACGAGTTTGATGAATGCCTTTATCAGACAGCCCAACTTGGAGAGAGACGACACCAGTTGACAGTTGGAGCTACTGCTACAGATTTGCAAGCCATCAAGCGAGCATTAGAGGTAATAAAATCAGATTACTTGAGGCTATTATCTGATAGGGATCGGGTTATGCGGTTTGCAGAGCAGACTTCCCGAGAGCTCACTCGGAAAGATGAGGAGATTGATAAGCTTTGTCTTGAGTTGAGTTTAGCTCATCACTCCCTTTTCACAGTGAAAAGTCAGTCATCTGTTGCATCCACTTCACATGATTCAGAGACTAATTCGAATACTATGGTGGTTAAGCAGTTGATTGAGGGGATACATGAGATTGGACGTGAGGAAGGATTGATTAGTAATAATGATTCCGCATTCACTCAAGTCGATCAATATGTGCATAAGCGAAGTGATGATATGCTTTCTTTAATGGATGCTACTTCCTCATTTGGTGCAGTAGATGATGGTACATTACCTGATTCCGATCCTGAGGATGATGATGCGAGCCATACTTCAGGAGATTCTTTGGAGATTCACAGGGGTTCAGTTGGTGAGGTTCATATGGATTGTATAGTGAGGTATGCTAGTCATTTTGATTTCAGCCCACATGTAGATGAGCGCACCTTTTTTCGGATGACACATAGTGGTGGGTTGAAAAATGGTTATAGCGGGTTGTATACTTCACTGGGGTATGAGATGCCTTCTTCATTAGAGGGTAAGGTGATTCATTGCTGGGATGATTGTTTGGTTCAGCATGATGGATGTAGTGCAGAGACAGAGTTATGGTTGAACAACTCTTCGCTTGTATGTAGTTATGATATTTCGGTGCTGGATCTTGGATTTTTCCTTGGTTCGGGCGATATGGCAAGGGACCACATATGGATTTGGGATCCAGGTAGTTGTTAGTGGTTTAGTTGTTGTTTCACCGAGTTGGCAGTTGACATGACTACTAGGATATTCTTTGGCCCATGGGATCCGGGAGGTGTGTGCCCATGGAGGTCAGTGATCTGTGGAGATCGTGCCTTGATGTCACTTCCGTTGGCTATTTGGTGGCGGGAGTTAGTTCAGACTCCTAGATGGGTCATTATTGTTCGGTTGTGGATTAGCAACCGATTAACTCCAATCTAATGTCAACGAGAAGATTGGAGAGATTTTTTGGTGAGGGATCGGTTACTTTGGTTGTTGGGAGTTGTTGGGGGGTTGATTCCAACATCTCCTCAACTTACCGTCCTTGATTTACTTGTCCTCTCACATCGGTTTTCAGTCTAGTTTGGGGTGTTGTCATTCTGGGAATACAGATGAGGTGTGTGCAGCTGTGTTACTATGAGCTTTTGGTTTTGATCAGAGTGGCGCAGCGTCAGTGTGTTAGTTCTGACAAGATGTTGGTTTGGGACTTAGAGGATATGCTCGGTTTCAGTGTGGTGACAGAGCTTGACCGGGATTGTGGGGAGCAGTTTACTTGTGAGTTGGTTGAACTATTTCGGAGACCGATTGCACTTCGGATAGAGGACTACACGAGATGACACTTGCAGAGGGTCAACAGTGTAGGATTTATCTTAGTTGGAGATATGAAGCTCATCGGTTCGCCTGGGATCCAAGGATTGCATGGCAATTATTTTTGATATTGTCATGTTTTGAGATTGGATTGCTTGAGGACAAGCAATCTCGAGGAGGGAGGACAGTAATGTCCCCATCCTAGTCAGCTAACAGAGCGTAATATAGACTTGCCTATTCATGCGGTTCCGTAGGCAAAGTCAGGTGATTATGAACCAACAGTAGTTCTATTTTTGAGCAGAGGATGTGGATTTGCTATTTATAGTAAATTAATTTTGGATGTCATGACCAGGAGACAGTGGATTCAGGTCCTTCATAGCATTGGGATTCCAGAAGTACTATTAGATATCGGTTTTGAGCTCATTTGGATGATCAAGCAAGGAAACTTACTATTTTTAGTAAGTCACTATTTTTGGCAGGGGGGCTGGAAAAGGATTTCACGACCGGATAGTTTGGCGAAATGGGTATCTAGATCTATCTTCAGATCTCCGGTCCGATATGTGGAAGGCAATTATTTTAATGCTTGAAGTTAATTAAGCGTTAAAATTAAATTATTTAACGTATTCAAGTGTTTGGCATTAAAATAAACTAAAAGAGCATTATATAGTTATTTTATTTAAAAAAAAAAAAAAAGAGAAATATGTTTTATCCCACATTTGCAAGAAAGAAGGCAAGCTCACCGGAAGAATAGAATATAAAGCAACACAATGCTTTGGGGAGGGGGGATTATCTTCTACTATCTTATTATTTGCGAATGAAGTCTTGCAGTTTGCAGGAATTTGAAGCTTAAGCTTGTTTGTGACGAAACCCACAAACAAGGTCATTGATCTCGGGGTTGAGAGACACCCTCAGATTGATTAAAACACAAATCGATTTTCAGGCGGCACTATTCATCTGCACTGTTCACGTGGTACTGTTCACACGGCACTATTCATCTGCATACCCAGTTGAAGACGGGAAGTATTGGTGGAGTTTGAAGCTAAATTACATTTCCAGATTTTACATTCTCTCAGCTTGGCTGTACAATCTCAAGAGGGACGTGATCGCTGGGAGGAGCAGAAACGCTCCATTTGGGGGCTCTAAGTCATATACATTGTGATTTTTGGCTTAAAGGGTACTCAAAAATAAAGGATATATGCTGAAGAAGTCTGTACTTTGGATTTTATGATCAAAATATGAGGATTTTTGTATGCTAATGAACATTTCCAGACTTGTATCAGACTTCATTTTATCCGGGTATTTTCAATATCTCGCAATTTCCTCTATTGGGTTTGTTTATTTTAATATAAAGAAGCTTGTGTCCGAATTTCATTGTATTTGGATTTGTAGTGGAAAAGTTAGAAGCTATTTTCATTTCCAGCAGTGTGTTATTTATATTCAGAAAAAAATACACAAAAAAAATATATATATATTGAAAAACACAAAAACAATCACAAACCGAAACTCTTAAACCAAGGGCAGAAATTTGGTGTTTAGAAGAGGGTAGCACACTACAGTGGTATTTGTAACCCTCAGGCTGGCAGGATAAGCTGTGCTCTGATACCACTGTAGTGTGTTGATAATGGCTACTATCCAGGAACTCATGATAGAACTGATGCAAAAATTTCAAGAACAAAATGAGTTTTTTACAACAATAATAGAACATCATCCTAAGTGGTTGAAGCCTCCATTAGCAGTTGGAATAAAAACAGGGACAAAGGGAAACGACGCATTGCAGCCAAGCACAGTTGTGGACAGCGAAGAGGAAAACAAGGAGGTTGAAAATTTAGACAATGTTTCATGCATAACCGAGGTTCAAGTTGATTCTTGTATTGATGGGGAAAACAAAGCAACAATAGTAATTGATGAGGATGAGGTCACTTCATCTTGTGTGTGTTGGATATTGGAGAGGTGTGTATTGATGAGCACGCTGATCTTGTGGTTGAGGATTCAGTTGTTGATGTAGTTGGTGATTCAGAGGATGAGCATAGTTCTGTCATCACTTCAGAGTATGAGGTTGGTGAGTGTAGTGCGGTGAAAGGGCCTAAGATTGATCATTGTGCATTGGAGGATACACCTGAAAGTTTATTTTGTGTTGATGATTCTAGTTCATTGCAGGATCACATACAGGTTACAGATGAGCAGGTTGTCCACACATTGACACATTTGAATAACACACGAGTTTGATGAATGCCTTTATCAGACAGCCCAACTTGGAGAGAGACGACACCAGTTGACAGTTGGAGCTATTGCTACAGATTTGTAGGCCATCAAGCGAGCATTAGAGGTAATAAAATCATATTACTTGAGGCTATTATCTGATAGGGATCGGGTTATGCGGTTTGCAGAGCAGACTTCCCGAGAGCTCACTCGGAAAGATGAGGAGATTGATAAGCTTTGTCTTGAGTTGAGTTTAGCTCATCACTCCCTTTTCACAGTGAAAAGTCAGTCATCTGTTGCATCCACTTCACATGATTCAAAGACTAATTCGGATACTATGGTGGTTAAGCAGTTGATTGAGGGGATACATGAGATTGGACGTGAGGAAGGATTGATTAGTAATAATGATTCCGCATTCACTCAAGTCAATCAATATGTGCATAAGCGAAGTGATGATATGCTTTCTTTAATAGATGCTACTTCCTCATTTGGTGCAGTAGATGATGGTACATTACCTGATTCCGATCCTGAGGATGATGATGCGAGCCATACTTCAGGGGATTCTTTGGAGCTTCACAGGGGTTCAGTTGGTGAGGTTCATATGGATTGTATAGTGAGGTATGCTAGTCATTTTGATTTCAGCCCACATGTAGATGAGTGCACCTTTTTTCGGATGACACATAGTGGTGGGTTGAAAAATGGTTATAGCGGGTTGTATACTTCATCGGGGTATGAGATGCCTTCTTCATTAGAGGGTAAGGTGATTCATTGTTGGGATGATTGTTTGGTTCAGCATGATGGATGTAGTGCAGAGACAGAGTTATGGCTGAACAACTCTTCGCTTGTATGCAGTTATGATATTTCGATGCTGGATCTTGGATTTTTCCTTGGTTCGGGCGATATGGCAGGGGACCACATATGGATTTGGGATCTAGGTAGTTGTCAATGGTTTAGTTGTTGTTTCACCGAGTTGGCAGTTGACATGACTACTAGGATATTCTTTGGCCCATGGGATCCGGGAGGTGTGTGCCCATGGAGGTCAGTGATCTGTGGAGATCGTGCCTTGATGTCACTTCCGTTGGCTATTTGGTGGCGGGAGTTAGTTCAGACTCCTAGATGGGTCATTATTGTTCGGTTGTGGATTAGCAACCGATTAACTCCAATCTTATGTCAACAGAAAGATTGGAGAGATTTTTTGGTCAGGGATCGGTTACTTTGGTTGTTGGGAGTTGTTGGGGGGTTGATTCCAACATCTCCTCAACTTACCGTCCTTGATTTACTTGTCCTCTTACACCGGTTTTCAGTCTAGTTTGGGGTGTTGTCATTCTGGGAATACAGATGAGGTGTGTGCGGCTGTGTTACTATGAGCTTTTGGTTTTGATCAGAGTGGCGCAGCGTCAGTGTGTTAGTTCTGACAAGATGTTGGTTTGGGACTTAGAGGATATGCTCGGTTTCAGTGTGGTGACAGAGCTTGACCGGGATTGTGGGGAGCAGTTTACTTGTGAGTTGGTTGAACTATTTCAGAGACTGATTGCACTTCTGGATAGAAGACTACATGAGATGACACTTGCAGAGGGTCAGCAGTGTAGGATTTATCTCAGTTGGAGATATGAAGCTCATCGGTTCGCCTGGGATCCAAATATTGCATGGCAATTATTTTTGATATTGTCATGTTTTGAGATTGGATTGCTTGAGGACAAGCAATCTCGAGGAGGGAGGACAGTAATGTCCCCATCCTAGTCAGCTAACAGAGCGTAATATAGACTTGCCTATTCATGGGCAGTAACAACTGCACTGTGCACAGTGCAGTTGTTACTGCCCATCCTCGCCCTCATATCCGTAGGCAAAGTCAGGTGATTAGGAACCAACAGTAGTTCTATTTTTGAGCAGAGGGGCTGGAAAAGGATTTCACGACCGGATAGTTTGGCGAAATGGGTATCCAGATCTATCTTCAGATCTCCGGTCCGATATGTGGAAGGCAATTATTTTAATGCCTGAAGTTAATTAAGCGTTAAAATTAAATTATTTAACGTATTCAAGTGTTTGGCATTAAAATAAACTAAAAGAGCATTATATAGTTATTTTATTTAAAAAAAAAGAAGAAGAGGGAAATATGTTTTATCCCACATTTGCAAGAAAGAAGGCAAGCTCACCGGAAGAATAGAATATAAAGCAACAAAATGCTTTGGGGAGGGGGGATTATCTTCTACTATCTTATTCTTTGCAAATGAAGTCTTGCAGTTTGAAGCTAAATTACATTTCCTGATTTTACATTCTCTCAGCTTGGCTGTACAATCTCAAGAGGGACGTGATCGCTGGGAGGAGCAGAAACGCTCCATTTGGGGGCTCTAAGTCATATACATTGTGATTTTCGGCTTAAAGGGTACTCAAAAATAAAGGATATATGCTGAAGAAGTCTGTACTTTGGATTTTATGATCAAAATATGAGGATTTCTGTATGCTAATGAACATTTCCAGACTTGTATCAGACTTCATTTTATCCGGGTATTTTCAATATCTCGCAATTTCCTCTATTGGGTTTGTTTATTTTAATATAAAGAAGCTTGTGTCCGAATTTCATTGTATTTGGATTTGTAGTGGAAAAGTTAGAAGCTATTTTCATTTCCAGCAGTGTGTTATTTATATTTAGAAAAAAATACACAAAAAAAAAATATATATATTGAAAAACACAAAAACAATCACAAACCAAAACTGTAATAACCCTCCCTATCTAGTTCTCTAGGGGTTTGCCAATTCTTAACCTTTTTCGTGAATTTTTTATATACAAAATCACAAACACAGAGCAATCCATAATTCTTGAAAATATTGCTTTATTCTTATATTAAAACTAGGGCACAAATTACAATGCAAATACCTCAAATGCTGATGAAACCCTAGCTTCTCCGTACTCTATAAATGATGATGAAGGCTCAGCCCTTCTGATGTGAATATTGTGTGGTGTCCCAGCTCCAAATATTCCCTCGTATAATCTCCGAATGACCGTGTGGTAACCCAACTCCGGAAGTCTTTAAAACCGAAGTCCAACCGCAATCCCCGTGTGGAAATGCCTAGATTGACCGAGGGTAATCTTGCAACCCCGAAGCCAATGTCCCCGTAAGAGGTTGTCGTCTCTCACAAGCTCCGGAATCTCTCGTAAATGGCTCGCCGGAGAGTCCTCCAAAAAAACCTAGAGAGAAAAATAATAATCTTCGCATATCTCCAAATGAACTCAAATCCTCCTTTTATCTCCTCCATAGGTCGACTTAGGGTTAGGTCACTTTTAGGGTGGGCAAATATAATTTTATCAATTTTTAATTCCACCTTATTTCTCCTTAATTTATTCACCCCCTTATGCCTAGGCTTAACGACTTTTTAAGTCGTCACTTAAAATGGCCCCTTTTAAGTATAAAATGAATTTATAATAAAATAAAGTCACTAACTTTACATAATTAAATTAAATAATCACTTTATTAATTTTATCTTCGACCATTAAAATTTCAAACCTCTGCCTATCCGAATTGAAATCCGCGAATGGTTTTGGACACCCATTTCACTGAAGAATATCACTGCACTGTTTGTTGTCCACTGAAACCCTAAAAACGGACATGGCTAAAAATAGTAATTTTGATCAAACAAATCTCCGAATGAGCCCAAACGACCATTAATCAATAGCTCTCTGGGTACTGACAAAGATTTTGATATCTCCAATGGCTCCCCTCCATCCGACTTAGCCTACGGGAGCTCGTGTATAGGCTAATCTGCTCTGCACGTAACTGCGTAGAAAAGGGGACATTACAGTCCGCCATTCCCAAAGATTGCTTGTCCTCAAGCAATACGTATACATACTCCAGTCAAATGCTACATCCCGGCTGAGATCACATCAAATCCCCTGGATCCCATAGCAACCTCAAAAAGGAACCGCCACGCTGACGCTGCACCACTCTGATCATCACTACCCCTTTGACATGGTTAAGTGGCAGAAGTCTCAACTGCAATAGCATGATGAAATCTCTCTCCAGTCTGGCACTGACATGTCTGTCTGAGCTGAGATGTAATATCATGTACCATGACATACCGAAGGAAACAACGTCATAGATTACTGCAAACACAATGCTGGAAGTGCCTCCATAGTCATCACCTAACCAGCTCAACTCGGCGTTCACACTCCTGGAATCTCCCAGATAATCCCATGTAGCCCAATCTACTGCAGTCAATGTAATATCCTCTAGAAATATGATGTCCCTCATCATACTCAACCAAGTAGGGTGTAAATGTATCTGTATAATTCCTGAAAGATCAACCACACTCCATTCTGGCAACTCAATAGGAAGCTCAGCCTCACCATCAAAACTGGTATGCCCATCATGACTGCACCCTGTGCCAAGTAACATCTCATGCATAGGTGACTCTACCAAGCCTATCTCTGCACTTTCACTGATTAAACTGACCCCTTGAGAGGGCACTGTGTTCAAATAATAAGTAAGATACTCCATGTAATGCCAACCAAATTGTGGACCCATCTCCATCATGTAAATGTTATGGCTGTCCGAAAAGCGAATAGCGGCATATCTCTCATACCCATGATCAACTATTGCCCACAACATGCTCCTACCATCGCCCTCGATGCCCATCAAGGAAAACATACGATCCTGGGTAAGAGAACTCAACTCATAGTCATCCGGATTAGGCTGGAGGATGCTCATGGAATTACCCTCAGACTCATGTCGGAGTAGACACCCTGTCTCAAACAATGTATCCTGATGATCTATTACAGTAAATGAATCAGCACTCTGCTCTTGTATGCACTAAGGGTCTCTTCTTTGCTCCTGTATGCACTAAGGGTCTCTTCAGTTAGCTGATTGACTTCTTCTTTGCTCCTGTATGCACTAAGGGTCTCTTCGACGAGCTTGGCATAGTGATCTCTGTCTGCAAGAGTGTTCATGAAGTCTAACTTCATAGTTTCTAAGGCTGCCCTCAAATTCTGTAAATCAGCACTGGAGATTACTCCTTCTACACCCTTCTGTCCCTTCTCAACTTGTGCCCTCCAATATAGTTCTTCGGTGAACTTATGGGTGGCATCGAAACGAGATAAGGCTGCAGCAATTCTGTCCTCATCAGACCTGGAACTAAAATCAGATTTATGTACTAAGTTTTCAAAATTACGCATCTGGTCTCCCTCTTCACAACTCTTGGTGTTTGGCCCCCTGTATGAAGATGTAGTAGGCAGATCATCAAGGGGATGACCATAATAAGGTGCTGATCCACTCGGATCCTCATTAAGCTTATCATGAATACAATCTAAAATGGGATTATAACCAGCAATAAACTCAACATCCGTGGAGTCCTCATGGCTGTCTTGAAGAGATAAAATATCCTTATAATCTGATTTTAAATCAGAAGCAATCTCAACTGTGTTATGGTCTGAAATTTCATGTGTGTGCTCCTCAAAATGGGTTGCTATGAATTCTGTAACATCACCATCATGTGTATCATCCACCACGGACTCCATATGCAACTCACTTTGCAAATCTCCGAAGAAGATGTAGTTATCCAGTGCATGCATCCTACCTTGTTCCGATTGTGAACCCGAATCCATAACACTTCCCTCTGAATGGGTCTCAACCTCATGTTTTGGCTCATCAGCAGTGTGTACCTGTCTATCAACTGAACTAACCTGTGATCCTACCCCGCATACCTCATGGGAAGAGGACTCTTCATTCTCACAATTTGCTGATTTATTTTTCTTTCTCCACAACCTGGTCGCCAACTGTGTCATCCCATTAAGATAAACAGGATCACTTAAAATAGCATTCATATTTTCCAATAGGTGTATCATTTCCTGCTGATTTCTAACCCGATCTCCGTGCAGGTCCATGATTTTATTCTCTCCGGATATGTGAAGACTCGTCTTTGCGCACTGTCTGCTGATGTATAAATCTTGAACTGTCCCCCTAAGAATTACTGCTTAGTTTTAAGCAAGACTTCACACATTCCTTAATTCTGCCACCCACAGATGGTACGGCACAGATTGTTGAATAGTGTAGGATTGTGTAATTTTAGAACCGAATTGATTATTTGTTCCTTTAAAAGGTACAACAGATGCAACCAAAGGGTCTTCACCAATACCTCTATACATAGGCTTCAAAATGAAGTTGCCCTATGAAGGAAGATTAGTTATTGTGACTTAATCAAACTCTGTTATTTCAATTGCAGGTAATCTGAATATTCAGTGATATAATGGTATGTCCCGTGTATTATGTTATTCAGTCATAGCCGAGGAAGTTTCAACACTACAGTCCAAAAAGTGTCATGTCTCTCAAAAGAGTCATCGTCAGTTATGACAAAATATTTTGCCCCTTGCAGATACAAAATAATGTGATCGCCGATATTGTTCATTACCAAACTGTTAATTTTTTCAATGGATTTAAAAAAAAAAACAGTCAATATTTGTCAAACTCCCCATTCATCAGCGCAAACGAGGAATCTTATTATTTCGTATTTGCTCAGCTTAAACCAATCTTCAACCGCAGCTTTTCTTCAACTTATATTCATTTCCCACTATCCCTGACAAATAAATATAAATTCACAAAATCCCTCTCTTCGTCATCAATTAATAATCCTTAATATCCATGTCGTTGAATGAGCTTTTGCCAGAAAAATAACATTTGCGGCTCCTGAATGTTCTAATGAAATATACGATGCCAAGGACAAATGTTATTATGTGAAATCCGAAATCCAACTTTAAACTTGCATAATCTCACTGTTGCGTGACCATTTCAAAGGGAGAAACGACACCTAAAAAATAATCATCGGCTCTTTGTAAAAAATCCAACTTTGACGGCAGCAAAGGAAAACTCACACGGACTCCCAATAATAATAATGCCAGCAAATAGCCCTTAAATCAAATTGCACAACACTGAATATATATTTTGCAAATTTAATCGATGTCTCTAAAAAAAATTCTTGAAATTATCTACGCTGTAAAAACTCTGAAATTTCTCCAAATGTTGCTTGTGAACACAAATCCTCTAATTTCTGCAACTTTCACAATCTAAATAAACCAGAAATTTGTCTTCGAACTACCCAACAGGCTGGCAGAAAAAACCAGCTCTGATACCACTGTAATAACCCTCCCTATCTAGTTCTCTAGGGGTTTGCCAATTCTTAACCTTTTTCGTGAATTATTGATATACAAAATCACAAACACAGAGCAATCCATAATTCTCGAAAATATTGCTTTATTCTTATATTAAAACTAGGGCACAAATTACAATGCAAATACCTCAAATGCTGATGAAACCCTAGCTGCTCCGTACTCTATAAATGATGATGAAGGCTCAGCCCTTCTGATGTGAATACTGTGTGGTGTCCCAACTCCAAATATTCCTTGTATAATCTCTGAATGACCGTGTGGTAACCCAACTCCATAAGTCTTTAAAACTGAAGTCCAACCGCAATCCCCGTGTGGAAATGCCTAGATTGACTCGAGGGTATTCTTGCAACCCCGAAGCCAATGTCCCGTAAGAGGTTGTCGTCTCTCACAAGCTCCGGAATCTCTGTAAATGGCTCCGCCGCAGAGTCCTCCAAAAACCAGAGAGAAAAATAATAATCTTCGCATATCTCCAAATGAACTCAAATCCTCCTTTTATCTCCTCCATAGGTCGACTTAGGGTTAGGTCACTTTTAGGGTGGGCAAATATAATTTTATCAATTTTTAATTCCACCTTATTTCTCCTTAATTTATTCACCCCCTTATGCCTAGGCTTAACGACTTTTTAATTCGTCACTTAAAATGGCCCCTTTTAAGTATAAAATGAATTTATAATAAAATAAAGTCACTAACTTTACAAAATTAAATTAAATAATCACTTTATTAATTTTATCTTCGACCATTAAAATTTCCAACCTCCGCCCATCCGAATTGAAATCCGCGAATGGTTTTGGACACCCATTTCATCGAAGAATATCATCGCACCGTCTCGTTGTCCACTCGAAACCCTAAAAACGAGACATGGCTAAAAATAGTAACTTTGATCAAACAAATCTCCGAATGAGCCCAAACGACCATAATCAATAGCTCTCTGGTACTCGACAAAGATTTTGATATCTCCAATGGCTCCCCTCCATCCGACTTAGCCTACGGGAGCTCGTGTATAGGCTAATCTGCTCTGCACCTGACTGCATAGAAAAGGGGACATTACAAAAACTCTTAAACCAAGGGCAGAAATTTGGTGTTTAGAAGAGGGTAGCACACTACAACTTTATATGTTATTTCACTAATGGAATGCCCATAGAGTGGTGCAAGGCTACTTTGGACATCATTTTTTATGTGATACTTTTCTTATCTACTTTCAAAACCATAGTTGTCAGGTTTGGTTTGGTCTGCTACGTTTGAAAGGAAAAAAATTCCGAAGGTTTGTTTTTTTCAAATATGTTCTCTTCCCTCGTCCTAAGGGCACTATAGAAGAATAGTTATTTCTCCCCATCCTATGGGTACCATAGAAGGATACCCCTCTACACTTAGATCTCAGTAAGGAGCAGATCATGTAGCATGTATTGATTGCTTGTTTCATTTCGTGCATGCTCCCTTGTCAGCCATGGTTTGTGTATGATCTTGTTGCCTGAATTCTCTTTGATCATTGTGTGGGCTGACCCTCCCACTGCCTTCATTGTCTATGTGTCAAAGTAAGTTTCTCAATTCCACTTTTGTTCATCAATATCACCAATTCCAACCCTAATTAATGTAGGCAATGACACTAAAAATGTAGATGTGCTATTCAAGCCATTCAAACAAATATACAATTTAACAAAATGCAATATACTATAACATAAGTACCATATAATGAAAAGACAACTCAGTGAAATAATTACTCACATATATGCAGTACACAACTAGAGAGAGATAAGGCATGAAATCAAATGTAGTATCATTAATGTCCACAGTGGGCCAAAAAAGACCCAAGGGACTATAATAAGGACAATAATAACTGCCAGCAAGCGGGCTAAAACGCCCAACAAAGAAAGAAACTAAGATAAATACAAAGATGCGACCTGACAATCGGGCCAAAGAGAAAGGGAGAAGAGAAGGGGGGCGAAAGGTGGGGAGGGCTGCAGTCCAAAAGAGTGGAGTGCACGCCAAGAAAAACAGAGAGAGGGAGGGGGGAGGGAGCAGCCCAAGGGGGGAAACTCCAAAAACCCCTAGAAACTAATCTCTCCTAACAATTGAGGCCGAAGTATTAGTGCTGAAGAAGTCCATGATCTGTCTCTGTCCATCGCTAGTCTAGGGCCCCAACAAACTGTGGGTGCGTTGTCTAGTGACCCTACTTCTGTCTGAACGGGATGATGTGGGGTGTTTCCGTCTGGTGTCACCAGTTCATCAGAGCTGAAGTAGGTTGTGATGAGTCGATGATGAGGGGGGTGAGATCCATGTGGAGGAAAGCTTTTCTGTTGATGAAACTGAGCATATTTTATTCTCCAAAGATTATTCAGGACAATCTGGGAAATTGATTGTGGTTGAATGTGATCTGGTCATAGTTTAGACCAAGCCAGATGGGTATATATAGTCTTGTAGGCAAAGGTTGGTAGAAGACAACCATCACATCTATCCAACTACTTGCACATGACCAAAAATTAAACTATCCTCAAACAGCTATAACAGCTAATACCCTTATTACATCTTTTCTTCAAGTACACCAATGTAACAAAAAGACATAACATGAATATCGTAACATGTTCCAACACTAAGACTCATGACTTCAGTCAACATGACCTCCTACATCCACTAAAAACTTGCATCCACATGTGCCCATTTAAGTTTTAACATAAAATTTTGTTAAGATGCTGTTCAACTTAATTTAGATAAATTTTCTCAATCAAATAGGGATACATGACAAGATGTTTCTACTTAGTCATTCACTAGTTGTGAAAGAAACATGTTGTTGCCTGCAGTGGAATTCCTAGATATGTTCAAGAATTAGTTTTCAGCAGGATATGAACCTGTTTTCTCATTTTTATGGTTCTGTATAGTGCTTGCATGCATAATTTAGTGACTGGTTACTTCACCTTTTAGGTGCTCAGCAGTTTTTGCATAGGTTAAATTAATAGGACCAGAAAGAATGCCAAGAACTATGAAGTACATGACAGACATTAGGCTCTGACAACAATTTCCAATTTAGGTGAAGTGTATAGGTTAAACACTGTTTAAAATTTCAACCATTTTCAAACTTATTCTACTAGCTGACATTTCTGCTTCATTAGATTACTAACATGCTTTTGTTTGACATGCTGCTTCAATTATGATGTCTTCATGGTATATTCCAAATTCTAAATTTGAAATATTTGGCACCTTGGCATTTACCACCAAAGCAAGACATTTTAGTGGTTCAATTGTTAAACACATAGTTAAACAGAAACTCCCGAGTCTGAGTGGTGAGTAAACCCAGAAAGACAAAATAAAATGACTTCTTGAGACTGTCCCAGTGTTAGTGGTTCAATTATTAAATGCATAGTTAAAACTCCGGAGTCCGAGTGGTGAGTGACCCCCAAAAATCTAAAATGGATCAATTCCTTGAGACTGCCCAAGCTTGAAAATTGAAGTTGGAAGGAAAACATTAGCTAAAACAATCTCCCATTTGCAGATCAAACACCTCATTTGGAATATTAGGTTTTATGTGAGTTTGGCTGGCATTATCTTACTGAGTTTGGGTCATCTTGGCACACTGGTGTTTCTGAGTCTAAGCTAAGTCCAAGTCTGGTTACCATGGTGAAACTCACTATGTGTATTTTAGCTAGTAATCTCATGAATGCTAAAATTACAAGCAAATATCACATATTGCTTTCACTGTGTGTTCTTTGCAAATATAGTCTTATTATTTTGAATTTGGACTAACATTAAAGATGAAAATCACTAGGATCCCAATTAAACTACATTGTCTACTTTGTCTAGATAAGAATATGTTATCATAGATTCAATTAAATTGAGAAAGATTATTTTATTTTTATTTTTTCCACCAAGAATTAACTATACATCCTATATTTTAATATTAGGATTCCAATCGTCCAGACGGTAATTATATACTCCCCAGAAGTAGCTTCTAGAATGTTAAAGAAGTCCTTTGCCATGCTTAGAAAGATTAGTGTTACTCAGGTAGCATGGTAGGTCTCTAAATTATAACCATTTTTTTAACCTTCTTTCTGTTGATTTACAGTTCTTTGGAAAAGGGTCAACCTTATATCTTTCGAGTAGGTTCTGGGCAGGTAAGCTCATTTGGATTTCTCTTAATCACTAATTTTTTATAGCTTTTGCATTTATCAAGAATTTTGTGACCTTGGTAATACCATCCTGAGTAAACTTAGTTCAAAAGATTGTACTATATTTTTAACTTCTGTTGACTGCAACACCATCAAGGGCATAAAATTCTCAATAGATGAACCCACAATAATCATATGCTCTGATATGTCAAATTGAATAGCTTGAGGGCATTCAATTGTATAATTCAATGTTTTATGGTTATGTTAAGTGTCTCTAAATAAGGTGAGGGCATTTAATTGTATATTCAATTGAATATATCAAAAATAAAACACATAACCTTGTATTTGTGTATATTCAATGCTTTATGGTTTATGTTCAAGTAGATTCCTATTGAACATGGAAATTGGCAAGTGCGGTTTGTGCCCGTGACTACAGTGCAACAAATGGATGAGGAGGGTTTTACCCTCCCCAACCTCCATATTTTGGGTCAGTTCCCTTCTAACTAAGCTGAAAACACAAGGAAGAAACTAATCTAAATATGCAGAAGACAAATTTAATCCACTTTGTTAAGAGGAAAGGGTACATGAGAAAAGAAACGTAAGATACGGCCAAAGGCGTAGCAAGGTTCAAATTTTGGTTCAATTAGCAATTCAAGCAGTGAGCGAATAACTTCAAAATCATAAGATCTTCGAATAACCTACAATAGCAATAAAGGAGAAGAACCAACATGGGAAAGGAGGGCAGAGCCACTGATTTCACACATCCATGAGACAAAAGGCCAAACACACTATTGAATTGGAATGTTATTGATTTTGCAATTTTGAAGTTTTTATAGCAATCTAACTTTGAAGAGTAGCTCTAGTATGCTTGAAGGCAAAAAGAACCTTTACAATGCTTCAAGCTCCTACTTATACTCTAAAACACAACCAAAATAGACTACATGCAATGTATCATGGTATCAACTACAAGGTGACACATCATTCTTCTCAATTTGCAAAAAATAGACATGGAATGAGGTGCACGGGTTGAGAACGAGGTGCATCACTAGGAAGGAGGGATACCGAGGAGGGTGCTATGAGCGAAGCACTATTGAGCAGGGCACTACTGAGCAACCCAAGTGGGGCTCTCCCCAATAGGGTTCTGTGAGCAGGGCTCTCCCACTTTCAAACGCTTAACTAGTTCTTTGCTAATTTTTGCCGTGCTTTGTTTTTTGCCTCAACTTGTGTTATGGATATCCGTTCGGAGTGATGGTAGGAGTGAGCTACTATAAGTTTGGCGACTCACAGGGACGTCAATACTGATTGATGGAAATCCTAGATTATGCCTTATTCTTAGGCACCGAGTCAAAATTGAGGTAGTCATGCAAAAAAATTGATGTTTCTAGAGGGAAAAGTGTTAGTGTACCTACGACCTGTGGACCGATGAGGGTAAGGATACTAGTCTGATGCAACAACATAGACAATGGTGCGAATAAGGTGATGATGGGTGATGAGAAGGATGAGGACACATGAGGCGACACAACAATACTTGCAATATGGAAGACCAAAGGAAGCATAGAGGATGGTGGAATAGTTGATGATGGTGACATTAATGATGATGTGACAAATTGATATGGGATGTTGTAAGTTGGTAATGGCAAATGGAATGGCCCTAAGAAAGGAGTAGACAAGTTTGTTGGTGACCTTCGGAATAAGGCTGCAGTTAGTAAAAGTGAGATGGGCATAGCATAAGAAATGAGGGGGGTTTCATAAGTGGGAGCAAAAGAAATATGAGGAGAGGAGAGAATTTTGATAGTAGAAGAAACAAGGAGGTGGAGGTGAAGCGATCATGAAGTAGATGGTCAAAAATAGTGATGAGAAGTGGGAACCTAAGTGTCTCTTGCAAAATTTTCACTTAGGTGAGACAATTTTTTTCCCTCTTTTTTTTTTCTTTTTTCTTTTTAAGTATCGAAGGCATTTTCCTTATATGGAAAGGTAACAACCTTAAATAGAAAATCATAGATTCCACTTTGCCACCTTTTTTAATAATAAAAACAAGACAAAAAGGGGAAAATCATAAAAGAATCGATGAGAAGGGGTATCAATTATCCCAATTTGGGTTTTTTTCTCAAATAGGATGGGGCTTTTTCTCTTTTTTTCTTAAATTAGAACAGATGACTTTTCACGGATTCATTGGTAGGCCAGCTATTTGCGTCGAGCATTTTACTTTCGTTGACCAGCACCGAAAAGTAGTTGCCTTTTCTCCTGATGTCGATATTCCAACTTAGAATCTTCCAACACCTTTGCAGATAAAGTATGTCAGATGGTGTTAACAACTTATTGCCAAGAAGTCTTCTTCGACTCGAAACTTCATGGATGCCCTTTATTGAGCAGTATACCCCCCCCATCAAGGGAGTGTGCTGATATGAACATAAAAATCAAAGTCGTGGAAGCTAGGATAGCATTCACTTATTTGATCTCTTTTAGATCTAAAGCTTGATACTAGACGTCTAGCGGAGAATACCCTCTTTTAGCCCTGAAGCGGTTGGCAACAAGGGTGGATGTATGAACTCTTGTGACTATGACCATTTCCTTATTTCTCATCTTGTCCCATGGTAGGCTTTGGTGTTGGTGGCTAGTTTGGGCCTTTGTTCCCATGTGATCAAATAACAAATTGTTGCTTATCAGTAGCAATCCCTCTTGATGTCATTCTTCAACAAACTTGTTATTATCTCCATAGCATCGAACTGTTGGAATGTGAACCCTACCATAGCCTTACTCCCCAAAATCATGGGAAACCGCATCATTTTTAGAATTATGATCTCCCTATTGCTTAGGGCAGTTCCCTCATGTGAAATCTTCTTAACACTTTTGGGACTTGCAAATGCCTCTATGTCTATTGGTCAGACAATGTCTGTTTCCATGATTTTCCATGATTTTGTCACTATTTTTTTCGATTGCGGAACCATTTACTGTAAGCTTTTTGATATTCTTGGATTCTTTCTCCTCCAGGGTAAGATTGCATGTTTCATCCTTCGGAGGAAATTTTGCTTCCATTTCTCCTATAGGCTCTTCCTCTTTTAATGAAAACATGCATACCATGTACTTTGCTTTGACCTTTGAATCCTCATTCCCCAAATATTCATCATCCACCTCATGTTCTCTCTGTGGTTCACAAGATATTCCATGAATTTGGTAGCCTTCTTTAGGGATATCTTCTTTGAGGAAGGGAAACACTTCCACGACTCGTCCAATGACTCTTCTAGTCTCTTTTCCTTCCTTTTGTATCATTTCAATAGGGCCTAGTATAACGGTCTCATGTTCTGGTTGTGGATTTGCCTCCATCACTTCTACAAATTCTCCTCTTCTATCCGAGAGGACAAATACTTCACACTCGTATTAGTTTCGACCTTTCACCTTGGAGAATTTCATTTACTATCTTGGGCTCTATCACTACCGAAGGGTGGCATGACTCTCGATGCTTAGGTAGGGATTCTTCTACAGGAATTATCAACCCATCAAAGTGGAACTGTACATGAGAATACCTTGGGAAAATGAACAATTATTTCCCATTGAGGATGTTTAAGGTATCACATGGACTTGCATTGCATCAACCTGAGGTACAAACACTTGACTCATCACTAGTTGGTTCATCATGGGTTGATAATTCATTGGTTGACTAAATATAGTGGGCTAATTCACCATATAGTTCTATGTTTGATTAGTCATCTAAATTTTTTTATGTTGCCATACTGACCAATTCCCTTTATCATGCATCTTAAAATCTCTTTGTTGAGGAATCAACATGTTACCTTCATCGAATTCATCCTCCCATATACTTGAGTTTGTTTAGTTGCGTTTGAAATCATTGTTGGTCCTGAGGGATTTGTTGACATTCAGGATTTTGGGGAAATAGTGGGTGGATATTGGGGCAACTGTTGTAGGGAAGGGTGTTTGGGTTATATGGCTACAGTATCCTTGTTGAGGGAATGTCACAAGGTTTTGTTGGTGAATGAATGGGTGCGGTTGAGGTACTTGCCCGTATTGTATAGGTTGGCCATACTTCCCCTGCTCATGCGACACTTAGTATATAGGTGTTTCTATAAGGGCATAAGCGGGTTGTTGAAGAATTTTGATCTAGTAACCAGCAAATCCCTAACATTATTGGGGCATTTTGGTATTCATGAATGAAAATAAGGAGAAACCTCGAAAATCGCACTAAAGAACGGGAACGGAAAATGAGGCACACTGGTCAAAGTGAGAAGCAAACAAAAGGTGAGGTGCATAAGAGAGGGGTGCTCCAAATGAGGCACATAGGAGCAGGGTTCCTAAAACAAGGCACACTGGAGTGGGGCACTATAGAGCAAACACAACATTTTTCATAAAGTCTAGTTCCTGATCACTCTTGTCTTCTCTTGTTGCTGTTTTTGTTCTTTCCTAAAAACCGAGATTCACAAATAGCAAGTTAAGCAAGATTATGGATCAATACAAGCAGAGTCACCATTTGCATGAAAATTACAAATGAGGTTATGAAAGCTGAATTGAAAAGCAACTTGTAAATTTCCAATGCAAAAGAGATTTGTGGGTTTCATGCATGTTAGTGTAACACACAACCCTTTTCGAAAAACTTAAAGGATATGAAGTATACTTGTGCAAATGTGCAAATTATGTGCGGGTGGGGTAGGATTGATTTTGTATTGAAATTACACTTGTGTGTCCCACCGAGCATGCCAAAATTGTTGAAATCATGTGCAGTGGATGTTCCTTTGTGGGGAAAATTGAATTCGTCCTACCAGGCATGCCAAAACTATTGAACACGACAATCAACAAGTGCAATTTGCGCCCGTGATCGCAGTTCAACAAATGGATGGTGAGGATTTTACTCTCCCCAACCTCTAGATCTTGGGTCGGTTCCCTTCTAACTAAGTTGAAAACACAAGGAAAGAAACTATCTGCTTTGTTAAAAGGGTGCACGAGAAAATAAATGTAAGATATGACCGAAGGTGTAGCAAGGTTCAGATTTTGGTGCTATTAGCGATTTTGGCAATGATCGAATAACTTCAGCGTTGTAAGATCTTTGAATAACCTACAATAACAACAAAGGAGGACCATCAGGGGAAAGGAGGTTAGAGGAACTGATTTCACACATCTATTAGATAAAAGGTCAAAAAGAGTTGAATTGAAATGCCACGCACAACGCTTTATCGATTTTGCAATTTTGAAGTGTTTAGAACAATATTTCTTTGAAGTGTAACTCTAGTATGCTTCAAGGCAAAATATCCCTTTGCAATGAGCATCAAGATGTTATGTAGACTAAAAAACACAACCAATAATAGACTACTTGCAGTGTACCATAATGTAGCCAAAAATAGACTATATGTAGTGTTACATGGTGACACATCGTTCATGTCCATTTTCCAAAATTAGACACAGATGGAGGCATGTAGGTCGAGAGCAAGGTGCATCACTAGAGCAGGGAGCTCCCAAGGAGGGTGCTATCGAGCAGGCTGTTGTGAGTGGGGTGCTACCGAGCGGGAATCTCCTAAATAGGGCACTTCCAAGTGGCTTGCTGTGAGTAGGGCACCCTCGAGTGGGGCGTTTTGAGTGGGGTGATCTCGCTTTCAAACACTTAGCCAATTCTTGCTGATTTCTGTCCTGCTCTTTCTTTTGCCTCAGCTTGTGCACACATCTTTGTTCAAAGCATGATGGTAGTTGCAAGGTCCTACACTTGCATGGTTATTTGTATTGATTATATGGCTTTTCCATGAGTTACTCCTTTATGCCTCTAAACTTGTTTCATCATTTTATTAATTTTCGAGAAATGTGGGTTTTAGTCATAGTTTCTCCTGTCATATTTATATGATATATGAATGTAAGCCTCTAATGGGTAAAACTGACATATTATGAAGTAACAAGGATTCATTTACTTGTTTAAAGTTCCATTGCAGTGAACATTGCCATTATATTCATTACAAGTCATTTGCATAACCGATCCATGTATAACAAGATGGAACAATTTTATTATTCATTTATATATCAAAAGAAGCATATAACAACAATGTTCTTACTATATTATTACATAATGATCAAAGGATGTTTGTATACAACAAAAATGGTCATAAACTCCAATTGTATGCTAAACTCAACCATTAACAACAATATTGGACTCTACAAGCTACTTATCGACATCTTACCCTGCATCGTTGTATTCCAGATTGTTTAGTGAATCTCGGGGCATGGATTTGCTGATATGGTTGGTACCTTACCTGAAGGGATAACAAAAGTTATCGTATATAATTGATCTAATACTTTCTATGAAGATCAAAATTTGCTTATCCATGAAGTACAAAGGACTTTATATGTCTCGAAACATTTTAATGTTGTTTCATGATACGGTTGAGTGTGATTCAAATTTATACGGGATGCCCTTTTGCCTTCCTTGGGAGGGAAGTTGATGGTGTATAAGTTGGAGGATTTGGTCATAGAGATGTGCTCCTGTCTTTATATCAGAAACCATAGAGGAAGAAAAGCACTATAGTCACCACAAAAATGAGCTCTATAGCCAAGTTGTATTTTAGAGGTTGGGGCCAAGAACATCAATTTTTAGCAAGCAAGGACGATATAAGAAAATTACATTGGACAATGACAGGTTGTAGCCTAATGTATATGATGAGGATAATGGAAGCTCAACAAGTGATGTGTATTGTTTACTAGTATGCATACAACAAAGATGCCAATCCATGTTGAAGTACTTCTTAAGGAATCAAATTTCCTCAAAGGTCATTCTCTTATTTTGCTTGCTCCTAGTGTCCTTTAAGTGCCCATTTCAATTTCAATCTTATCTGACTTTGCATAGGTGCATATAGCCAGTACTTTTTAGTCCATAACCACGATGCAAGTGCACCTAAGATGTGCATTGTACTCAATGACGATTCCGATGAGGCAACTTAACACATAGGGTATGTGTTGAGTGTATATTTTGCCCAATTGCAAAATACCACCACATACAGAGTATTGAATAGAAAACTCTCTCTTGAAAAGAAACCAAATGACAAGCATTCAACTTCTCCAAGATTCTCGTAAAATATATAAAAGATTACAATAGTGCCAGAAATAATTCAATAATGCATGTGACCATAAACAAGGGGCCTTTACTGGTTCTAAACAATGCCTAGTGATTTGAAAGATCTAACTAAAAATAAAAGCACTTCTTTTTAGGGTTTTTTAAAATTGGTGCAACCCTGAATCCTTGTTAGTAGAGTATTTTATCTTCATTTAAAAGGTTTCAAATGACAAAATGTGGAATTGTCCACCTCATTTTAATGCCCGTGCCTTTAAGATGAAGTAAATTTTAGATAGTTGGGTTCATTTTATCTTCCTTATGTTGATGCCACTACCCTAATACTGGTTAGTAGAAGTTAGCATGTTAGCAAAGTTAGCTTTCATTTTTTATCTTAGTTTAATGTGAAATAGTAGGTTAGTATCCCTCCTAAACCATGTGTTTTATCTGAAAGCTTTAGATTAATGAAACTTGGAGGTGCAGAAATTCTGGAAAATGACCAGAATGGAAATAACTTGAAAGCTTAACAATTCTGGAAATGGACCAGAAAAAATGAAACTAACAGGAAATTAGCAGAAATTTTGGAAAAGGACCAAAATGGAAATGAAAGAAACTAAAATTCTAGATGGACCAGAATGGAATGCTTGAATGCTTGAAATAAAATAAACTTTGAGAACAGTAAATAAAATAAACATGTAAATTTGGTTAGCTGAAAAAGTCAAATTCTGAATTAGTTTAGCAAGCTCCTCCCCCGCAAAATCCCAAGTTATGAGGTAATTATAAAACAACCTGAATCAATGGACCTGCAACATAAGCACAATACCATTAAATCAAGTGCGAGACTCAAAGGAAACATAAAGAAACTGCATAATCTTGACCTTCACCTATTACAACCCACTTCATGGCATAAGACAATGGCTAGAAGTCACTAAAATGCAGAAATGATAAGACACTAAAAACGTTAGTTTTATGATAAAAACCCTCCTTTTGATTTTGCTCACAGAAGTTTGCTACCCTCTCAAAAACTGAAAAATGCTCTTTCTTTATTGCTTTCTCGGAATGTTACATCATTTCCAGCCCCCCTTGAAAAAGGTAGGATAGCAAGGTATAAATAATGCTTAGAAGTCCTTTCGCTTCATCTTCTCTCACAACCAAAATAATGAATGGATATAAGAAAATAATCCATCATCATTTTCTGTGATTTAATAAACATAACACTTCTAAACGTTATTTATTTTTAAAAAACTAACAACAAAAACATAACCCTGCATGACTCCTATATCTCCCCTTTCTCTCATAAGCATTCTACCCAAGAATACCCTTTACATCCATCAAACGAATGATAAAAGCATTAACTATACGTTATAACCCCTACGATTTTAGACCTCCTTTAAAACATTGAACTTGATCAAACCACATTCACATTAACTAAAATAATACAGGCCAATCTTATTCAGCGAAACTTTCGTTGTCACTTTTTGAGGCCAAGACCCGATGGTATTTCTCCTAAGCCATACCAATGTGCCCAAGGACTGGGATGGCATTCCCCCATCCTGGGCACTTTGGTTTCCACGTAACCAAACAAAACCATCACACTGCCTACGCAGCCATGGCACTGTCCAACCTACGCAGCCATAGCACTGCCAACGACGCAGCCATGGTGCTGCCAAGACTACGCAGCCATAGCGCTGCCATCGACGTCGTGGCACTGCCAAACCTACGCAGCCATGGCGCTGCCAAGACTACGCAGCCATAGCACTGCCATCGTCGCCGTGGCGCTCCCAAACCTACACAGCCATCGATGTTGCCATCGACGTCGTGGTGCTGCCAAACCTACGCAGCCATCGACGCTGCCATCGACGTCGTGGTGCTGCCAAACCTACGCAGCCATGGCACTGTTTAACTCCCTACTCTCACACTCATGCTGCCATAGTGTAATGAAACAGATGCAACACTAAAACCTTCCATGCTCTTCGAGGCCAGCCTTTAACTTCGTCAATTGGCGTCACAAGTTGCCCTAATAACGCTTCTTCCTTCCTTGTTCGATGGCATGCCTCTGCCTCTCGGCCGTTTCATTGACAACTCTGACGCCTTTCATGTTGTTCTTCTGAAACCCTAACGCCATCTTGGACCGCCTCTTCTTTGCCGGCGATGCTCCGCGAAGCTTTGCTGCCATAGCGCTGAACGTTCTTGGACTAGCCACTCATGTCTTCGAATGTTTTCGAATAGCCACCATCGCCTTATCTGCAATCAAACGAAACGACGTTAAAATTTACCTTATCGTAAATATTATTATCACGTCTTTTATAAAGTACATTATAATAATATTATTATATACAATATAATAATATTATTATAATAATAACATTATAATATAATCATAATAATATTATTATAATGATAACATTTTAGAACCTTATAACATAATCTTAAAAATATTACTATTATGTACATAATATAGTTAATGCAATTATATTAGGTAGATAATAGCATATTGACTTCTATCTCAATTTCTTTGTACCTTTTGTATCCTCTTTTTGTTTTAGGTCAGGCCTTGCTTTGTTAAACACATTCTATCACCTTAGATAGTATGAAGAACATTAAACTCCTATTCATCAAAATGGATTTTAATTAATCTAAGCATTAATGCCTAGATTAATTAATCATTAAATATCAAATAACCAAAGCAATTAAAATCATTAAAACAAAATGGTCAAACATCCCTATTCTTACAAACCAAAGAAAACCAAAAACCTTTCATATCAAAATATGACAAGTGGGTCCCCAAGAATTTTGGGGTGGTTGTGGAAACTCCACAACAGTATGCTAGGAGTGCATAGGGTGCATTCAAACAATGCACAGGCATTTTGAACAAGAACACCATCCTTCCTATAGCTGCCATCATGGGAGTTTAAGATAAGAACATATGAAAATGAAAAGGCAATATTTGAATAGAAGAAACAAACTCAAAAGACATAAAAAAATATATGTTTTGATTCTAAATTTTTTTTTAGTGCATGCATGTGTGCATATTGCACAAAAACATCCTTACACCTGCATACACAAATTTTGGAGGTCTACACTAGGTGCTTCATACCTGCACCTTATATACCCTTGCACCTGCACACCTATGTAGCTTGGATTTCAGCTTAAGTTAGTTCCTTTTAACAGGCTTTGCATTTGTTCCTCGTATTACCACTATTTTAAAGTGGCATTTACAGTAGTCCTAAGAATATCAAAAATTTCTATCCATCTTTTACTCTTCGGTCCCTACAATAATTTCTGTTTGTTAACCCTATGATGTATAAATTTCTATAGACTCTATTATTTATTTGTGTGATATGATCTTTTGTTTCTTTTAGGTAATAAAAGGTCTTGATGAAGGTATTCTAAGCATGAAAGTGGGTGGAAAACGTCGCTTGTACATTCCTGGGCCAGTAAGTACTTTTGATTATATCTTAGTCTTCTTCTTTTTGATGATATGATTCTTCAGTTTCTTGCATTTCAAAGGCAATCTTCATGTTCCATATACTAAATTAGGTTGATAAAAATACGAGTAATTGATAGTTTAAATATTCATCAATAATTGAACTGATTAAAAATAACTGACCACAGATGGGTACAACTTGTATATGTGCAAGCATTCAAGTCACAAAAATAATTACATGCAACAGGATGCAATGAAGGAATGGAAATCATATGCAATGGAAAGACAATGTGATGGAAGATCACATGCATCCACAATGCAATACATGACCAAAGATAGATCAAGGCATGAGTTTATTCTATTCTACAAAGTATATATAGTAATATAGGAGAATTGATATGGTGGAACATGATTGAGGATGTTCAAGACCAAGAGAGTAGTTCATTAGTCTTGCAGGCGGAGGGTGGCAAAGTCCAATCACTATGCACATCCATTTACTTGCACACAACAAAATTAATGTATCTCATCGCTAACAACCATAGCATGTCATATCATTATTACATATTTTATTCAGGTACATCAAACCATAAAACATATCAAGACACATGGTCAACAAGACCACCTACATCTACAACCTCCTCTAAACAGGATAGTGTCCCTACCACTAGACCAACTAAAACATCAGGTGGGATAGAAACTTATTTTGCTTCTTCCACTTCTTCACATCACTTATGGCCTCCACCATTTTTGAATCTACAATTACTCGAGCAAACTCCCTCTTTTGATTGATAGCCAACAAGCTGATCCAAGTTTTGTAGAACTTTTCATAGCAGGTCATCTAACATAAGTCCTCTTTCCAACCTTTTCACCATTACCATCCTGTGGCAGTAGTCAATGTGAGGTTGAGGGGCAACACCCCTCAACATTTGTAGCGAGGTTCAAAGGGCAATGCTCTTTGCCATAGGGTAGTGCCCTCATAAAGTTGAGAGGCAATGCCCTTGTGAGGTCTGGGTCAATGCCTCTTTGTCTCAAGACCCTCCTAAGAATATTGGTTGGTTTGGAGACCTAGTGAATTGCAATTTTGTCAACAGTTTAGTGGCTATCATTGTTGGTTGTAATAATTTTGTTACTATTTGACTGTTATCATCATCATTTTGGAAGTAGTTGTCATCAACCATAGTAATGTTATTGGCCTTTTGGCGACCATTTTCATTGGCCTTCCTTGGACAACATGGAGTTGGGTTGTATTCCCTTGGACGACATGCCACTTAGTTTCCTTCCCTTAAACAATGTGTTACATGACTGCCCCTTTGCAAACTGCAGGCATTGGTCTCTAGATGATATTTTCTTGGATGGAATTTGGTGGACAAGTTCTTCTAGGTCCCAGTCAACCTGTCCTAAAACAATGTCCTTTTTTACACTCTTCCCTTTCTTTAGACAACATTCATGATCTAGATAGCTTGTTCCACTTCCTAAATGGCACTCATGCTCTGAACTATTAGATTCAAATCGTAGACTGCAAGTCTCATGGTTTAGAAAAACAACTTTCTCGTTTTATTCGACACAACTATTGAAATGTGTAATCGTTCACTTATTGGCCATGACCAAAATTGTATTTTGTATTAGCCCATGTGCCAATGTGACACCGTGTAAGGTGATCCATTTGATGTTTCATTAACCAATAATATATCACTTTGGCATTTATTGGGATATGTGATTGTATTTATACTCCACCCAAACCATCCTTTGTATTAGTTGGAGATTAATTCATTGTTAGTGAAGAAGATCATTAGTGTCCAAGGAAGCTTTTCCATCTTTCATGTCTATCTTTCACTTATGCTCTCTTTATACAATAATAAGGATAATATGTTGATTCCATTTGTTTCTCTATAAGTTCTATGAATTTATTTATGGCATCAATGTGGGTGTTAATCTCCATTACTCAATTCTCTTTCGTATTCAGAATTGTTTACAATAGTATGTTCAAAAGTGTGCTTCCAAAGAAGCAGTTGTGGCAGGTTTTTTATATCAGTTATCTTAGGTTTTTTAAAATACCTAGTTCTCTCACCCAAGGTCTCATAAGTTGCTTCAATCTGGATACATGCTTCAGTTAAGGCAACAAAATGTTAGGGTAACTTTTTTGTATTTTTTTTTTTGCACAAACTCTAGTCTTCAATCTTATGCTCAAGAGTTTTGATGACCATTCCATTTTTAGAAGATAGTTTTTGCTATTGAATGCTTTTGGACATTTTCAATGCATTGACATGTTTTGAACAAAACCTTCAGCACCACAGAAGATGACTCTCAATTGTGGTTCATAAGGAGGCACATTATGCTTTGCAAGTTCCACTCTCCATGACACCAGTTTATGGGAGGGAAGCCATATCATTATTATCTAGTACATAGTCTTTTCATTTGCATTATCAGGATTATTTCAAGAAGAGGCTTATCTTAAAATTTGTGCATCAAAATGTGGGGGTCCTAGTTTGACAGTTCTCATGATTTATTCATTTCAATGTTTCTTTCATTCTCCTAATTTTTGCTTGGTAGGTGGGAATTTTCAAATATAAAAGGGGAAGGGGAGGATTCCCCACCTCCCTTCTTTCTTGCCTCTTTGCATTCTTAAAAAGGCATGCATGTCTCTTTATGCATCCTTTGGGAAGGTATCAGGCATAAGGGTCATTCATCACGATGCTCCCCTCTTTTGCCTTCTTGAAGGCATGCTTGGCCAAATTTGTGAAGTCGGCCTCATCAAGCTATTTGAACTTGGTTAATCACAGGTTCAAAATTGCATCCTCCTTTTGGGCTTGGCCCAGCTTTGGTTGGCCCCATCAATCTTTTCCTTTATTTGCGAATGGGGGCCAACAACCACTAAGGTTATGGCTATGGAGGCTTGTCTATCCTAGCTTAGCTTGGGCCTCATGCATCCCAAGGGATGCCCATTCTATGCCTCACACATGTCTTTGCTTTCCTTGAAATTTGTGATCCCCACAGTAATTTATTTGTCGACATGACATATGTGGCCAATGTGGGTTTGGTTGGAGGCAATTGTAAAAAAAAAAATTATTTGGTATTTATGCATCGTATATGCCCATTTCTTTCAATAAATTTAGTGTTCTTCATTGATTATTTTAGTAAACTAGTGGCAAGGGCTTATTGGCAAACATATCTCTTGTTCTAATCATTTGCAAATTACAACATGGCATTCTTGGAGCAATTTAAGTGAAATCCTAATTTTACTGCACTTGGGGTCTATCAATAGGGTTTTGCTTTTGAAGGCCATGACTTTGTCATATTGAAGCGTCTTCTGCCTCTTTTTTCAGATTGCATGGGTTTTGAGCTCTTCACAATGGTGGTCTTCTTTTTGTGCTATGTGGAGGCATTTTTGTATTTAATTGTGATGGATCCCATGTCATATGTTGTCTACTTGAATGGACACAACTATTGCACCTTGTCGACCTAGATTGGTTTAATGCAAAGGGATTATAGAGTGTCTTTCATGAGAATATGGAAAAATTACTTGAAAAAGCAACCCTCTTGTTTGAGAAGGAAGAGGCTCTTAATTTATTCTCTTTACTAGTTGAGCCTAATTTAATTTTCCATAATCAAGATGAAATAGATCCAATTTCTACATGGAAGAATATGAAATATGCATTTTGGAAAAAGTGCGATGGAAGTCACTCTCCATGAGATGGATCTTGCTTCTCTTAAATTTGTGGTTTTGCCGATAGTGACGGTTATATTGCCAAATATAAGGCTTTGGGGGCATATATTGTTACTTTGGGCAGCACAACTAAGACAAATCCAAAATTAATCAAGATTTTTTTCTCCAATATTTTTTCTTAGTTTATGACACTGAGATTTCTCCTAATTATGTTGTCTATGGTTAATTAGGGATATACTATCTTGACTCTTGATGATGTTTTTCCTCTTTTGATGCATTTTTAGGTTGCTTTGTGGAACTATGGTAGTGAAAAAGTTGATGCCCAAATTGAAGAAGTTCAAGATAGATAAGCCCAAAAGCAACGAGTCCAAGTCCTCCAAGAAGAAGAGGCCCTTCTAAGAGTATTGCAAAAGAGAAGGTCATCAGTCCAAAAATTGACTAGGTCATCTTTAGAAGAATGAGGTAGAATTTAAGTGGGTCCTGATGAGAGCCTTCTAGATCATCAAGATAATGGGGGAGGTAAAATACTCATAGTGTCCATGTTGTGATGCATTTTGCTTAGTGGATATCTACTTCTCAGGAGTGGACAATTGATTTTGGATCCACTTGATATATGATTATAGTTGAAAAAAAAATTGGTTTCTTGCGATTTCTTATGAACCTCACAAGAAATTGTGGGTGGCTATTTCTTTTATTTAATTTCTCGGTGCCGAGAAAATTGCCTGCTCGCGGTGAATTGTTTTGTGATTTATTGCCATTTTCTTGCTGAAAACTCGGCAAAATTCACATTCCATGGTTGAAAATGGAAAACGAAGTTTTTGAAAGCAAATTTAGCCATTTTTCCCATTTTTCCTCTCCTACTATGGAAGAAATTTTCCTAGAGGTCAAACACCAACTTTAAACTACTTTTAAAAATCAAATCAGAGGATTTTACATGATTCAGAGGAGATTTCATTCATTTTCTAGAGATTTTATAAGTAGTTTTAATTTTTTTTGGAGGGGGGGATCTAGGGTTTTTTCAAATTTTCTTTTTTGTTTGTTGTTCCTCAAGCATGTAGGTTAGGCCCTAGGGAATTAGATTTTTTTTTTCCCCTTTTGAAAAATAGATGGATTCTTCAGGTGAGGTCCATGGAACCATCACCGACAACAATGAGCCAATGTACTCAAGTTCAACCCCATATCCAAGCCTAGGGAGAGACCCAATGTGGAAGCATGGGATTGAAGAAACTTGTTGAATCATGAATTTATAAACACTGCGACAAGGACATGCAAGGAGGCATCCATTGCCTCTTTAAGCAACCAAGGCATGATGTGGACCCTTTCCCTAGAGCAGATTATATAGTAAAAAATGATATGGCTAATTTTTGGTATTACTGCAACATTCTCTTCAATTATGTGAACAACCCCTATTGGGGAGCCCTAGTGAGGGCATTGAGCAAGGCTAGAAAAGGGGTTACGACACCTTCGAAAAAGGATTTTAGTGGGCCATTGTTAGAGGAGTGTGTCATGAACACACATGGTATTGTAGAAGAGCAAAAGGAGATATGGAGGGGAAAGGGCTGCAGTATTCTCTCTGATGGATGGATGAATGCGAGGAACCACACGCTTTCGTGCACTCTTCCAACTCTAGCACACCTTTTTGTTTTGTCCCCGTCCACTTGTCCGATCTTTATCATCTAACGACAAGTTGCCAGATTCATTAGACATCGCCAACTCCTCGCTTATGGACTAGTTCTTCAAATTTAGCACATACTTGTGTTGACTCTTCTTGAATGTCAAGCGGTCCTCCTAGTTGTGATTCACCTTTTTTGTGCGTAACCACCACATCCCAATAGTGCATCATAGGCTGATTTTTGCATAGCAATAACTACAAAATCCAAGATGAACATCTGAACAACAATTTTTACTTTTTGGATGGTTAAGACACTCTTCATCTCAATGCCATACTAATACGTGCCATATAGTCAATAATTGGGAGACCACAAAATGGTGTGCCCCTATGTATTTCCATGTCTTTTCAGGGAACATGAAACCCCCGTCCATGATTGCTTACATCAACTTGTGATTGAGCAACTTTATGTGGATCAGTGCTAGTTTCTTCCTGGCATCAATCATCAACACTATCAGGTCAATGTATTGATCCTTCACAATCTTCGTCACTTCCAATTGGCACTGTGGCTCTATTGTCTTCCTCATTCACATCACTTCCAACCGTTGCGTAAAGCTTTGGTATTGCACAGTAAATTGGATATCTTTAGTGCAACATTCGTGTCCAGCACTTGCACTACCAACTGATTTGCTGATGTCTTCTTGTCAATGACAATGGGTTTTTTCAATTTCTTCTTGTTTCTGGTCCTTTGCATTTCTTCTTCCAACTGCACATGTGCCTCTTGCCATTTCTCCTTCTCCTTAGCAAGGTTCGGATACAACTCCATCTTCTTTGCTTGTGCCCAAATCACAGCCAACACATGGTTTTCTTTGTTCATCGACTGCTGGTCCAATTGAGGCTCTTCTATGTCAATAAAATTGACAATTTGTGATTTACTGGTACCCACCTTTTTCAAACAATTAGCCTGCTTATGGTTGCCAGGTTTGCATCATCTGCACATCATTGCTATGTTGTTCCCACTTCCTCCTATCGGTGTGTTTGTGCAATTCTATGCAAAATGTCCCCACTCCTAACATCTTCTACATAGGATGATTGGCCTTCCGTTAGAATCATATTGCAACCTTCCTTCACCATTGCTTCCACCAGACTGGTTCCTTGATTGTGGTTGTTCTTCCGAAACGGTTGTTCCGGTATCTACTACTGTTTGCTTCTTGCCTGCACTTTGAAGTGCTTGGTTTCTCCTCTTTCTCTTCCTTTTGCATTGCCATCACGTGGTGCCTTGCACTTCCTATATTGAATGGACAGTCCACAATTGCATGACAATACACTCTCTTCAGACAATTCATATTTTTATATCCTTCAAACTTGCAGTCCGAACACCAAATGTCCTCTTTCTTCTTCTCTACCTTCACATTGTTAATGATCCTTTCTAGGTCCTTCCATATAACTTGGATTATTGCAATAAGGTCATCTAGATCATTGTCAGAGTCATTGTCCTGATCATGACTCATGCTTTTGCCCGTTGTTTTCTTCATCTCACTTTCCAGATTTAATGCACAATCAAACACTTCGTAGTATGTGGTTGGCTTCTTATATCTCAGTAGCAACCCATCTAGGAACCATCACTTCTACAACTTGTCAGCAAGTTTCACCTCCATTTTGTAGTATGTGGTTGGCTTCTCATTGTCCTGATCATGACTCATGCTTTTGCCCGTTGTTTTCTTCATCTCACTTTCCAGATTTAATGCACAATCAAACACTTCGTAGTATGTGGTTGGATTCTTATATCTCAGTAGCAACCCATCTAGGAACCATCACTTCTACAACTTGTCAGCAAGTTTCACCTCCATTTTGTAGATTAGCTCCTTCAGATGATAGTTGTAGGACAAAATATTTTCATCTTTCTTCTATTTTATTGAATACATTTCACTAATTATCTCCATGTCATCATGAAGTGGTCAAAACAACTTGTTGAATTCTATTTTCTACTTAGGGTAGTCTATGAAGGGGTTTTCTTTCTTCAAGTTCCAATCAATTGCCACATCGTGCAATGTTGTTGGAAACAGTCATAGCCATGTAGCCTCATCGATTACTCCATTCACCTTCCATAACATTTCACACATACCGATATGGCATTTGGGATCTTCCTTCCCATCTCTTGTGAACTTCTGGGACTTTTGCTTGCCTGTTGTTGCAACCATATTTGCCATTGGTGGCTATTGTTTTTTGGTCTCATCTTCGATCAACGAACCTTCTGTTGATGACTAGTCATCTCCAAACAATCATCAGCCGCTTCTTGGTGCGCTTATGCTCCACAATCTCCTTTGTGAATACATGAGCGTCGACTCTGGTATTTCGAGCACACTTTTGCGGTTGCCTTTGTGCTTGACCCCCATCCTCCACACCTCTAGGAACTCTCCCTCACAATTGTGTTGGAGTCACCAGTTGCTTCCCCTCATCCTATGCATGATCCATGTTAGCACACACTTCACCACTTGCTTGAACATTCTCGTTGGTCCGACCTTCGTTTGCAAGTTGTGCCTTCACTTGTGTACCATCCTCCATAAAAAATAGCGTCTTCCCCCTTTCCACTCATTCTTCGTTTGAACTTCCCTTTTCTTGAGGATTCCACACATGTTTGACTTTGGCACGTGTATTTGTTCACCAGCAAGTTCCATCAACACTTCAATAGTTTGTGTGTTGCCAACTTTGTTGTTATGCAATCCTTTGTTGTAGCGTAACTCGTCATCGCGTGCTTCTCCATCACCATCATGCAATTCACCACTAACATACAACTCTCCATTGCTAACATGGAACTCTCTACCGTCGATAGGTAGATCACCACTGCTGTCACATAACTGTTGGTCACAAATCTGCCATAGGAAAGGATTTTGCATGTATGCGCGCCCTAGACCTGGACCAACATTGAAAGGCCGAAGGGAAGAGATGCCCTCCCTGCCAATCTCCGGAGAAAGGCCGGCTCCTATACTAAACTACTTGATGTCTTAAGATAAGAGTGCAGGAAAGAAATAAAAAGGATAGGGTAAGAAGTGTGAACAATTTGGTGGGAAAGAACCAACAACACGATTATCAACTAATAACTTGAAACAGCAGCAATGAATACCAAGAATAATGTATAAATGAACACCACGCAAAGTTCCCTATGTATCCTCTGGAAGAGTTCCAATATTCAACTATTCTCCCATGCCTAAATCCAGATTTCAGAATTATAGCAATTAGGAAAATATGTGAATGTAACAGAAACCACTAACCACGGGTGACATAAAAGGAGTTTAATGCAATATTGTCTCCCCTATGTATCCTTCAGGAGAATTCGAGGGTTCTGTCCCCAATTACACATCTAAATTCAGGATTCAGAATTACGATATACAAATGAAGACAGAATAGCAAAAATAATCACAGAAGGCAGCATACAAGAGAGAAATGAGTCCAAAGTCTTTAATATCAATTGCACGAATCAAGTTACAACAATTTTCTAGCAAAAGTTCCCCCCCTTTCTCATTACAATTCATGGGTTTTTATAGAGGACCCGACCCTCTGAGCCATCAATGCACAAAATCTGGAAGTACGCCCTCGAAAACCTGAGAAATCTGCTCTCGCTCCTCCCGTGACCGAGCTCTCACATACTTTTCTACAAATAGCAACTACGGCCGCATTAGCTGGGGAAATTTGCATTTATGGGCCGTCTAACTCGTCCCGAATTTCTTCGGGTGTGGTGCTCGAGTGGCTGCTAGGTCCATCGGGCTCTCCTACAAATGATATCTCTTTTCTGATTGCCAAAAATGAGCCCCAGGTCTTTTAGGCAAGTAAAGATTCATTTATGGAACACTCGATTGCCTCGAAAAGATATCCAGCCTTGGTGTGTGTGCCCTTGAAGAGGGCGCCCTTGGAGAGCTTCGTCGAATTCTAGTTCGGGACCTTACCTTGCAACGGATGTGAGCCGAAGCGGGTCTAACCTCCTTGGATGGGTACTTTAGCGAAGGGACTTCCAAAAACAGCTTCGTGAAGACCTTGTGCCGAAGCAGATATTCCTTCTCAAAACATGGCTCTCAATCTTTCATTGCTTCGCCGGGAAAATGGGTTGAAGGCTGCTTCGCAAGACTCTTTGCCCGAAGTGGATGCTTCGCTGATGGGCTGCAAAAACGCTTCGCTGTGAACCTTATTCAAAATGGTCGTTCGAGGTGTTTTCGGCCGAAGTACAATTTTGCCTTAGAATATTTCTCCAATTTTCAAAGGGCAACTAGGCTTCTAGTGAGGGAGCTTTGCACAAAAGTTGGCCGAAGCGGGTACTTCGCAGCGTTTCGGGGCAAAGCAAATCTTGCTGGGAGAAGCGGTTCGCCAGGGAAAGGGGCCGAAGCGGATGCTTTGCTTAGGTTTCGGCGAAGCATTTTTCACACTTAGAAATTTCTTCATCGCTGCTATGCTGCTTTGCAAAAACTGGGCCCGAAGCGAGTCTCTTGTAAGCTTCACTTGCGAAGCTCTTTCTATGCCTTAGAAGCTTTTGGGCATGCATTTTCATGTTCTTGTTTTCTCCTTGCGAAGGCTATAACTCCTGCTGATGCTGTGGGCGAAGCTTCTACATATGTAGCTTATTTACAAAGGGGGCAAAAATGATAGCCAAAATTGCTAAAATGTTGTTTACAACAATAAAAAGAAAGAAAACAAACCAAGAAACCATTACAAAATTTTCAATTTTACTGCCCCTCCAAGCAATGTGACAAAATTGTCAACATTCCTGGCGACTCGCAGGACAACGAGCTCGCCTCGGTGTGAGGACCTTTCAGCCTTCATCCGTTGGGCCAGAGTTACCTCTAGAGCCTTCTCCTTTCTGCTTCTCCTGTTCTGAGAGTGCCTCATCAACTACCCTTTTTCCTCTTTCGTCTTCTTCATCGAGTGTCTGTTCCAGTGGCGGCGGTGGAAGGCGATCACGGATTCTCTCCATGGTTCGGCGAACATGGGCCCATGCTCCCTTTTGAAAAGGTTCCCGGTCTTGCAGTGCCTTAACCAGAACATGGAACCGATCAATCTGCCCAATGTCAGCATACTTGGCTCTTGCGCTTAGGTCGTTCAAACAAGCCGTGATCCTGCAATAGCTGAGAATAAAATCCGTAACCTGCCCTTCTGTGACTGGCTCCTTCCATTCATCAATTTCAGAAACATCACTTTCAAAGCTGAGCCAGGATGGTTTTAATTCTTCTTTTGCCAAAATATTTTCGTCATCGTCGGTGAAACTCGGGAAACCCAATTTTGAAAGGTTCTGGAAATATCCCAGAGAGGTACGCTGCTCCTGCTCAAACACATCCATAAGTTGCTTCGCCTTCTGAGTTTTCCTCACCTTAGAGAAGAAGGCGCGAACCGTGGCTTGGGCAATGGACCAATCTCGGGCTGTCCGACTCATAGCTGTAACTTGCAAATCTTGGTACTTAATGCTTTGTACCTCAAAAGCTAAATCGAGTCACCTTCTCATCTCCTGGATTACCTCGTCCACTATTGGTCCCTTTTGCGTAGCAGCGTTCTGGGCTTCGGTGATGTACGACAATATTGAGAGGGCACTGGAGGCCCGGGATCTGAAATTTTTGAGCAAATGCGAGCGGATGTCTTTGATTTTGTTTCTGTCAAACAGCTCTAAATTTTCCTTCTCATACAACTGCAGTTGCATCTGCAAGATCCGCTCTTCAAACCCTTTGGCCTTTACTTCAGCTTCGGCCTGAATCTTGCTCTGATTTTCTACTTCGTTTTGCAGTTGTTCCATCTGCTGTTTCAAGGCATCCCTTTCCTCCATTTGCTCGCATTGCTTCTGAGCATCTTCTAACAATGAGCGAGTTCTAGCTAGGTCTTCTTCTAGCTTGACATTGGCGTTTTCTGCCTCACAGCGGCGGTGGTTGGCAATTCTTGCATGTGCGCGGAATGTTTCTATCCTTACATGCATGGATTCAGATTCATTATCAACGTCTATATATTCCAGGTTCTTGACCTTTTCTTGATACTCATAATCAGCAGAGGTCATTTCATCCAGGGGTTTTTGGACCTTGGGAATCTTCTTCACTTTATGCAATTTTCCACTTTTCAAATCAATTACCGTGCACTTCTCTTCTTTCACCAACGAATGTCCCCTCTTTCTCCTCGCCTCCTTGAGTATCTTGTCGGTGTTTTGCCGGGCTCGAATCAATTTCTCTGCTAGAGGGCTCTCCTTGATCATAGCTAATTCATTTTCTAATGAGGCTGGGTTAACAGCCAAAGGGGTAAACAAGTATAATGACTGTATGGGTGAAACGTCGTCAGCGGATTCGGCGGCGGGTGTGGTGGGGGTTTTGGCTAGCGAAGCGATGGCATGCGTGGCTGTGGAGCGGGAGTCGGGGTTCGGAGGTGAAGTATCACCTCCGGTCTGACCAAGTATTAACGGGATGGTGGCGTGGGCGAGCGAAGTGGTGGCTGCGGACACGTCCCGGCCTGACGACTCAGACGGAAGGGAAACACCTATGGGGTTGGCGGAATCATGAGACAAATCTGTGACAGCAAAGGAAACTACACGAGAGGGTGATTGTTCAACTGGACAAGTATTTTTGGGAGAAGGCCCCAAGAGAACTTCGGCCGGGACTATTGTTGACACAACTTGAGAAACTAGAGTAGAAGAAGAGGAATGCGTACCTGCGTTCTCTAGTGATAGAGCGGAAGCGGCGAATTCCTGCGTGCTGGGTTCGCTACCCCTCTCGGCTTCCACACTCTCAACATTTTCAACTTCACCAACGTTTCCTTCATCTTGGAGGAATTCGCAAGTCGGAGCCCATTTTCGGCCGTGGCCGTAGATGACGTTTATCACGTCACTCTGACGAGCAACCTCCAAAGTGAACTAGTATTCAAAAGCATATACTGGTAGCAGGAAGGGTTTCCCCGTGAATCCAAACAGGCAGACAACAAGCCCCTGGGTCAATTGAAAAACATCTCCCTTCCTTTCATTAACTACTTTATCCCTAAGGTCCACGGGCACTCGAGGAAAAGAACCCTGCAATAATTGAAGAGCGGGTCCTAAAAATTGCTGGTTAAATGCATAATACGACCCCGTCCTTGCCAGGAGGGGAGTCCACTGATATACCGGCAGCGGGGCTCCATCCTTACCGCTCGGAGTAATGGCAATATGAGGAAAATGCCTGTGGGTATGATAGAAAAAGAGCCAAACAAAGAAAAAGCAAGGCCCAAAATATTGGTCTGTTCTAGCATTTTTCATACTAGCCAGCCGTGTATGCAGAGTCCGAGCCACCCATTATGCCCAGTCAAAGAAAACTGAGTTTGTTTTTGGCCTTGATGGGTCTGGAGCATAAAACTCTCCTCGTGAAATGCACTCGGCCAATGACACTTGCCAGGGATACACATCAGCATTTGTGGACAGGCCCGCGACCCACGCAATGATGGAAAAGATATCCATACTCTTAAAATCCTTCAAACGGAGATGCATTTGCAGTAGCTTGCTTGAAGGGAGCCCATCCTTGAGACTTTCACTTAGGAATTTTACCATGTAGCTGGAAGTGTTGAATCTGTGCATTTGTTCGTTTAAAATGATGTTGCAAACAAAATAACCCTTAGGTGGCCCTTGCAAGGGAGCGAAGGCTACCTGCACATCCTCCTTAAAAATTGTGAATAATTTATTACCCGCAGCATCTAGAACTTGTCTAGTGAGGGTTGATAATTTCTGGCGATAGCACAGATCAACTCGGCACAGTGATGTGTCGGCGGAGTCAGGTACCGGTATATTTGCGAATAATATGCGGCAGCCCTCTTGTTTTCTACAGACAATCGACTTCTCATGTAGTCGATGGTATATCGCAGCTCCATGATGCTCTTTGAAAGTTCAGTGTCCTTTTTCCTCTCCCACCCATCAATGGGCGGTTCTGCAAGTTGCTCCTTCTCTGACTCCTCGCCTCCTTCCATGGGTTGTTTCTCAGGACGCAGGTTAAGATCAACTTTCTTAGGCCTATGCTTCTTTTCTTCTTTACTCTTTTTAACCTTCTTTGGGCTGATTACATCAGGCACCTTCCTTTTCTCCTTCGATTTCTTCTTTCCCATTTTTGATTCTCACGAGTAGCAAAAATTCAACGTGGAGAACGAGAAGAATGCAAAATTCTGGCGAGGCTCCTACACTGTGCTTATCAGCGGGTAAACAATTTTTTGCTACTAAAGCCTGGGTTTTATAGCTGCGAGTTAAACCCACCACCATTTATGGCACCTGCCAAAATTAAATTCAAAAATCAACCCGAAGAGATTGCTTTGTTTTCTGATTGGCTTTGCGGCGCGGGTGCACGCGAGTTGATGGACCTCAAGAACCTGGCCCGCCTTCGAAAATCTAATCTCCTTGCCACCTCTTACTTGGGCACGACTTTTAATCATAACTACATTCTCTTGGGATGCGCTCCACCACCTTTGCATTAATCCCGCACGTCTTGGACGTTCTCCTAGGCTGTCGTTGGCACACGTCTCAAGGCACGTTTTAAAAGCTTCTTGTTTTGCGACTTATGGTTTGGCGAGGCTGATTTTGGCGCAAAATACTTCGCGGCGAACCTCCAACTACCCCCGGTCTTCTATAGTTCAGACCCGAAGTTGTTTTCTCATGGGATCTAGGCTACCTTGTTGTCTCATCGGCCGCTTCGCGAAAGACTAGCCCCGAAGTGGGGATTGAGCTACCTTGGGAGCGAAGCACGTCCCTTTGTTTCTATTACTTTTACAAGCAAAGAAATGGTTCGCAGATTTTTCCTTTTGAAGTTGCTTCGCTCAGCTTCTTTTTGCGAAGCATTTTCCACGCCTTTGTCAATTAGGTACTTCGGAAAAGTATTTCCTTTTGCTCCTTCAGCGAAGCCTGTTGCCAAGCGAAGCAGTTTATATCTGATTTCTCCCTTAGGATTCGGGCACTATGAGCCATTCCTTGTTGTTGATGACACATTGTATTTTGGCCTCCTCACGTTTTTTACATCTTGACAGCGAAGGTGCTTCGCAGCGAACTGACTCACATCAGCCACTTCGCGTGAAAAATTTCCGAAGGAGGTTTTCTTTTTGACTTGGCAAAGCCGAACTTTTGCCTTGAGGTGAAACCTCATTGTTACAACGGCATGAGAATACAATCTCTATTTAACTACATACTTAGCTTCTAGAAAGTCTTAAAACAAGGTATGTACAAGTATGAACAACAGTGTATACAAGGATAAAAATTTTAGAGAACCTTTTACCGATGGAAGGTCTTCAAATGAAGACCGTTTACAGGAATTGGAAGAGTCTGGCCAGTTGCGTCTTTGAGAATAAAGGAGTTACCCAAATTTACTTTGGCGATCTCGAATGGTCCTTCCCAGAACGTGTCCAGCTTGTCATGATTGCCTGGCTTAACCTTCCACGAATCCCATTTCCACACCAAGTCTCCCATCTTAAATGTCCGGACGGAGGACTTCTTATTGAACCAGTTTCGGGTGATCTGGGCATGCTTTGCAAAGTTGTGGTATGCCTTATCCCGATCTTCTTCTAACTGTAGCAATTGGGCTAGCCTGACTTCCATAGGACTGGATTCTGCTGCTTCTGTAATGTCCCTTTCCAGGCTTGTATTTTGTGAGAATGCTCTTAGAGGATGTTGGGGTTTCGCCAGATGGTTGTATCCCTTTGGATGCCAGTTTTTCGAGGACATTCTGAGATTTGAGGGAGGACTTACTATTTATGGTAAGTCGGTGATTCAGGTTTCTGGCCGAATTGACTACAGTGTTTTTCTTCGCCAAATTGGGTATCCAGATATATCTTCAGTTGATTGACTAGACCCGTTTGGTTATCAGTGCAGGGAACTTACTATTTTTAGTAAGTTGGTTTTGGCGGAGCGGAAGTCCTACGAGTGGCTAGTTTGGCCAAATGGGTACTCATTTCTATATTCGGATGTGAGTTTGGATGAGCGGTCATGGAGTTTTTAATCGTAGAAGTTATAATTATTATAAAGTCATTAAATTATTATATTATTCTCCTAAGTATGACTTTATAATTTGTTAGGGGACTTATGAGTACTCATTTTGAAGGAAATAATGTATATTTTAATGTGGTTTTATTAATGCCTAGCTTGGACGCCACTTTGGGAGATTATAATATGATTAAGTGATATTGTGGAGTTAAGTCATTATATGTGCTCATTAGTAAATGAATTATTGACATAAAGCAAGTAAAAAAGAAAGAAGTTTAATCCCACATTCTACCCACATTGGGTCGACCAGCTCGAGAAAAGAATAAATAGAGGTTGTGAGAGCATTTGAAGACATCTTTGGTTATTACATTTCATGTTTGGAGAAAGGATCTTGCTTGCAGCAGAGTTTGCAGGAAGATATCCAGCTTGTTTGTGACAAAAAACCACAGGCAAGGGCAGATTTGGCTTGTTTGGAGACGAAACCCTCCAGCAGGAACATCACTTTTGGGATTGCAAGATATCCTTGGAGTGATTGTGGCATTTCCATGACGGGGAATGATTTGAGCTTCAAAGTGGCAGGTTGTTGATGAGTTTTGGGGTGCACTTGGTGCCATTTTTAGAGTTACTTAAGATTGCAGATGTTTCCAGTGAGGCCAAACCATTAGAGGCTATTTTGAATTAGATTGTTTGGGTTTTGAAGAAGCTTGTATTTCTGATTATTGATAGTTTTTTATCAGCTTATCAGCCATACACTTAAGCAGTTTGGAAGGGATCTATGTCATTTGTGAAGGGTTTTTCACAGGACGTACCAGTTGCAGTGAAGGGCGTGCACTTATTGAGGCCAAATGCCTCCCATTTGGAGTATTCATTGTGTTGTATGAGGTCTTCTCTTTGTTGGAAAACCAAACAACAAGTAGTATGCTGGAGAAATTGTATTAAAAGCATATTTAATGAATATATAAGTTTGCTGTTGTTGGTGTTAACTTCCAGAATTATATCAGGCCTTTAGATCTCCGGGTACACTTATCCTTGTACAATTTCCTTCATTGGGTTTGCTCAATATCATTAGAAGAAGTTTGTGCTTAAATTTCGTGGTCATTGGAGGAGTAGTTTTTAAGATACAAGCATTTCTAGTTTGCTGCTATTTTTATTTCCAGAATTTGTATTATTGCAAAAAGTATAAAAAAATCATATTTGCATAAATCACGTGATATCAAAGCAATCAGCAAACAAGACATTCAAGTTTTCAGTTTGGAACCCAAGATCAGAACCTGGCTCTTTGGGTGGTGTTGGTCACGAATCTGCTACAGGAAAGGATTTTACATAAAGTGCACCCTAGACCCGGCCAACATTGAAAGGCTGGGAGAAAGAAATGTCTCCCAGGCCAATCTCCAGAGTGGGTTGGTTCCCTTGCTATTCTAAACTGTTTTTTAGATCAAAGTTGCAGGAAAGAAATTGTAAAGATGCTGAAAGAAATGGGAAATATGGCCGTAGGCCGAATTTATCTGATCGAGAAAGAGCAACAGCAAATAACTCTAAGTACAACAACAACAAATAACAGAAGACAATGACGCGATTCACTTGCAATCTTGCATAAATGACCTCCAAAAGAACATTCCAGAACCCTCTCCATATCAGCAACAATTAAAACGCAATACAGAATTAAAACTAAGCAGCAAATAACAGATCTGAGCACAAATTAGGAATGCAAAGATGCAGAAGGGACAATACACAAAAAAAATCACTTGCGAAATCAGTGAGCCGAACGTCTAATATTCATGCAAAGCACTTGAAAAGCTTTCAGCAAAAGTATCTCACTCCCGACCCCTGCAAATGAGATTTACATTGGTTTTTATAGAGGTCGTGCCTCTGTGCAGCATTTAAAATTTGCAATGGACCTCCTCGAGATCTACAAATTACGCAACGGAAACAAGGAGATGATATCCTTAAACAGCCTCGGAGAAATCAGCAATTAAATGTCATATGGAAGAGTCGGCCATTTTCATTAACTAATGTTCTTGGAAATATGCATGAAACCGTTAGAACAATCGTGAACAGCAGCTTCGAAATCTTGGAAATCTGCAATTCTGGTAGCTTAGACGCATTCTTCTAGCTTGAATGCATCGGAAAGCAGCAGCACATTTAATTTTGGACCGCTTTGAATCATCGGAAATCACAATGCATTATCGGGCCGTTTGAACTGTGTTTTGGCGCCAAACTGTCACAGGCCGCGAAAATGCAACAGGTCGCGAAATCGCGACGTCTTTTTGCTCCGTACGCTTCGCTTGCTGCAAACCTGCGAAAACTAACCATGTCGCGAAATCGCTACATGTTCGGCTTCTTTAACTCCTTCGCTACCTTGCAGCGCGAAAACACAACGCTGCGCGATTTCGCTACGTCCGTACAATTATGCTTCTTCCTCTGCTTTGTTTCCGCGAAAATGAGACAATGCGCGAAATCGCTACACTATCTTCCAACTGCTCAGTCTTGGCTTTTACATTGCGAAAATCAACCATGTCGCGATTTCGCTACAAGTTTCCTACATGTTGTACGGCCCTGCTGCTAAGCCGCAAAAACGCGACACTCTTGCCTTAGAATGTCTTGAACTTCACCCTGTCGTGTCGCGATTTCGCTACTCCTACTTCATGCCTTGGACCTATGTGTCACGAAATCGCTACCATTCTGCCTGCAAACAATTTGTCATGTCACGAAATCGCTACCACTTTTGGCCCTTTCGTTCTGTTATGTCGCGATTTCGCGACACCAATTCTGCGTTCCCCACTGTTACTGCTTCCTGTCGCGATTTCGCGACGTCTGCGTCCAACCTGGCTTCGTTCTCAAATGTCGCGTTTTCGCTACGTTCTCTTGTTGCTTGGACTCATTCTCCAAAGCGTAGCGATATCGCTACATTTCTTTGCCTTGCTCAGCTTCATCACGCAACTTGCGGGAAATCACGACCAGTTTACAACTTATGCCCTTTTGCCTACCCACGCCGCGAAAACGCGACGCGTCGCGATTTCGCGACGTCTTTTGACTTATGCGCCTTGTGCCATCTTTCGTCGCGATTTTGCTACACTTTAAAGTCTTATGCATTTCTATTCAACTGTGCCGCGAAAACGCAACACGTAGCGATTTCGCTACACCTTCCGCCTTATGCGTCTCCAGCTGAGTTACGTCGCGAAATCGCGCAACTTTTGATTGTCATCGCCTTGGCTTGGTTTTGTCGCGATTTCGCGACCAGTTCACTGCGTTGCCTCCCGTTGACCACTTTGACCGTGAAAATCAAACACGTCGCGATATCGCGACGATTTTGCCCCCCTGCTGCGGTTGACCGCGCTGACCGCGATTTTCCGACACGTCGCGAAATCGCGCACCTTTTGCGTTTATTTTCTCTCTCCTCAACCGACCCGCGATTCTGCGACATGTCGTGATATCGCGACGGTTTTCTGACTTGGCTCTCTATGCTGTTTTTTTTCGCGATTTCGCGACAACTTTCGGACTTACTCATTTTTTGCTCAAAGACCTGTAGAGAAGTTAGAATTGCAACATCTTAAGCATGAATAATCAATGATCAAATCAATGTGGCAAAAATGCCAACATTCTTGGCGGCTCGCGGGGTATACAGTTCTGCTGTATGCAAGAATCCCAGGCCTGAATCCATTGGGCAACAGAGTCATGAAAACTTAGAAGAGAAAGGTAGCTGCTGGGTTTTCATCTCGGAACTGCTACAACATCTTTTGCTGGATAACTGAAACTTAAAGAATCTGCTTGTGGCTCAACTGATTATGAAATGGAAATGGATGGAATGAGATCCTACGATTGCGCAGGCGGTGAATGCAAATGAAATAGTGATATGATGAAGTGGTGGAATGGGTGAAAGTGATGCGGTAAGCACAGTAACAGGATGCTTCTGTGTTACCAGCTGTGATGGAAGTGGAATGAAAGTAAATGAACTAATGGAATGGTGATTAGTGAATGTGTAAACTGTGGAATGCGAATGAAAACTGGGGACATGAACTGGAAATAAATGCTTAAAACAACAGAGAATTTAGAAGAAAAGGATAAGAAGAAGCGGGAATAATAGGAAAGGGGAAAAGAAACAACAGCAGTGGCTTTTTCTTGACTACAGAAGAAAAAGAAGTGGAAGGAAAATGAAGAAGGGAAAGGAAGAAAAAGGGAAGGGGAAAGAAAGAAATTGCTAGAAAGCCACCAACTGCTGGGAAGGGAGAAAATAAAGAAAAACAAAAACAGGCACCTACGGCTCGCAAGCAAAAAGAGCCAAGGTGGACAAAATAAAAACAATACTCTTTTTTTTTTTGTCGTTTTTTTTTTTTTTTTTTTTACTTTTTGTTTTTTTATATATACATAATTCCACGACATGATTGGCATGTCGCCACCACCAACCCAGTCTCGGAGGGTTATCCGGTAAATCGACAGTGTCCTGACCAGATCCGGTCATACTTGAGTCGATCTTTGAAATTGGGATGACCTCTTCCTGCAGTTCTCCCTGTGGCGGACCGGGGCATATTATCCCGCAGATTAATACCCACACAATCGACAAATAATGCAGCAAAGAAATTTGCCATGTGGAAAGCTCCAGTAGGTACCCATTGTAGTAATGACTGAAGCCAATGCCACCATCTCGGAGGGTTCCCTGGTTGTGAGCTGAGAACGGGTTCCTGCAACTCCTGGATCTGATCACCGAACCTGTCCAGTAACAGTACTTTCTCCAGGATCTCTTCAGACTCGTCTCTTGACGAGGCATATTCAACAGGTTCTGACTAAATGCTTGTGTATTGTGCAAAGTTATCCCCTCCTCAGGTTGTTCTTCTTCATCTTCACTCATCTCCTCCTGCTCTCCCTTCTGAAAGAAATTGCAAGCAACCATATTATTCATAGCTGGGACAATGCTTGCATATTCCCATCGTTGAGCTCCACGCAGCTGCATCTCAGGTTCCGGCACAGTATAAGGAATCTGGCATGGGGAATGCTGCATAGGATAGACAGGGGTGGTGACTATCGGATAAGGTAATGGGGCTTCTCTCCACTGCAACTTCCCGGATAAGAGCAGAAGCTGTTCCGCTTGTAATGCTTCCTCAAATATTTGAGGGAATCTTCGTTCGCCTGATTGCAACAAGAGGAGACTTATGTCTGGATGAAAAGCTCGCACATAGAAGAAGTGGGCTTGGGCAGGTGTGGGTCGGATCATCTCTGGAATTCTCCTCCAACTCCTGCTAAAGCGAACATTGAAGTCAGTGATACTCTCCAGGGGAGCTCTCGTGATATACATGAAGAACTGGAAGGGATCCTGAGAACTGTAAAAGAGATCCTCGTCGAATCTTTTGATTAGTGCTCCCGCTAGGTCATCCCAGGAGCTGATGCTTTGACGCTTGAGCAGTCTGTACCACTGTAACGCCTTTCCTTGCAAAGACAAAACCAGAAGCCTAAGCATAACATCTTCGTGAATTATATCATGTAAAGTCGACAAAGCGTCAATATCTTCAACATGCTCTCGGGCCATGCCCTGGGTGCCATTATATTTTGTTAGGGCCTTCAAGGCACCTTTGGGAATCTTGTGCCGAATTTGGAGATTCAGAGGGCCAGGATCATCCCATCTAGGACAGCTTACCCTCGACATGATGTATCTTCTTGTAACTTTCAAAAGGCAGGCGTCCACGATCAAGAAATTCGGATCTTCAACTCAGCAAAGTCGCCAGATGAACTTGCAAATCTCCGCTATGAGGCCAAGACAGCTCATCAAAATCTTGAGACCTCCGGGTATTAAACAATAAATCGAACAATCTCACCGATTATGGATCTTTTGAGACAGAAGAAGTCGGTCCCACCGGGCGTGCCAAAAACTGTTGGTCACGAATCTGCCACAGGAAAGGATTTTACATAAAGTTCACCCTAGACCCGGCCAACATTGAAAGGCTAGGAGAAAGAAATGTCTCCCAGGCCAATCTCCAGAGTGGGCTGGTTCCCTTGCTATTCTAAACTGTTTTTTAGATCAAAGTTGCAGGAAAGAAATTGTAAAGATGCGGAAAGAAATGGGAAATATGGCCGTAGGCCGAATTTATCTGATCGAGAAAGAGCAACAGCAAATAACTCTAAGTACAGCAACAGAAAATAACAGAAGACAATGACGCGATTCACTCGCAATCTTGCATAAATGACCTCCAAAAGAACATTCCAGAACCCTCTCCGTATCAGCAACAATTAAAACTCAATACAGAATTAAAACTAAGCAGCAAATAACAGAAATGAGCACAAATTAGGAATGCAGTATGCAGAAGGGACAATACACAAAAAAAATCACTTGCGAAATCAGTGAACCGAACGTCTAATATTCATGCAAAGCACTTGAAAAGCTTTCAGAAAAAGTATCTCTCACTCCCGACCCCTGCAAATGAGATTTACATTGGTTTTTATAGAGGTCGTGCCTCTGTGCAGCATTTAAAATTTGCAACGGACCTCCTCGAGATCTACAAATTACGCAACGGAAACAAGGAGATGATATCCTTAAACAGCCTCGGAGAAATCAACAATTAAATGTCATATGGAAGAGTCGGCCATTTTCATTAACTGATGTTCTTGGAAATATGCATGAAACCGTTAGAACAATCGCGAACAGCAGCTTCGAAATCTTGGAAATCTGCAATTCTGGTAGCTTAGACGCATTCTTCTAGCTTGACTGCATCGGAAAGCAGCAGCACATTTAATTTTGGACCGCTTTGAATCATCGGAAATCACAATGCATTATCGGGCCATTTGAACTGTGTTTTGGCGCCAAACTGTCACAGGCCGCGAAAACGCGACAGGTCGCGAAATCGCGACGTCTTTTTGCTCCGTACGCTTCGCTTGCTGCAAACCTGCGAAAACTAACCATGTCGCGAAATCGCTACATGTTCGGCTTCTTTAACTCCTTCGCTACCTTGCAGCGCGAAAACACAACGCTGCTCGATTTCGCTACGTCCGTACAATTATGCTTCTTCCTCTGCTTTGTTTCCGCGAAAATGAGACAATGCGTGAAATCGCTACACTATCTTCCAACTGCTCAATCTTGGCTTTTACATCGCGAAAATCAACCATGTCGCGATTTCGCTACAAGTTTCCTACATGCTGTATGGCCCTGCTGCTAAGCCGCAAAAACGCGACACTCTTGCCTTAGAATGTCTTGAACTTCACCCTGTCGTGTCGCGATTTCGCTACTCCTACTTCATGCCTTGGACCTATGTGTCGCGAAATCGCTACCATTTTGCTTGCAAACAATTTGTCATGTCACGAAATCACTACCACTTTTGGCCCTTTCGTTCTGTTATGTCGCGATTTCGCGACACCAATTCTGCGTTCCCCACTGTTACTGCTTCCTGTCGCGATTTCGCGACGTCTGCGTCCAACTTGGCTTCGTTCTCAAATGTCGCGTTTTCACTACGTTCTCTTGTTGCTTGGACTCATTCTCCAAAGCGTAGCGATATCGCTACATTTCTTTACCTTGCTCAGCTTCATCACGCAACTTGCGCGAAATCGCGACCAGTTTACAACTTATGCCCTTTTGCCTACCCACGCCGCGAAAACACGAAGCGTCGCGATTTCGCGACGTCTTTTGACTTATGCGCCTTGTGCCATCTTTCATCGCGATTTCGCTACACTTTAAAGTCTTATGCATTTCTATTCAACTGTGCCGCGAAAACGCAACACGTAGCGATTTCGCTACACCTTCCGCCTTATGTGCCTCCAGCTGAGTTACGTCGCGAAATCGCGCAACTTTTGATTGTCATCGCCTTGGCTTGGTTTTGTCGCGATTTCGCGACCAGTTCACTGCGTTGCCTCCCGTTGACCACTTTGACCGCGAAAATCAAACACGTCGCGATATCGCGACGATTTTGCCCCCTGCTGCTGTTGACCGCGCTGACCGCGATTTTCCGACACGTCGCGAAATCGCGCACCTTTTGCGTTTATTTTCTCTCTCCTTGACCGACCCGCGATTCTGCGACATGTCGCGATATCGCGACAGTTTTTTGACTTGGCTCTCTGTGCTGTTTTTTGTCGCGATTTCGCGACAACTTTCGGACTTAGTCATTTTTTGCTCAAAGACCTGTAGAGAAGTTAGAATTGCAACATCTTAAGCATGAATAATCAATGATCAAATCAATGTGGCAAAAATGCCAACAGGTGGCAAATTTATTTGCCTTCGAAAGGGGTAGGACATTACAGCTTCATCATTTAACATATTCAACGCAGGAATTTCTATATGGGTTGGCAGGACAGCCTCTTTGTCGTATACTAGGGCGTATGGGGAGGTTTTGATCGACTTCTTGATAGATATCCAATCAGCCCACAAGACTTGATCTAAGAGAAGGTGCCAAGTCCTTTTGTTCTTGTCTATGAGCTTTCTCAACAACCTTAACAGGGTCTTATTTGTTGATTCTGCTAACCCATTACCCTGTGGATAGTAATTGGAGGTGACCTTGCGGTATATCCCATATTTGCAGGCGAATTCATTGATTTTGGCGCCTGTGAACCCAGGACCGTTATCCGTGACTATTGTTTCGGGGATGCCGAACCGGGTGATCAAGCCTTCTAGGAAAGTAATCACCGTTTCTTGATCAACGTGCTTTGTGGGCATTGCTTCAGCCCATCTGGTGAATTAATCAGTTGCAGTTAAGATGAATTTATGCCCTGCAGAGGAATTCGGAGAGATGACCCCCACGAAGTCCAATCCCCACTGTTGAAACGGTGCTTCTACCTGTATCGACTGGAGGGGCATGGGAGCATTTTTTCTTCGGCCAACGAACTTCTGACATTGTTCGCATTTTCGGCAAACCGCAAAGGTGTCGGTGAAGAGTGTGGGCCAGTAGTAGCCAACCCTAATTATCTTTAAAGCAGTTGTTCTTCCTACGAAGTGGCCCCCTGATAACCCTGAGTGGAATTCACCAAGGAACCTTTTTTTATCGTCTTCCCTTATGCATATTAGAAGAACACCATCAATATTTCGGTAGAACAGGCCTTCGAGGCATAAAACGTAACGAAGGGACCGTAGCCTGAAGTGTCTTCGCTGCGAAGCATTCAAATGTGAAGGACACCTTTCAGTGTTGAAATATTCGACTATTTCACTGACCCAGTCCTTTTCATCCATTTCCTGGTTTGCGAAGCTTTCTTCTGCTATTAAGTCACCCCATTGGCACGCTGTTACTTCGGCTGCGACGCTCTTTGCAAGCTCTTGGCAAATCGCGCGACCGCAAACTAATTTTGTGGGTCGAATTTCAATATCAAATTCCTGTATTTTGTTGACCCAACCAGCCCTTTTGCTGCCCAACTCTCCTTGGATAATGAAGTTCCGCACGTCTGGATGGATAACAAACACTGTAACCCGACTTTGGGAGACAAAATGTTTGAATTTTCTGAGAGATTTCATGACAGCATGCACTTGTCGTTCTATGAAGTTGTATTTCTCCTCATGGGGTTGTATTACCTGACTTAAAAATGCGATGGGGCGTTCTTCGCCGTTTTCTCCTTTTTGTGTCAGGACTGCGACGTAACTCTCAGGTTCCCCTACAGCATACAGGATGAAATCCTTACTATAGTTAGGGTTAGTTAGAACGGGTGCATGAGCGATTCGGGCCTTGATCTCTTCAAATTCTTTTCTTCTATCACCAGTCCAGGTGAATTCGGCATTCTTTTTTAAAAGTTCGGACATCGGCTTGATGATTTGAACAAAGTCTGGGACAAACTTCCTCACAAAATTAATTTGGCCGAAGAAGGATTGCAGCCCTTTCTTATTCATCGGTAGCGGGAGCTTTAAGAGAGCCTCAGCTCTATCGGGGTCTATTGCGAGCCCTTTCTCTGATATAAGATGTCCCAATAATTTCCCTTCATTTACTGCAAATATGGACTTCTTCGGATTGATTGAGATACCAAATTCTCGGCATTTTTCAAATATTTGTTGCAAGTGTGAGGGATGGTCTTCTCTCTTCCGGTAAAAGACAGTCATGTCATCTAAATAGATGACGATAACCTTATTCAGCAGTTCGTCAAATGCTAGGTCCATAGCCCTCTGGAAGGTAGCTCCTGGGTTTGAAAGGCCGAACGGCATCCGCTGGTAAGCGAATGTCCCCCACTTAGTAGTAAATGTCTTTTTATGTTGATCCCCATCTCTAACCCAAATCTGGTTGTACCTTGAAAAACCATCAAGTAGGGAAAAACGCTGGGCTCCAGCTACTGAGTGCAAGATTTGATCAATCTGCGGGAGAGGGTAATGGTCTTTTAGCGAAGCTTGATTTAAATTGCGGAAGTCGACACATAGCCAAATGTCCCCATTTTTATTCTTGACGGGAACTAGGTTCACTACCTAGGAAGAATGCTTTATGGGATAAATGATCTTAGCTTCAAGCATTTTCAGAAGTTCGGATTTCATCAGGGCTTCGATCTTCGGGTTGACAGGTCTTTGCCTCTGTCTGAAATGTTTGACCCCTTCTTGCAGCTCGATTGTATGTTGAACCAATCGCCGGTCGTAGCCTTTCAAGTCTTGATAAGACCATGCCACTATATCAGGGTACCTTCTGCACAAAGATCGGATTTGTTCTAATTCAACCATGGTACAATCTGTTCTAACTTTTATCACTTTCCCGGATTCAAGCTCTAGATTTTGATATTGCCTAGCGTCAACTTTGATTCTGTGAGAAACTGCTCTGTCGTTCTGATCGAACAGGCTTTCTAGAGTGATTAATCCTCTTGGAACATGGTTATTTTTTAACCGGACCAGTCCTTCATACTCCTCATCCTTCAGGTTCCTTTCTTCAACAGTGGCTGCTTCTTGGACCAAGAAATTGATGATCTGTTCATCATTGTCGAAAAATTGCCAATGCATGTCCCTATCCGGCACAGAGGGTCTATAAATCATCTTCACAGCCTTGGTCTTGTGTGCCATGTCGTCGGCTGGAGAATATCTAGCCGCGATGGAGGCCAAGACGTCAGCGTGTCTATTTTTTTCTCGTGGGATAGACTGCAGGTTGAGTGACTCAAACTGTTCAAACAGGTCCCATACTCTGTTGCAGTATGCTTTAAGATAATGCTTTTTGGAAATGCACTTGTTGGTGACCTGATTACATACCAATTCTGAATCTTCGAAGACTTGGAGATGTTTTATGCCTAATTTCTCTGCTTTCTTCAGTCCTAGGATAAGGCTTCATATTCTGCTGCGTTGTGGGTGCAACTCCAAACCAACCGGTAGCAGTATTCTTTCTGCTCTCTAGACGGTGATACTAAAAGTATTCCTGCCCCGGCGCCATTTTTGCATCGGGCGCCATCAAAGAATAATTTCCACAATTCCCCTTGGGCAGACACCTTATTCTCTGGATCAATGTGTTTCTCTGGTTTGGTGATGGTATAGCATCCTATCTCTGTCTCTATCATGGCATTGAAATCTGTCAATGAAAATTCATCTTCAGAATTCAGCTGTGCAAGCGATTCTTCCACTAAGTCCACTTGTTCTATTTCTTCGGCGATAGCGTGTACAGGACTATCGTTTTCTTCTTCGGACATCTTTTCTACGAGAAATGTAGAAGGTTTCTCGTTGTAAATTTTGAGCTTCTTTCCCTTGAACGGGATCTCTAAATGCGAATAGTCCATGGACAGATATCCACCTAGCTTCGCTGTGAATTCCCTCGAAAGGCACATGCTAAAATAGGGCTCCAGATCTACGACTACCACCTCCTGTATTACCACAATTTGGGGCACTTTGTGCAGTTGAATAGGTATGTCCTTGATTACATCGACTGTTTTCACAGGAGTACCGTCCAGTTGGAGCACACTGTGGCTGCTTCGCGTGTACTCCATTCCTATTTCTTCGCAGACCGCCTTAGGCATGACGGTTGTTGCGGCCCCTGAATCAATCATACAGTTGTGGACAATATGCCCTTCCATCTGTAAGGACAGGTAGAACGGAGGAGGCCTGTTCTTTCCTGTTATGGACGTGGATAGGGTTTACGCTACGGTAGGCGGCGCTGATTTCCCAGCTTTCGCGGACTTCAAGGACTCCTATAACAAATCCACTTGTCCCGGCAGCTGTAAAGCGTCGTATAGACTAATCTTGGCAGGGGTTCTCTTCAGTTCGTCCATGATGTTATACCCTATGAGGGCATGTACTTTGGGCTCCCTTTTAGCTTCGTACTTTGTACGATATTGCTCCGTGGCTTCAACCCTTTGTCGCTTGGTCAATGAAGGGAACTTAAGCTTTTCCCTGGTCTGTTCTTTGGTTTCGGCCTGAGGCGGGGCTGTGGAGGCCTGCTGGGTCTTCTCTTTTGCTGGCGCAGGATGAGAAACTTTATTTGTGGCCTTAAAAGGTTGCTGCTCCTTTTCACGGTGAGTATACACCTTCAAGGGAGCCATTTGAGCTGCATCCACCTCCATTGGCCTTTTTCCCTCCCTAGTAAGAACCGAAACTTGTTCTTCTTCATCAACGAACAGGTCCTGATCCGCTTCTCTTATTATATTGACTTGACCACTAGGACTGCTCCCTGACAACGTTTGCACGTAATGTTGATGCAACATACAGGTACTCTCTCCATGTGGGTCATTGCATGTGGAGCACTAATGCACGTAGTTAGAAGTGCTTGGTCCCTCGTCGATTGCAGCATTTCTTGTCGATGACTTCCCTGGTTGAGCCACTTGATCTTTAGTGAGCGCTGGTGGGGGATAAGACCTTCTTGGAAGAAATTCCTATTGTGCTTGCTTCTTTTTCATGATAATCATGTCGTTGGACAAGGTCTGTACGGTGGAGTTTAGAGATTGAACCTCCTGCAGAATTTTCGCCTGCATATCTTCAGCTTTGGGGGCCGGTGGCAATGGAGCCATCGTAGGTATTGGAGGCAAGACAGGGTATTGAGGCGGAGCCGGTAACTCGGGAAATGCCGAAGGGACGGTGGGCTGTGGTGCTGAAAATGTTGGAAAATGCACTTGTGGAGTAACGATCTAGGTTACAACAGGGTTAGGGTTCCATGATGAGATGGGATATATAGGGGTTGTGGAGGTTTGCGAAGTAGCTGCACTTAGGTATTGTGTTTGCGGAAATTTCGGAAATATAGGCATCGACATTCTTTGAGGAAGCTTCCCCACGACTATCAAATCCATTTCCGCTTTCTGGGCCAGTTCATATAGTTCAGGGAAAGTATTCACATTCGAATACCTTACCATCACGCTGATGTCTGGATTAAAGGCCCTAAGGTAATAGTATGTTGCAGCTTCGTTGGTTGGCCGAAGTCCAACGGGTACTCTTTGCCAAGTCCGAGCGAACCTCATATTGAAATCCGCAATCTCCTCCTGCGGGTGTCTCTGAATTGTTGTAAACTGGTGCAAGAGGGAGGATGGATCGGCAGACTCATTGAAACCTCTCATCAGTTGTCCAGCTAATTGGTCCCAACTCGTTATAGTGCCCGGAGGTAGGGATCTATACCAATAGAGGAGCTTTCCTCGGAGAGACAAAACCAGAAGCTTCACCATCACCCTTTCTTCTGTGATGTCATGTATCGCTACCAGAGAAACTATATCTTGGATATGTTCCAGAGCTGTCTTCCCTATGCCATCAAAGGTAGGGATCTTCTTCATTGCAGCAGGCGGACCTCGCCCTTGTCCCGCTAGGTTTAATGGTCCGGAAGAGTTCCATGTCGGGAACAATTTGGGCGGTTGTTGCTGTGGCGGCGTTGCTGCTGCTGCTACTGTACCATGCTGGTGCCTAGATTCGAAAAAACAAGAGTTCTCGAAGTTCGTTGTTGATGGCTAACTGAAACGGAGGCACTCGGATGATCGGGGGAGTTAGGAGGGTTTGGAGGAAGACTAGCTGCTGTACTATCTGAAGTCAGACCTTCTTTGTCAAAAGAAGCCTCTTGCGAAGATGTTCCACGTAAAAGCAATTCGGGCGTAACTAGCCTAGGGCGTTCCCCGAAGGCGTCAATGTCAAGTTCAAAGAACTCAATTTCTTCTCCACTATTCCTAACTCCCTCTTGTTTGCATGAAGGTACAAATTTTTTTAGTACCGGTCTCTACGACTTTGAGATTTCCAGGTTGAACAGAGTCGCCAGATGCTAGAGTCTTTTGGTAATGAGATAAGCATCAACTCTCACTACCACTCACAAGGTGAGACTGACCGGGTCCCACCGGGCGTGCTAGAAACTGTTGGTCACAAATCTGCCACAAGAAAGGATTTTGCATGTATGCACGCCCTAGACCTGGACAAACATTGAAAGGCCGAAGGGAAGAGATGCCCTCCGTGCCAATCTCCGGAGAAAGGCCGGCTCCTATACTAAACTACTTGATGTCTTAAGATAATATTGCAGGAAAGAAATAAAAAGGATGTTAGGAGGTGAAGTCAATATCCAGATCTCCAATGTTCTTCAGCAGAGAGGTGCATGGTGGTGCAGCTTATAAAGAGGAAACAAACAGTATTTTGTAGTCTTCCTTTGGGAGAGGAAACAAACAGTATTTTGGACTCTTCCTTTGGAAGAGGAAACGAACAGTATTTTGGGCTCTTCCTTTGGAAGAGGAAACAAACAATTTTTGGACTCTTCCTTTGGAAGAGGAAACGAACAGTTTTTTGTTTTTTCTATGAAATGGGAATGACCCCTTGTATGTAAATTATGATTGAATGTAATTCTGCCAAAATCAATAAAATATCAAGCTGCCATTGCCCCGTGGTTTTTCCTGCACATTGCAGGTTTTCCACGTAAAATCTGTGTTACTGTTTTTTTCTGCGTTATTTTGTTTTCTGCTTGGACAGAATTTTGCTATATTTTCTAACATCTGGTATCAGAGCCTAGGGTTTTGTGCGAGTGGGAGTTGCAACAATGACTGCAAGTGTAACCAAGTTTGAGATTGAAAATTTTGATGGCAGGAACTTCTCCCTGTGGAAGATGAAGGTGGAGGATTTGTTGGTTCAAAATGACCAAGCTCTAGCCTTGAAAGGGGTCGCGAGTAAACCAAGCAGCATGAAAGATGAGGAGTGGGCAACGCTGGATAGGAAGGCGGTTTCTACAATCCGTCTATGCCTAGCGGACTCCATCTTGTTCAATGTTGTTGAAGAAAAAACCGCGGAAGCCCTTTGGAAGAAGCTTGAAAAGTTGTATGAGACAAAATCTGCAACAAATAAGGTTTTTCTGAAAAAACAGCTTTACAGCCTAAGGATGAAGGAGGGCTCATCTGTGGCAAATCACTTGAATGAGTTTAATACCCTTATCAGTAAACTGGTTTCAATTAATGTGAATATGGAGGATGAGGACAGAGCTATCACCCTACTTTGTTCCCTCCCGGAGACTTGGGATCATTTGGTGATGACCATCAACAATTCATCATTAGGAGCTCTAACTTTTGATGATGTGGTAGCCGCTTTGTTGGCAGAAGAGTTTAGGCAAAAAACATCTTTGGAACCCTCAACCAATGAAGCCCTAGTTGTGAGAGGTCGATCTTTCGAGAAAATTCAACAAAGTAGATCACAGTCTAGATCTAAGCCTAAAGGACAAAAGCTGAAAGGGAAGTGCTGGCATTGCGGGAAGCCAGGGCACTCAAAGAAGGATTGTTGGCAGTTAAAAAAGGAAAAAAATGGTGAAAACCAATTTCAGCCTTCAGCTGAAGCCAGTATATAAAATTCTGGAGAGACGGCAACATGTGAGGCTTTCTGTATCAGCAATAGCAGATCTGTTTTATATACCCGTGTTTTGGACTCGGGTGCATCTTTCCACATGTCTCCTCACAGAGACTGGTTTGACAAATATCAGTCATATAGTGGTGGGAAGGTCTACTTGGGTGATGATCACCCTTTAGAAATTGTGGGAAGAAGGGACATAAGGATCAGGCTGGACGATGGTAGAGAAAGGATGTTATGTGATGTGCGACATGTGCCAGATTTGCGAAAGAATTTGCTCTCAATCAAGATGATGGATAAGCTAGGGTATTCTGTCACTTTCGGTAACAACTATTGCAAAATTACAAGAGGTGCTATTGTAGTAGCAAAGGGAGAATCTTATGGGACCCTATATCGTTTATGCGGTGATACGGTGACGAACCATGCAGCAACAACAACTTCACTTCAGGATGCAATAATGCTATGGCATCAACGCCTAGGCCATATGAGTGAAAAAGGTCTGAAAATTCTGCATGACAGAGGTATGCTTTCTAGGATTAAGTCTTGCAATTTAGACTTGTGTGAGCATTGTATTTTTGGTAAACAAAAGAGGGTTCGGTTTATTGCAAGCCCTAGTAAGAGTTCTGATTTTTTGCAACTTATACATTCGGATATATTTGGACTAGTCCCCACTCAGTCCTTAAATGGTGTGATCTATTTTCTGACATTTATAGATGATTATTCTAGGAGAGTGTGGGTTTATTTTCTGAAGAAGAAGTCAGAAGCTTTGCAGAAATTTAACGAGTTAAAACGTGGGAACTTGGGTTAGAAGACCAAGAGCCACAATCAAGAAATCATTGGGTTAGAAGATCTACACGTCCACAAAAGTATCCGGAAAGGAATTCTCATGTTTATCAATCCTCTTTTGCTTTGTTAACTTATGATGGTGAGCGTAGTTCATTTCAGGAAGCTAGAGAGTCTGAGAATGCAGAAAAGTGGAGGAAATCCATGGAGGAAATCGAGGCACTTCGTAAGAATAAAACGTGGGAACTTGTGGATCTCCCACTTGGAAGAAAGACTGTTGGAAACAAGTGGGTGTACAAAGTGAAGAAGAACAGCGATGGGCTGTTGGAACACTATAAAGCTCACTTGGTGGCAAAAGGCTATGTGCAAAAGTCAGGTATTGACTTTAATGAAATTTTCTCTCCAGTTGTGAAGATGACTACTATTAGAGTTCTACTTGCACTTGTAGCTGCACAAGATTTAGAACTGGAGCAGCTTGATGTAAAGATTGCTTTCTTGCATGGTGATCTCGAGGAGGAGATTTATATGGATCAACCTGAGGGCTATGAGGAAAGAGGCAAAGAGCATTTGGTTTGGAGACTGAAGAAATTTTTGTACGGGTTGAAACAGGCGCCAAGGATGTGGTACAGGAAATTTGATACCTTCATGAAGAGCCAAGGTTTCAGCAGGAGTGAAGCTGACCATTGTGGATACTATAAGAGGTTTGATGATGGCAGTTTTATTATTTTGCTGTTGTATGTTGATGATATGCTGGTTGCAGGCCCCAGCATGAAGAAAATCATTGATCTTAAGGCTCGGTTGGCTAGGACATTTGAAATGAAGGATTTAGGAGTAACAAACCAAATTTTAGGGATGAAGATACACAGGGACAGAAAAGGAAGAAAGATCTGGTTAAGTCAAAAGTCATATATAGAAAAGATTTTGCAACGCTTCAATATGCAGAATGCAAAACCGGTTAGTACCCCACTTCTTTCAAACTTAAAATTGTCTTCCAACTAGTGTCCTAGAACGAAAGCAGAGAAGACAAGCATGTCTCGTGTACTGTATTCATCAGCAGTAGGAAGCCTCATGTATGCCATGGTGAGCACCGGACCGGATATTGCCCAAGCAAGTGGGAGTAGTTAGCCGGTACATGGCAAATCCCGGTAAGGAGCATTGGAATGCTGTGAAGTGGATATTTAGATATTTAAGAGGCACTTCGGATGCTGCTATTTACTATGGATCGGATATTTTGCAAGTTAAAGGTTTTGTGGATTCTAATTATGGTGGAGATAGAGATGGGAGAAAGTCCACTATAGGATATACTTTCACTCTTGCTGGTGGAGTTGTGAGTTGGGCTTCTAAGTTGCGACCTGTGGTGGCTTTCTCAACCACTCGAGCGGAATATATTGTAGCGACTCATGCCAACAAAGAGGCAATTTGGCTAGAGCGATTTTTGGGTGACTTCAAGGTAATGCAAGGGAAAATTATGTTGCATTGTGATAGCCAAAGTGCTATTCAGCTAGTTAAGAACCCAACATTCCATGATCGCACGAAACACATTGATGTCAAGTACCACTTTATAAGAAATGTGGTGGAAGAAGGTAGGATCCTGTTGTAGAAAATCGACATCGAAGTGAATCTTGCAGATATGCTTACTAAGTCGGTCAAGACAGAGAAGTTTGAGTGGTGCAGAACTTCTCTGGGCTTGCTGAAAATGTGATAAGGGCAGCATTGGGCAATTGGCACTTGGATGGAAAAACATAGGCAAAGAATTTATGTATATCGACTTCAAGTGGGAGAATGTTAGGAGGTGAAGTCAATATCCGGATCTCCAATGTTCTTCAAGCAGAGAGGTGCATGGTGGTGCAGCTTATAAAAAGGAAACAAACAGTATTTTGGAGTCTTCCTTTGGGAGAGGAAACAAACAGTCTTTTGGACTCTTCCTTTGGAAGAGGAAACAAACAGTTTTTGGACTCTTCCTTTGGAAGAGGAAACGACCAGTTTTTTGTTTTTTCTCTAAAAGGGGAATGACCCCTTGCATGTAAATTATGATTGAATGTAATTCTGCCAAAATCAATAAAATATCAAGCTGCCATTGCCCCATGGTTTTTCCTGCACATTGCAGGTTTTCCACGTAAAATCTGTGTTACTGTTTTTTTCTGCGTTATTGTGTTTTCTGCTTGGACAGAATTTTGCTATATTTTCTAACAAAGGATAGGGTAAGAAGTGTGAACAATTTGGTGGGAAAGAACCAACAGCACGATTATCAACTAATAACTTGAAACAGCAGCAATAAATACCAAGAATAATGCATAAATGAACACCACGCAAAGTTCCTTATGTATCCTCTGGAAGAGTTCCAGGATTCAACTATTCTCCCACGCCTAAATCCAGATTTTAGAATTATAGCAATTAGGAAAATATGTGAATGTAACAGAAACCACTAACCATAGGTGGCATAAAAGGAGTTTAACGCAATATTGTCTCCCCTATGTATCCTTCAGGAGAATTCTAGGGTTCTGTCCCCAATTACACATCTAAATTCAGGATTCAAAATTACGATATACAAATGAAGACAGAATAGCAAAAATAATCACAGAAGGCAGCATACAAGAGAGAAATGAGTCCAAAGTCTTTAATATCAATTGCAGGAATCAAGTTACAGCAATTTTCTAGCAAAAATTCCCCCCTTTCTCATTACAATTCATGGGTTTTTATAGAGGACCCGACCCTCTGAGCCATCAATGCACAAAATCAGGAAGTACGCCCTCGAAAACCTGAGAAATCTGATCTCGCTCCTTCCATGACCGAGCTCTCACATTCTTTTCTACAAATAGCAGCTACGGCCGCATTAGTCGGGGAAATTTGCATTTATGGGCCGTCTGACTCGTCCTGAATTTCTCCGGGTGTGGTGCTTGAGTGGTTGCTAGGTCCGTCGGGATTTCCTCCTGCGGATGATATCTCTTTTCTGATTGCCAAAAATGATCCCCAGGTCTTTTAGGCAAGTAAAGATTCATTTATGAAACACTCGATTGCCTCGAAAAGATACCCAGCCTTGGTGTGTGTGCCCTTGGAGAGCTTCGCCGAATTCCAATTCGGGACCTTACCTCGCAACGGATGTGAGCCGAAGCAGGTCTGACCTCCTTGGATGGGTACTTCGCGCGAAGGGACTTCCAAAAACAGCTTCGCGAAGACCTTGTGCCGAAGCAGATATTCCTTCTCAAAACATGGCTCTCAATCTTTCATTGCTTCGCCGAGAAAATGGGTTGAAGGCTGCTTCGCAAGACTCTTTGCCCAAAGTGGATGCTTTGCTGATGGGCTGCAAAAACGCTTCGCTGCAAACCTTCTTCAAAATGGTCGTTCGGGGTGTTTTCGGCCGAAGTACAATTTTGCCTTAGAATATTTCTCCGATTTTCAAAGGGCAACTAGGCTTCTAGTGAGGGAGCTTCGCACAAAAGTTGGTCGAAGCGGGTACTTCGCAGCATTTCGGGGCGAAGCAAATCTTGCTGGGAGAAGCGGTTCGCCAGGGAAAGAGGCCGAAGCGGATGCTTCGCTTAGGTTTCGGCAAAGCATTTTTCACACTTAAAAATTTCTTCATCATTGCTCTGCCGCTTCGCAAAAACTGGGCCTGAAGTGAGTCTCCTGGAAGCTTCGCTTGCGAAGCTCTTTCTATGCCTTAGAAAATTTTGGGCATGCATTTTCATGTTCTTGTTTTCTCCTTGCGAAGCCTATAACTCCTGCTGATGCTGTGGGCGAAGCTTCTACATATGTAGCTTATTTACAAAGGGGGCAAAAATGATAGCCAAAATTGCTAAAATGTTGTTTACAACAATAAAAAGAAAGAAAACAAACCAAGAAACCATTACAGAATTTTCAATTTTACTACCCCTCCAAGCAATGTGACAAAATTGTCAACAATCAAAATTTATTTGCACTTGTTATTGCATAATCCTTTGACTTCTTATTAGCTCTTCGCCCATCCTTGTGCGTCCATGTCTCTCACGTCCTCAGGTCAGGTTATTTGCCATCCATTTCTCCTGTCTGCAATGCCCACTTGGTCACTAGTTCAAATTTTAGACAACAACATGTTATACTATACGTGGCAGTAGCAGTTTGTTCTTAGTTTAATTATTAAACTCCCTAAGTTTTTAATCGATGCCCATATTTTTAATTTTTATAACTACATTGAGCACATTATGCGTTCAAAATTTCTTCGCACTTGTTATTGCATAATCCTTTGACTTCTTATCAGCTCTTCGCCCATCCTTGTGCGTCCATGTCTCTCACGTCCTCAGGTCAGGTTATTTGCCATCCATTTCTCCTGTCTGCAATGCCCACTTGGTCACTAGTTCAAACTTTAGACAACAACATGTTATACTATACGGAGTAGCAGTTAGTTCTTAGTTTAATTATTAAACTCCCTAAGTTTTTAATCGATACCCATATTTTTAATTTTTATTTAAACACGGCATGTCTAAAGTCACCGATATATGTTTTTTATTATATTATTTATTAAATTAATATATGTTTTTTATTAGTAAATTAAATTAATATATATTTTTTATTAGTAAATTAAATATATGTATTTTTATTAGTAAATTAAATATATGTTTTTTATCCCCGTGAGTGTGGTCTACCGCAAGGACGCCACTTGCATTATTGGTAATGTGACCCGGGTTCAATCTCCATGGTGGATGTGTATAAGAAGTATTACTCAAATATATATATATATATATATATATATATATTTTAATTTTATTCGTAAATTAAATATATGATTTTTATTAAACTAGCTTAGATATATAAATGAGATAGGCGCCTTGAGATTGATAACTCTCGGCGTTTATAGATATATATATTTTATATATCTAAGCTAGTTTAAATAGTTTAAATATTTTTTAAATATTTTAAATCCACCGTAACCTCGCGGATAATTTTCTTAATGTCGACTTTTTAATAAAATATTAATATTGTTTACGGTGTGGCTGACCTTCCTGGCTGCCATTGTAGGGCGCCTATCGGCGTAATTAAAATATGTTTTTTATTTATTATCAAGTGGCATTAGTTCAACTAGTTAGATTCCTCAACATTTAAGGATATCCTAGCTTTGTTGTAATACCACTATGTGGTGATGATGTAATACAAGTGGGGCTTGTTTCAATCCCATAACCATTTGAAAAGAAATATATATATATATATATATATATATATATATATATATATATATATTATTTTTATTTTTAATTTTAGTTTTAGTTTTGTACAGTCAAATCCTAAACGAACCCAAGACAAAAACAAATTTGCCATATCGACCAACCGGATTCTTCGAACCCGAAACCGAACCCATAACGGACTGGTAACATATTATATATATTATAGTTACAAAACTTGGTGAGTTTTTAAAAAACTCACTAAGTCCGAGTTGGCTTGGTCAAGTCACTTGGGCTTGACTTGACAAGTTCTTTTAAAACTCACCGAGTACTCAGGACTCACGAGTAAAAATAAGCTCATTGAGTCCCGAAAAAAAACTCAGCCGTCAGCGCATGTGTAGAGAGAAAGGCATAATTTATTTTTTTCAAATGGGCCTCGTTTTTGCTGTTCCAGATTGCACAGAAAACAGAGACTGCATGATACCAAACCAAAAAAACACAAGATTGCATCCTAAAACAAGATTTTTCCAGTTTTCAAGAATCTAACAGCCACTCAACTGTTTAATCAGAAGTAAGAAAACGTTGTTTCAGCTGTCATTTTTTTTTCTTTTTTAAGTTTCAAACTAATTGCAATAGCCACCCAACTGTTTCATTTGAAGTAGAAAATCTCTGAAAGCCTGAAACTGTCACTGTTTAAGCCCTAGTTTAAACAATTTTTCGAACATTGACAATGTCCTAGGGCTTAAAAACACTCGGTTGCTACTTCTCCTGCCCGGGCATTGAGAATGTTTCAGTTGTCAATGTTTAAACTAGGGTTTAAGCCCTAGGGCATAATTTTTTTGTTGTGCAGCCACATCAAAATGACGGGGAAAAGAGATGCAGCATGGAAGTATGCAAAGGATGGGGAAAAGAAAGGGGAGGTTTACTGCAATTTTTGTGGGGAAAAAATTCATGGAGGCATAAACCACCTCAAATACCATTTGGCAAGGAAACAAGGCCATGATGTCAGGCTATGTTCAAAGGTGCCTGTTGAGGTTGAGAGGGAATGCAATGCCATCCTGTCAGACTACACTAAGAGAAAAGAGCTGAAACAAAGGACAAGTGAGGCTGTGGCAACTCCCCTTTCTTGACCTCGTACAGAGGGTACCCATAGCACCTATAGCTAGTTTTAACTTTTATCGCTAGAGTGGGTGCAATCCATCAGTTACACACCCGAGTAGTGGGATGGAAGAATTTTAATTTTGTGGAACATTCCATGCTAGTGTCACAACCCACACATGAGGGTATGATTGTGTGGAACGAGGAAAGGCACAAGGCCGTGAGGAAGGTTGTAAGATTCTGGTATTTTTCGAACATTCCCTTCAATGTGGCAAGGTCTCCATATTGGTGGGCGATGGTAGATCCGCTAAAAATTTGCGGCGTAGGATTTAACCTGCCAACTTATGACGATCTTAGGGGCCCTCTCCTTCATGAATCTATGGATGCTATTCAGATTTTGGTTAAAGAGTAGTGCAAGGTGTGGAGGAAGAGGGGTTGCACAATCAAATGGTGAAGAATCAAACATTGATTAATTTTTTGGTTGCTTTTATAGGAGGAATTGTATTCCTCAAGTTAGTGGATGCATCGGCACAAGTTAAGAGTGTTGATACGCTTGCACAATTGTTGGAGGAGGTTGTGTTAGAGGTGGGGGAGGAGAATGTTGTCCAAGTTATCACGGACAACACAATGACATATATAGCAATTGATAGGATGTTGGAGGAGGAAAGACTCTCCACCCTCTTTTGAACACCATGTGCAGCACATTGTCTCGATATTCTACTTGAAGACATTGGAAAATTACCTTGGGTGTCGAAGGTTGTACAGAAGGTCAAATGTATTACAAAATTTATCTACAACCATACATTGGTTCTCTAGCTGATGAGACAATTTATTGGTGGCAGGGAGCTAGTGTGACCTGGAGTTACACACTTCACCACAAACTTTGTTACATTACAGAGCCTCTTTGATGCAAAGGGGGCATTGAAGAGGATGTTTGTGAGCAAGGAGTGGAATGCCAAAGAGGTTGCTAGATACCGACTCTCCATGAAGGGCAGAAGGTGTAGGACTATATCTTTGACGAGGCCTTTTGGTAAGCCATGGATAAGGCAATCAAGGTACAAGACTAAGTTTTCTATTTTATTATTTATTTTTTTAAATTTAAACTATTTTTCCATTTGCAAATTATGAAAATTTAAATTGTAAATTATTTTTATTTAAATTATTTTTCCTTTTTTTCCAGGTATCAGAGCCTTTGGTGAGGGTTCTTCATCTTGTTGATGGAGAAAAATCACCAATGGGATATGTATATGAGGCTATGGATAGGGCGAAAGAGGCAATTGCCTTAGTTTATAATTATTCTAAGCCTAAACACAATCCCATTTGGGAAATTATTGATTGGCAATGGACTTCTTAGCTCCATAGCCCACTTCATGTAGCAAGGAACTACCTTAACCCCAATTTGTTTTTAATGTTGATTCATTCGAGGAAGACTATGAGGTTATGTTGGGCCTTTGACAATGCCTCGACCGAATGGTGGAAGATGAACAAACCCACAATAAGATATAGGATGAGCTACAAGATTATAAGAGATATGAGGATGTCCTTTTCACATCCACGTAGTGCATTCAAGCAAGGTCAACTTTGAGGCTAAGTAACCCTCTTTGAATTATTATTGATTTTGTCTTTTGATTTTGTTTTAAAAAATAATCTCAATTTATGATTTTACATGTGAATTATTAAATTTTCATTTTCTTGGCTTATTCTAATTTTTATGATGGGAGGACTTTGGTGCATATATGCCCAATCTACAATACTTCGCCATAAAAAAATTATGTCAACTATACAACACTTACGGTTGTGATTCCAATTGGAGTATGTTTGAGCACATACACTCTAAGAAGTGCAACAAACTCACAACAATCTTGTTTTTGTTCATTACAACCTTCACCTCCACCATTAAAATATTGCAAAGACAAGCTATGAGGCCATTGACATAACAAGAGTGATCCATCATCTAAATGGATCACAGAGCTAGAGCAGGAGAAACAGCAAGAGCCTCTATTTTCCATGGATTATTTTGAAATTATGGTGGAGGAGTTAGTGGCCAAGGCATAGGAAGAGGCACAGGCACAGCCACCAAGAGAGACTAGAGCTTCTGCTAGGGCAAAGGGCAAAGGCATTGCAAGACATTGAGGCATTGTCATGACACATTTTGTAATTTGTACCTTTTTATATTATAATTTATAAGCAATACAAGAATATTTGATTTTTGGATGCATTAAAATTTCATTAATTGAAGTGTGTTTTGTCACTTTCATGTGTTGTTTAAGCTTGTATCACTTACAGTATTAATTTTGGATTTTTATAATGTTAATTAATTGTGATATGCTTGAAAAAAATTCCAATGAAAAAAATGCAATTTTCTTTCTTTTTGGCCGAGTTTTTTCTCCTTTTTTTTTGCGAAGTCCCGAGTTGGCCTTGCCGAGCCCACATTGAGTCCGAATTTCTCTACTATAATATATATTGTTTATCCGAACTTTTCCGGACCAAATTGAACCTCCCTGAAAAAACCAAACCTCTGAATTTTTCTGGCCTTCTAAACCTCCGAACCAAACTGTACCAGGTAACTATGGATCAAACTTCAAAGTATCAAGATATTTCTGAAGGTCCACTCTTGTAGAAGACAACAATGCAATATCATTATGAAAACCGTAGTGGTAGTAACAATGTCCAAAAGAAGAAAATAATATCTGCCAATTGGACTCGCTAAGTGTTTGGACAAGCTCTTCCAATCCATCAATGTAGAGGTCAAAAGAGTGTGTGAAAGAGAGCAGCCTTGCTTGACACCAATAATGCTATGAGAAAGTATAGTCCTGTCTAATAACTCTCTTGTGTAGGGTATGATCAGATGTTAATCTCTTTTGAGATACCTTGCACAAAACCTGTGAGAAACTAAAAGATCTAGGAACCACATCAAAGTCTTTCTGTAATTCAATGAAGGACTATTAGAAAACTTTGTGTTTAATACCTTTTGGGTCCTTAACAGAGACAAAGTCAAGATGTGATCACTTGTCATACTTCTTTATTTGAACCCTACTTTACCCTTTACAAGGATAATTTTGGACTTGGTTAACTTCAGCCTTCAATCATAAATTTCTGAATTGTGAATAGTTTGGCTTAGATATGTCAAACAATAATTATTCTATAGGTAGTTAGCTTTGACAAGTAATTTGTTTTGAAGATATTATGAATGAAATTGGTGTTCATAAAAGTGGAAATTCACAAAGAACTCTTCTCTTGGATTGTAAATATCTACATCCTTATGGACTAGATCTTGATAATTACATGGCAAACTATCTGACTAAAAAAGAATCAACATGACACAGGACAAGTTATTACAATAGGGACTGGTAAGGGATATTGAATGTGGAGACTTAGGAGTACAAACTGTGAGAAGTTAAAAAAGATAGACAGTCATTTTATGAAAAAGAAGCCACAAAAAGGACTTGCATTGTATTTATCGGGCTTTTTTCCTTTTATGACAAAATCAATCTCTTTTTCTTTGTAAGAAGATGTATCTATATGCTGTCATGTCAGGTTTCCTTTGAGAGAGAAACTGAGAATGCCAAGAAAAATAGACATTAACATTTGTTTAATCCATCCCTTTAATACAATCCTTTATTTGTATTTGATGTTTGAGGGATTAATACATTACAAAACAAAAACATATTATCAACCTGTGATTAAAAATGCTTGCACTTGAATGCTCCTATTTGTGAAATGTTTTCTTTCTGATCCACCTTGAATACATGAATGCTTAAAAGGAAAATAAAATGTTAAACATTGCACTTCTCTCACTAGCAATGCCATGCTATTTAGAACTATCTTAAATTTCAGTTGCCCCTATATCCAAGGTCAATTCTACAATCTTGTCATTATCAAAGCCAAAAAAGAACTGTGAATAAATACTATTATGTTGAGTGAACTTTCTCTATGTTAAATTTTTTTGATATGAGTTTTTCAAGATGTCATAACATGTGAGACCTAGATCTATTTTGTGTGAGATGTTTTGTTTTTTGGGATCTATGCCTTAACCTTCAGTTTTTACTGTTTTTCTATTTTTATATTCTACTTGCACCTTGTCTTCAAAAATGCACTAAATTTTGTTCTTCCTATGGGGCAGCTTGCATTCCCAAAGGGCCTTAATTCTGCTCCAGGAAGACCACGTGTACCACCCAGCAGTCCTGTCATTTTTGATGTGAGTTTGGAATACATACCTGGCCTTGACATTGAAGAGGAATAATATGTTTAAGCAGTAGATTAGAAAGTTCAATCACTAAGTAGAGTCTAATAGGTATAGCAACCTTAAAAGACTCTTAAATTGAATTAGTTTCATTTATCATTCTTTTCATGAAATTTTTAGCGTGCTTTATTCGTTTTCTTTTTTTAATGTGAAAATTAGGCAGACTTGTAATCTATATTCAAAATTCTAAACTAATAGAACGAAGGATTTCAAATCATTTCTCTGCAATATAAAAAAGGACTATGACAAGTTTAAGCTTCCTATTTGTGGGGGTCAATATGGTTTTGCGGCCTATTCCTGTTTATGCATACGAAGGTCAAGTTGGATTGAGTGAATATAACATTTGGATATTGTAATCCACTAACCTTTAAACAAAACCATGCACTTTATTCTTACATTGTATTGATGTATTTGTGTTCAATGAAGGATGTAATAGGGTTCTTTGCATTCTACATATAGACAAGTGTATCAAAAGCTTGAGAGAGTTTTAAATTGTTACATTTTTTGTTAATACTTATTGACAAAGGCAATCTATGAAATCTGGAGGGTCTGATAAATTGTACAGAATCTTGGTAATAATGAAAAGTCATATATTTGGTGTAAGATATTAAACTAAAAAAAATACACGTAGGGGTTAAAAAGATACTCAAATATTCGAAAATTTTTTGTTTAAAAAATCAACTATATTATTATTCTAAAACATAGCACTACATGAAAAGCAATAAAACATAAATTAGATAAATGTATTTTTTAAATAAAAAACAATTTTATAAATTTTAAAAAGTAGATTTATGGTTGATCAAATGACATGATCTTAATTGGTTAAATTTCTCAACTTTCAAGGAGGAGGCTGAGGTCCTAATCTTGCCAAGCTATACATGCAGAATTACCAAGTTGTTGTAATGTCACTCTATGATCACAAAGTAATACAGGTAGGGCCTATTTCAATCCTATATAATCAATTTATAAAAAAAAAAAGTCTGTAACTGTAAAAAGAAACAAATTTTGTGTCTTTCTTTTTCTTTGTATATAAAAGAAAAAGTGAAACAAATTTTGTGTCTTTCTTTTTCTTTGTATATAAAAGAAAAAGTGAAAATAAAATTCAAGAATTGCAGCCATTTTATAATTTCAAATCATTTTTATAAATTCAAGTTGCAATTGATTGTTAGAGCATGTAAGGTACTCTATATTTTTAGAGCTTAAACTCCAAAACTATTTTAATGTTGTTTTTACATACACGCGACATTGACAAATAAAAATAAATAATATTTACAACATACAAAAAGATAAAAATCATGCATAGGTATTATCTAGTCATAAGTTTTAGATTTAAATTATTTTGTCATGATTACAATGCAATGGAAAATAATGTTTTATTTTACACCAAGATTTTGTTTGAACTTTATGAATTAACTTGTATCATCTCAAATGAGACAAATTAGGACATCTCAAAGCATTTTTTTAAAATATGCATTGGCAATTTATATTCTTTTGCATTTTCCAGTAGAAAATAATACAAGAGAGATCAACATAATAGATATACATACATAGATAAATAAACAATCACCGAATGTATTAAGAAACAAGTCTTTATTTAGATCAACTCTCCAGTGGGCACATAATTAATAGGGGTTTTGATGGTTATCTTTTGCCCTTCAATTTTGGAGGGTAGAGGGAGGATAGACTCAGCACAAAAGAACTAACCATTTTAGCGTTTATGTTTTTCTAGACGTAATAGAAAGTAAATGTTGTTCACAACAAACTTGCCAAGCCTGCTTGATACTTAAAATACATAGACAAATTCAACAATACAGACCCTTGATAGTTTGAGTGGATTAAGCCTTCGCTCTTTATATCTCTAAAATCCATGGAGGTAGTCCTATTTATACACCTTAACAACGTTTACTTTATTACACCTGACTCTCACCTTGCATTTCACCAAATCTAAGGGTCACCAAGAAGCCCAAAGAGAATACAATGACATATATAAGTATGGATCCAGAATTAAATGTCCACTATATAAACATAGAAAATGCATAATAATTGGAAAAATAAGTCTGATCAAGGATTACCATTTAATGATGAGCATTCAACACAAGAGTTAACATTGCAAGCAAACAATTTGACACAAAGTGATATCATGTCTACATGAATGCACTAGTAATTGTAATAAATATTGTATAATGTTAAGGGGTATTTTTAATATTTTATTTTAAATGGGTGATGAACACAGAAATTGACAAGTATGATTTGCGCCCATGACTGTAGTTCAACAAATGGATGGTGAGGGTTTCACTCTCCCCAACCTCTAGATCTTGGGTTAATGCCCTTCTAAGCTAAAAACAATAAAGAATCTAATTTTAAATGTAGAAAACAAATCCGTTTTACTTTGTGTAAGAGAAAAGGGTTCAAGAGAAAAGAGATGTAAAATACGGCCAAAGCCATAGTGAGGTTTAGCTTTGGTGTGATTGACAGTTTGAGCAAGGATAAAATAACTTTATTGTGTAAGATATTTGAATAAACCTACGAGAACAATGGAAAGAGGGCTAAATGGAGTGCAAAGCCACTATCCATGAGACAAACAGTCATAGACACCATTGAATGAAAATGCCACACACAACTCTTTTATTGAATTACAATTTGAAGTTTCAATATAATCTTACTCCGAAGAGTAGCTCTAATATGTTTAAAGGTCAAAACACCCTTACAATCAGCATTTAGCTCTTATTTATACGCAAACTTGTAGCCACGAAATGGACTACATACAATGTACCTTGGTGATAATTACAAGGTGATTACATCATCCTTATTTGTTTACTAAAGATAGACATGGAGTGAGGCACCCTAGGAACGGGTTGCTCAAAGAGCAAGGCGCTTTGGCGAGCATGCACTTTATGGAGTGGAAAATGTTTAGAGCAAAGCGTCTATGAAGTATGACTTGGCCCCTTCACATTTTTCATAATAATTGCATGATAAACTTGTTTTGGAAGTAATGGTAGTAGTTAGCTACTACAATTTTGGTGACTTGCAGGGACGTCAATTTTGATTGACGAGAGATCCCAAATGGTGCCTTATCCATAGAGCCATGGAGTTTTATGTCGGAATTCCTATGTCCTTCTTACTTTGATTGAATCTTGTATGAAATATTTCCCAATCCATGTTGGAGGGAACCCAGCTAGTTTCTCATATGTATCTCTTTGAAGATCCTCTACTTCTATTGCCACCTACCTTATCCCTTCATATAGTTCTTCTAACTTGCTTATAACCTCTTACAAATCATATGATTGAATACCCTTTTCTTTTCGTTCTTCAATAATCCTGGCAAGATGCTTTGTAATGAGTATATTATGGTCTACAAATCTCTTTTCAATTTTTTGGATGATCTTTTGTGCCTCATCAATACCCTCTTGTAACTTAGTGAGGTTCTCCTCACATCTCTCTAATTTGCTTATTTTATAAGGGACGATCTTAAGTTACTCGATGAGGATAGCTTTATCCGCCAGACCTTGTTGCTTCACTTGTTGAACAATCATTTTCCAAACTTGTTGCATGATCTCATTATGTCCCTTCCTTGCTTCTAGTTGTATCCTATTTTGTTCTATAGTTGGGGCCACTTGGTCTATCAGCTCCTCGCACACCTTCAAGTGAGAGAAATAACCCTTGGCACATTGAATCTCTCTATTGATCTCATCCCAAAGGAATATTACTCGTTTGGGTGCTGATGTTTTAGAATTCAACTCTGCTATTGTTGCTTCTGCCTCGATCCATGCTTGTGTGAGCTTTGTGATTTCTTTATTTTTCCGTTTTTGCAGCTCTTGGATAATGACCTTCAAAAGTTGTATTTGTTCTTGCAAAGCATGTTTGTTTTCCTATTGCCTTCGTCTCCTTTTATTCCATTCCTCCTTTTTCAATCTTCACAAGGTGGTGATCTATTGTTCCACCTATTTTTCCTTCGCCTTTAGCTATACCTGCAAGGCCTTAATCTACTACTTTGCTTCCTACCTCCCATGACTTATCTCAACTTCTAATTGCTTCTCATGTTCTTCTTTATCTTGTTCAAGAAACTGCATGTGTTCCTCTTGGGATCATTTTTCTTGCCTTGTTTATAATCTGATCTCTTCTTTTTTTTGTTAGGGAAGTCTGTAATTGGTCCCTTAGTTGAGCCATTACTTCCGACTCATGTTCAACAACCATCTACAATTAACAAACTTCATTTTTTGCTTTGACATGCCCCTTGTGGTGTTGGGCTTCCTAATTTTCCTGTAACACTTTGGATTTTAGAATATTTAGTACATCTATGGTTTAGACTTGGTCAAAGTATGGACATCTAACTGGTTTTTCCGGTTCAAACCAATGTGTCAGGGTATCTGGAATTATGTCAACAGATAGGAGTTGTGGAGTGATAGACGACTAAGGGAGTAGTGAGGCAGAAGTGGAGGGATTGATGGCTTCTTTAATTTGCATGAAAACATGTTCTATGCTAACATCAATGATAGTCATTGTAGGTTGTAGGAGAATAAACCTCTTTTTTTAGATTGTTTTTTATTTAAAGGGTAATGGTTGTACAATTGATGTAGGTTTATGGGGGAGGCACTTGGTCCATGGGCTTCAATTCTAAGAGTGGCTACGATTAGTGGTGGTGGATGGAGCACAACAAAAGAATGAAGAGGAATTTTGGAAGAGGGAATTGAAGAAAAATGTGGGAAAGAAGAAGTATGTGAAATATAAATGAGTGGAGTAAGTTGTGAGAAAAGAGGTCGGGGTAATTTTGAGCCTCTGTAACAATTATTCCTACTTTAGCCACTTCTTTATTGACAAAATATTCTATAATTGCTTGTGTTAAGAGGGTCCATACCTTGGAAATCTACATCACCTTTTCTTTCTAGGTCAACTCCCTGGTCCATTTCGGCATGTGCCCATCAAGGGTCTTGAGGTATCTATCCCTCATGGGCTTGCTCTTTTTGTGTCTCTAATGACTTCTCAGGTGGTTTCTATTTTCCTTTTCCTTGATTTTCATCCTTGTGCACCATATTGATCCTTTTGCTTATGGGTTGGGTTGAACTTTACTTTAAACCTTGTCACAACAATGTCTCCTTTTGTTCTTTTAAATGTATAACCTTTCCCTATTCTGGGTGTCCTCTTTGTTGTTCTTTTAGGTGAATAATCCCCTTATGTCCCCTTTTATTTTGGGTGACATTGGTCCCAAATTACATAAAAAACTTGATTATTTGGATGTTTATCTATGGGAGTGTCAATTTCATTTAGCTCAAAATGCATACATCTCTATGCAAGCATTTTCTCTAAGCTCCATGTGCATTTTTATAGGAATAACTTAAAAACCATCAAGTTGACTTTCATAGCTGGGTCAGAACCAATTCTGACCCTCATATAGAAAGCATGCCATTTTGGTGGTTCTCTATACCTGTTTGCAATTTTGACATTATGTCACATAGAAATTTTTGATGGATTCTTGATTGTAATGCGAAAAAATATATTAATATTACGATACAGTGTTTTGACCGATAAATATGTTGCAGCTTATATTTTTCCTTTTTTGTTTCCATGCATCCTTTTTGGTTTGAGAATAATGGGTGTTTTAAGGGAAAAAACAACTGGAAGAACTGACTGGTTACTTTGGTAAAAATTACCCATAAATAGTTATAGAAAATGGTGCTCAAAGATTAAGTGCTCAAATATTATGGGAGCTTCATTGAAAGGGAAAATCACATTCACCTCAAACATTGGGCGAAAGGCTCATTCGCCTCACTTCGGGGCGAACGTAAAACCAAAAGTGAATGATAGTCTTCTGCAAACACGTTCGCCCCAATTGAGGGGCGAAAGTCCTTTGCGTCCCTTGTTGGGCAAAAGAGGAAATTAAGAAATGAAGTTTCAAAGTTAGCTAAGTGTTGAAGTCGCCCGAAGTCAAAATGAAGGAAGAATCGCGTTCGTCCCAAAGTTGGGGTGAAAGCTTCATTCGCCCCATTTTGGGGCGAACATCCTCAAAAGGTTAAAGAGACACGCCCAACTGACGCCTTGGTTAGACGATTCGACGAAAATCCTTTAAAACGCCTTAAGTTGTAATGAACCTAGCATCAAAGTCGACAGCTTTAAGAAAAGGGTGTGTTCGCCTTGAGTTGGGGTGAAAGCATCGTTTGCCCAAAATTGGGGCGAACGTCATTAAAAGAGAAAACTGTTGAAAAGTCAACAACCCATTTGTCCTGGTTGAGGGGCAAAAGCTTCATTTGCCTCTCTTGGAGGCAAACACGCTATGAATGATGAAGTGGACTAAAATCCCAAAGTTTGAAGCGAATTTGAATAGTCAAATTCGTGTTCGCCCTAAGAGGAGGGGGACAACCCCATTCGCCTCTTTTGGAGATAAACATAGATTTTAAAGAAAACAAGGCAGCTGTCAGAGGCACTTTCACCCTAAGATAAAAGGTTGATTGCTATTGTGATAAAGGAATGCATAGAATCTGTTGAATCAATAGAGACGCATTCTCCACCAATGAACACGATTGAAAGAGTAAATATGTGTTCGCTTATTGCTAAGTTCGGGCGAATTTTGTTGTCAACAATGTCAAAGATTTTTGAGAGTGCACAAGATAGGCGAATAGAGAGCATTGAATTATTGGGGCAAAGAGTAACTCAGGTTGTGAATCTTGAGCAAATAGATTTGCAGTATTAAAAGCGCAATGCAATTTTAATGATTTCCAAGCAGAAGCGAATTCCCAGGGATAGAGAATATGTCAAGTCAACGACCAAGCCTTATAGTTTTCCATGCATTGACACCCAGAGATGCTGATTTCCTGGAGGAATTTCCTTAAAAGTTGGATCGTTGTCTCAAAAGGACGAATGTTCAGTATTTTTGAGAAGGAATTGTCTCATTGTGGTTCCTTATCTATAAACATTTTGTCTTATGTGCATTTAATGAAAGAGGCGAAATCCTCTATAAATACAAAGCATTTCGATCTAATTAAGGAGGTTAGACATTCTGTAGAAAAACTATTCAAGTTCTCTACATCAATAGAAGATACTTGGCTTCTGAATTTGCAAACGATCTTGTGTGTGATTTCCTTCTATTTTATGCATTTTTATTTTACACTCATATTCATTGTCTGTTGTTAAGTTTAAATTTTGCATCTGAATTTGAACATTGCTGGTGAGGGAGTGAGTTCTGGAATGCGATATCGAAGGTTATCTCTGCAAGATTGTAAGTAAGTTTTGTTGCTTTCTTTTATTACATGCTACTTTAATGCTTGAGTGAAATTCCTACTGCTAGTCTATCCCCAATCCTACACCTTCGGCCTACGGCCATATTTCCCATATCTTTCTGTCATTTCCAATTCCTTTCCTGCAATTGTAGTATTAAACCAGTGTAGGATTTAGTAAGGGAGTCAACCCTCTCTAGAGATGGGCACGAAGGACATTTCTTTCCTCCGGCCTTTCAATGTTGGCCATGTCTAGGGTGCACAAACCTATGTTTGTATAATTAGGCAGATATTTGACCAATAGTTTTTGGCATGCCCGGTGGGACATCGAAAGTTCCACTTTCAACAGTATTGAGGTTTGATGTTCGCCTTCGTGTTGTATAGTTAGAACATCTGGTGACTCGATTATACCCAAAAGCCTCCAAATGTGAGGGTAGCGAAAGTTGTGCTTCATGATTACAAGATCGCAGGCTAAGAAGCCCGAAAATCCCATTGAGTTCTATGAACTCGATACCCAAAGGTTATGGGAACACTCAATTAGTTACTTTATGTCGTACATCATCATTACCTCATATACCTCATACATCATCTACAACATCCTCACGATTAGCTAGTGTGTTTTCTTCTCCTACAAGTCCAGTTAGTACTGCTACTAGCGTTCCTCAAGCTCAACCACACACACCAGTCCACATGTTTCAGAACTCACCACCACAACAGCCACAACCACCAAGGCAATTCCTAGCATGGAATAGTTTAGGAGCCTTGAATTTACAAGCACAAAATCTAGTCCCCCAAGCAGATTTGAAGGCTTTGCCTACCTATGATGGTACTGGTAAAATCGCTTATAAGCATATTTAGGATGTGGCTTCTTTGACAACTATCCACAACAATGTAGATGAAGACACTATGGTAAGGTTGCTAGTGTTGTCACTTAGAGGAAAGTTGTTGGGTACCAGTCCTTGCCACCCGCCACTATCACTATATGGGATCAGTTTGCGGAATTACTGATCAAGAGTTTTCACGAGCAATCCGATCCATTATCCTTGTTGCATAATTTTACCATGATTCATAGGCATCTGCAGGAGGAGATAGTCGACTTCAATGTCAGGTTCGCCTGAAGTTGGCAAAGAGTTCCTAATGGTCTTTGGCCTACGCATGAAAAAGTTGTGTTTTATTATCTCAGAGCATTTAACTCTGACATTGGCATGGCTTTTCGGTAAATCAATGTGAATACGTTTCCAAATCTATACACTGAGGTGTAGAAAGCCAACTCAGACTTAATTGCTATAGGCAAGCTTCCCCCGAAAGTGACCATACCTATCCTGCCTGACCTTCCGCAACATTTATATTCAAGTACGTTCTCACAACCTATGCCTTCTATGTGTCTGGTTCCCTCATGGAGCTCGGGTTCACCTCAAATCGCTCCAATTCCAGTTCCACAACTTCCTGCTCCAACTATTTTGTAATTACCTGTACTAGTAATACCACAGTTGCCAGCACCTGTTCCCTTCCCAGTGCTACCAACGTCACCTACTCCACTGCTGTTGCCTGCCCCACCAGCACCTTTACCTTTACCGACACCTCCTATGCCCTCAAATCCTGATCCTTATATGAAGTTGTTACAAGAGGTGCAATCTATTAACTCGACCGTAAGAACGATATCAAATGAAATCACCGCAGTAAGAAAAAAATAACCAAAAGCTGATTTTCGGTCAAGAATATTTCAAACACCGTTGATTACCAGGGAGCAAGCAACCACTAGCAAGGGCCCTGAAAGGAACACAACTATGTTGACAAATGAAGAAACTAGTACATCATAGAGAGCATACTGGTGCTCCACCTATAATGATCCTCATGGAGAAGACGTGTATGATGCATTTGAATTATGTACAAACACTAGCAGAAAGTTTTGCTGGCGGACAAGTTAATATGATAATGGAAATAGATCATAACTTTATGGTCCTATTGTTGGAGCAAGTCTCAGTTCTCACAAGGACTGGAAAGAAGTCGGTAACTGTTGATCCAGCCGAATTGGAGCCTTTGAAAGTTCCTGCAGAACAGAAGGTTCAAAATTAAAAAGTGCAACCGCAAGCGAAAGCGTCTGGCGCGATAGCGAAGCAGCTTCATTTTGTATTGTTGAAGGATCTGCTGCCTAAACAAGCTCAGGAGAAGTTATAGATAAAGTCATCGACTTTCCAACCTGCAACTTCTCAAGCACAAAATAAGGCGAAGGAACAATCTAAGGAGTGCCTCAGGTACTTGTCGTTGACTAAGAGACAAAAGGCGGAGGCCACTCAACAGTACCGAAACAAGGATGAGCCAGTTGTAGGAGAAAAGGTTCATGGTACTTCTGATTACAACATCGTGGAAGAGATGGAGAAGATTCCTACAAAAGTAATTTTATACGATGCACTGCAGTTACCATGGCAAGTTGACTTGCTGCAAGAGTCTCTCAAGACTACAAAAGAATAAAAGAAGAGTCATTCCCTAACAGTGTTGGCACAGACACTGCCGACTTCTGCCACTAGAAAGAATAGACCACCCCCATTCTATTTGTCACTCAGAATCGAGGGGTGGATTGTGCACAACTGTATGATCAATTTCGATGCTACAACTATTGTCATGCCCAAGGCAGTATGCGAAGTCATGGGGATGGAATATACAAGAAGTAGTCTGGGAGTATTGCAGTTGGACAAGACCCTAGTCAAGACAGTGGGAGTGATCAAATATATTCCTATTGTTCTACATAGTATGTCACAAATCATTGTTATTCAAGTAGTGTTGATTGACTTGGCACCATACTTCAGCATGTGTCTTTCAAGGGAGTTCACAGCGAAACTGGGAGGATACCTTTCCTTGGATTATTCATATCTGGATATTCCATACAAGGGAAGAAGAATCCACATTTACAATGAAAAACCATCCACTTTCCATACAGAAAAATTGGAAGAGGATAAATCTACAGGTGCAGTCAACATGATGACTAAAGAATTACAAGAATCTGATTTGATGGAAGAAGCGCTTGGTGAGCTCCGCCTTGAAGATGAATTTTTACTCATGGATTTCAATGCGATGGTGGAAACTGACATCGGTTGTTATACTATAACCAAACTTGAGCAGATTGAAGAAAAGGTCTTTGAGTCCCAGACCCTGTTGCAGATCGATTATGGAAGCTATATTTCGATGGTGCAAGGTGCAAAAACGATGCAGGGGCTGGTATTGTTCTTGTTTCTCCTACTAGGTTGCATAAGACATATTCATATACATTAACTTGGAGTTGCATGAATAATGCCACCGAATACGAAGCGTTGTGTCTTGGTTTGAAAAATGCTGAAAAGTTGGGCATAAAACAGCTGCAAATCTTTGAAGATTCTGACCTCATTGTCACCAGAATACAAACAAGTGTGTGTCAAAGCAGCACTACTTGAAAGCCTATCGCAACAAGGTATGAAATTTTTTTGAGTCCTTTACAACCTTGAATATTTAAGTTATTTCACGGGAGCAGAACAAACATACAGATATTTTAGCCTATCTTGGTGCAAATTACTTTCTTGTGGAGCAAGTAGTTAGGAAACCCAAGACTGTTAGGGTAATCTATAGACCCTCAGTCCCTGATAAAAATCTCTATTGACAAGTGTTTGACAATGATGAACAAATAGTCAATTTTTTATGAAGGAAGTTGCGAGTGCAGATAATAAAGTACTTGTCGAAGAGGAAATAGAAGGAATGATTCAGTTGAAGAATAATCACTTTCCCAGGGGACTGATTTCAATGAAAATTCTATTCGACCAAAATGACAAGACCGAGAAGCATAAAATCAAGGTAGATGCGAAGGAATATAAAGAGTTACAGTTGGGGCCTGAGAATATCATCAAAATCAAAATCGATTGTACCTTAGCAGAGTTAGAAGATATCAAGAGCTTGTGTTACGAGTTCCTCGACATCGTTGCATGGAGCTATCATGATTTGAAGGGATATGACAAAAATATCATCGAGCATACCATTGAACTGCAGGAGGGAGTAAAACCTTTTCGGCAAAAACAAAGGCCTATCAATATTAAAATTGAGATGCTCATGAAGGTAGAACTGTTAAAGATGTTGGAAGCAAAAATAATATATCCAATTAAGCACTCAACATGGGTAGCGAACCTAGTGCCAGTTTGGAAGAATAATGGAGATACCCATCTATGCGTGGATTTTCGGAATCCTAACTAGCGTTGTTAAAATATCATTACCCTCTGCCACAAATTGATCAACTCCTTCATGTAGTTGCTGGAGCACAAAGATTTTCATTACTAGATGGTTTCTCAGGTTATAACCAGATTTGGGTAAAATATGAGGATTAGCACAAGACGACGTTCACTACTAAGTGGAGCACATTCACCTATCAAATAATGTTGTTTGATCTCTCATATGTTGGCGCTACCTTTCAAAGAGCCATGGACATCACTTTTGGTGAGTTAATAAATAGAGTTATTATGATTTACCTTGACGACATGACTGTGTTCTCACATCACATAGAAGAGCACGTTTCTCATTTGAGGCAGGTGTTCAAAAAATACTGGGAGTTTGGGATTTTTATTAACCCGAAAAAGTCTATATTCGTTGTCAAAGAAGGAAAATTGCTAGATCATGTGATCTCACAAGGACTGGCAATTGATCCTACAAGGACCGAGGCGCTCTTGAAACTACCACTGCTAGTTAACAAGAAGGACCTGCACTCATTCTTTGGCCAGATAAATTTCATTCGAAAGTTCATAGCTGATTTTGCTCAGGTGGTAAAGCCCATGATCAAGATCCTAAAAAAGAATACAAATTTCAAATGGATTGAAGAGAGGATACAGGATTTTCGGAAGTTCATAGTTGATTTTTCTCAGGTGGTAAAGCCCATGATCGAGCTCATAGTGCTTACTTACATAGGTCCTTTTGACATCAATGACAAATTTTAGCTTAGGGACTCAAAATGTCCAACACATGTTTGAGTTGATTGTTAAAAAAAAATTATGGAATAAGAGTTGTTGATAAAACCTTGTTTGATAAGAATTGTTTTTGAAGTGATTAGTTGAGTGAGGAACTTGAACTAGAGTTTTTGCAAAGATCATGAGTATCATTTTTATGAGAGATTGGTTTATAAGCATTTTTTGAAACATTTGAGTTAATGTTCATAAGTTTGGACTAGGGTTTGTGAGCAAGGATTATTTCATTGAGTGATTGGTTGAGTAGAGTTGGTTAAGCCTAGTCAAGTGGATGTGTTGATGTGATAGTTCAAGTTCTATGAAACAAATTGTTCTATATTCTAAATTGATTTGAGAAAGAGGTTGAGTTTTGATGAATGTGAAACATATTGAGTCTCTAATAATTCTCTATATGTTTCTGTAATAAAAGAGAGATTGAAAGTGATTGAGAGTTTGTGAGTGTGAAGCATATTGAGTCTCTAACAATTCTCTATATGTTTCTATGGTAAAAAGAGAAATTAAAAGTAATTTAGCATTGTGGTGAATGTGAAGCATATTGAGTCTCTAATAATTGGACAAGTTCTAGTGAGGACTTATTGAGCATATTGGACAAGTTCTAGTGAGGACTTATTGAGCATATTGGACAAGTTCTAGTGAGGACTTATTGAACATATTGGACAAGTTTTAGACTTGTGGACAGATCAGTGTGAGTTTTTGTGGAAGCTTACAAGGCAGATTTGAGACAAGTCTTTGAGAAGACTTGTAAGCAGAGTTGATTGATTGATTTGTTCAAACCTTGAGCTAAGATTTGGGGTAGATCCAGCAGAGTTTATTTGTGATTGAGTCAAGAATTGTGTTAAGGCTAGAGGACAGAGATTGAGGATAGATTTGTGCTAGACTGAAGGACTGTGTTTAGTACAGATTTGAGGATAGATATTGAGGATAGATTTGTGCTAGACCGAAGGAATGTGTTTAGTATAGATTTGAGGACATAGATTGAGGATAGATTTGTGCTAGACCGAAGGATTATGTTTAGTGCAAATTTGTGGACAAATTTTGATGCAGATTTGAGGACATGTTTGTGCCAGACCAGAGATAGAGATTAAGCATATTTGTGCTAAATCGAAGGACTATGTTTAGTGCAGATTTGAGAAAGACCAAAGAAAAAGCTTTGGAAGTGATAGAGTATAGAGGAGGATAGTCTCCAATGGATAGAGGTCCATTAGCCAGGGCAGTGAGGATAGGAGTCTTCAATGGATAGATATCCATTAGCCAGTGCCATGGAGGTAACAATTCTTCTAGAATATCACCAGCCAGAGCTAAGGAGAAAGGAGTTCTAGAGTGGATAGAGATCCACAAACTTGATTAGGGGATTGGTGTCTCCTTTGGATAGAGGTCCATAAATATTGTAATAGGGAAAAGATTCCCAAGAGTTTGATTTAGAAAAAATTTGTAAAATATTTTCTCCGTGGAGTAGCCCACATTAGGTGAACCATGTTAAATTAGTGTCTCTATTGTGTGTGGTGATTTTTGCATTGCTTTGATTACTACTGTTGATATTGCTATCTATACATTACATAATATTTATTGGGAAATAAAAGTAAAAAGTGGTCTTATACGATTCACCCCCCCTCTCAGTATAAGCTTATGTTCTTCAATAATTTCTTCATAGTAGCTTGGTGCTTCATGCACTTTGCGAATACTTTTTCTCTTTCTTCTTTTGCCAAAAAATAATTTATTCAACCTAGTCTGTAAGGGCATCATATTTGTGTCCTCTAGTTCAAGTAACTACAAGAGCTATAGAGACTAGAGTTCCAAGTTAATAGGTAGAACAACCTCTATGTCAAATACTAGTTTGTATGGTGAATATCTAGTGGATGCTTTTAAGATTACCTTATTTAATCATAACTCATTTAATAATTGTGTGCCAATTTCTATGAGATAGTATGATTTTTTGTTGGTAACTTTAGCCTAGTCACTCCCTTATGGATAATAGTTTGAAGATTTTTTCAACAAGAAACTATGTTGAAGTGCAAATTGAATCATCTTCTTCTTGGTGAAAATTGACGTATTATTGGCAATAACAACAAAAGGTACCCCAAAGCGAGTTATGATGTCTTCCAAAAGTTGTCATTGTTTCTTGGTTAGCTTCTTTAACTAGGACTGCCTCTACCCACTTGGTGAAATAATCCATGGCCATAAGGATCCACCCATGGAGTGCATTGGATGGGGTTGATCTTACATATGAATTCTAAACCCCATTGCTAACATAACTCTAAGACCGTGATAGGTTGTGTTGGTCAAATATCTGCCTAATCAACAAACATTGTGTTTGTGCACCCTAGATACGACCAACATTCAAAGTTCAGGGGAAAAAGATGTCCTCCGTGCCAATCTCCAAAGAGGGTTGGTTCCTGAACTAAATTCTACACTGGTAAAGACTAGAGATGCAGGAAAGAAATTGACAAAATGCGGAAAGGAATGGGTAACATGGCCACAGGCCGAAGTGCAGGATTTGGGGTAGACTTAACAATAGGAAAAGCACAAAGTATAAAACAACATTTGCCAAGGATAAATCAACAGAATTCACTCGTAATATTGCAGTAACAACCTTCTGTACGACACTCCAGCACTCACTCTATCACCAACAATATTTAAATCCAAATGCAGAATTTAAATTTAACAACAAATAAAGAGCATAAGCATAAAATAGAAGCGCATAAAACATAAGGAAATCACACAATGTCACTTCACAAATTTAGAAGCTTGATGCCTTGTATTAATGCAAAGAGCCTAGAGAGATCTCTCACAAAAAGTCCAACCTCTCTTTATAATAGAAATTTCATTAGTATTTATAGAGGTTTTCGCCTCTTTCATTAATTCACCCGAGAACAAAATGTCCAGAGATCAGGAATAAAACAAGGAAATCCCTCCTTGGGAATATTGAAAATATATCTTTCTTGGGGAACAACTTCCAGAAAATCGACCACTTGAGTGTCGGTGCACAGATAATCAAAACATCATTAAATATTTTGGAAGCACCTCAGTGCTTTGGAAATTAGGAATATTCGTTCATTTTATTTATTTAGCTTCTCCTATGCTTCATGATTCACAACATGAGTTACTAAACGCCCCCATCATTTAATACTTGCAATCCTGGAGCCTCAAACCTTTGACCATAATTCTCCTCGCCCTAGAATCATGTTCACCCTAAAATTGCTTTGCCTCATCTTCCTTGTACATGAGCATGCGATCACTTTTCCTTATAAAATACATTTGCCCTTGGGAAATGCGAACGGGACGTTTGCCACTCAACCAGGGCGAACATGAATTATCTTTGCTTTAAGGTTCATTTGCCCCTCAACCAAGGTGAACATAAATTGTCACTATCTTCGGGTGCATATGATCGTGTTCATTTTAGAGGCACGTTCGTCCATAGAAAGGGCGAATGGGGCATCTGCTTAAAACTTTGCTTGCTTTGGATCTTCACACTTCGTTCGCCCTCCCAAGGGGCGAATGGGGCATTCACCCCTCCTTTGGGGCGAACACGAATACAACTTGGAAATTTTCAAAATTTTGCTCAGGCCTTTCATTCATTTTAAATTTTTTACAAGCACCTTTCATTTTAAATGCATTCGTAGTATGACAAATTTGAATGATGCTAAAAGGAAGGTCGTAAAATACTACAAATACGAAATTATACATATAGAAATTATCTTCATAATATTGCCGCCATATACAATCCAAAAGTTCATGAAAACTTTCCAACAAAAATTCCAAAAATTCCCAATGTTGCAAAATGGCCAACATTTTTGGCGACTCACGAGGTATCCAGCTCGCATGGATGCAAGCGATCCCAGACCTTTATTCATTGGGTTGTAGAGTCTCCTTTTTCAACTATTTTTACTGGTGCCACTTTCTTTGCTGCAGACATATTCCTTTGGGATTCTTCCTCCGTGCACTCCTGTTATTATGCTTCTGCTGCGATCTGGAGTACTTCAACATGCTTGACCTCTTCTGTTGCCTTTTCTGCCACTGCACGATCTGTTGTTGCCTTTTCTTCCTGCTCCTTAATGGTATCAGAAATGACCTTGCTCCAAGCATGAGTTGTGAATAAGCATGGAACGATGAGTGACTCATAGACGAATCTAATATTCTGCACATCATTCAAACTGAGGCATTTTCCCATCTGAGTCAACTCATATAAAGATAGTTCCATACGCGTATATTTCTCCATTAGGTACAACACCTAAGCTTCAGCAAGGGGCTCCTCCAAGGCATCAATCTCAGAATTATCCTCAACAAATTTCCTCCACTGTGCCTGCAATTGGTCTATTGGAAGGGGTTCTCCCCATTCATCCACAAAGGTAGGAAAACCCAACCCATCAATAGTCTCAAAATGGGTCATAGAAATAGTATGTTCACTTGATGGTATTAAGTATGGATCACCCTCATTCACTAGGTCCATGCGCTAAAAATAGCTTCATAGTGTTATTCGTACCTCAGACTAAGCATAATCCATTTCCCTAAGAGGGCGAATGTACAAATTGGTATTCAATAAGGCCTGAATCTTGACAACCATATCCATATGAGGCGACAACATTTCATCTGTGGTATCAATTAACTACTACCCCAGCTAAATTTGAACGTGCACCTCCCATAGATACTTAAATATTTTGACAACGTGCTCGGCCAAATTTTCGGAATTCTAGACAGAGCGAAGGCAGGTTTATTTAACGTTGTTGCATGAAAATCTTGTGACTTGTGTCGCCTTCTCCTCCAACTGCTTCTTCAATTCTTCAACCTACTATTGAAGTTTATGCATTTCAATCCTGGTAGCATCACACTCTTTCAAGTGCACCTTGACCTGATTGCGCAAATAATCATTCTCCATGGCTGTCTTTTCTTCTGTCGCTCTGCTTTTTGCCAAGGCATTTTCAAGTTCAATTATTCTATTTTGGTTCTCAAAATATTTTTCTTTGTAGTTCTCGCCATGCAGGTATACTAAGCTCATGTCTACCTAAATGTTGCCCATTTTTTTGACCGGGTCAATCTGTGTAAGATCTTCTGTGATAGTTTAGAAGATGAGGTCACCCGACAACAATTCTCCTTGGGGCTTCTGGACCAACAGAGTGATTGTCATGATATGAGCCTCTTTTGCAATAGGATCAAAGGAAACCTTCTTTATCTGTTGAGCCAAAGCCAAAGCTTCCTTGCGCCGCATGCTCTTAAACCACTGCAAGGAACTTAGATGCGCCCGATTGACTTTTTCAATGTCAGGATGTTTTGGGTCAACTGCACGTTAGGAATGGTTTATAGCTCCAAAAATGGGGTGAATGGAACCAAAATGTATAAGAGGCTAGGCCCAGTGGAAGTGGATGACACATATAAAAGTGGGAGGATGGAAATAGTGGAAGGAAGAGAGATGACGGGTTTGGTGGTGGAGATGGGCTCTGCTGCAGTTACACTAACCTAGGGAGGAGCTTGTGTACTTACAGCTGCAATGGTGGAGGTGGTGATGACTGGGGGAGTAGGGCACGAAAAATGATTCGACCTAGATGCAAATGAACTAAAAGAAACAAAGGATATAGAAGCGAGAATAGAAGAATGTGCAACAACGATTTCAGGAGCAAAAGAAGACGGTATAGAAACAAAAGTGGAAGGCATACCAAAAGGCGGGAAAATGGAAACCGGGAGAGATGAAAGTGTAACATATGGAACCAAAATAGAAATAACTGCTTGCTCTAAGAGAGAAGAAGAAGAAGGGAAAGAAGGCATACCTTTGGGCATGTGCGCCATGTGTTGAGGGTATGGGGGCAATTGTGAAACTACTTCCTCTTCTTGCTCTTTCGCTCTCTCTCCAATATCAAGAACTTCTACTTTGTTTATGATCTCCACCTAGGAGCTCTCTGATGACTATTCCTCCTCCTATTGCTAATCCATTGGAAAAATTTGTGTGACTGAGGTCGAGAGTTCCTAGACAGGCGAAGGGCTCACAACTGGTGTGCAAACAACTTTGGAAACGGTTACACTTGACGCTGCAGAAATCATAGCAATCGAAACCATGGGTGCCCCGATGGTAGAAGTCACGATCGCATTGGTTTGGGGTCTTTTTATTGCTTTTGGGAATGGAGGCACCATTGACTATTTTAGCTTTTCAAGTGCAGACACCTCCTCTTGTGGGTGCTTCATTCTTTGAGACCTCCTTCTAAAAGTGTATTATTGTTCTTCTCCTAATGTCTCATCATTGACCACAGGGCGCTCTTGTTCTATTTCACCTTCGTCGTTGTCTTACTATTGAAAAATTTGCAGCAAAACATTTACGAAGGCAACGGGTTGATATGAGTCCACAAAACCATCATAAGCGTTAGAAAACTGCTCATCTAACTTCAACCCATAAGTTGTGTGCGATTTCCTATGATGGATGCACATAATCCACCAATTCATTATTTTCTCCTCGGACCATTTGGGGTTGGCTTCTTTAACAGTTTCAAATAAAATCGAAGGAGGAATCTGAGTTTTGTTCTTAGTTGGATTACATTCTGCCTCCTGCTCATAATAGTCATGCCAAGGCAGGAGGGAGGTCATTTTTGAATATGCCAGTTCATATCTGGCCCATAAAAATTGTTCCTTCATTTCTGGATGTCAGGACGTGGGCAAAAATGAAATGTCTTAGCTTTTACAATAGCCAAGAACTTTCCCAGAGGATCATACCACCAGCGCTGCAGCAATTCAATTAAACCCAAGTCCTGGAGCGCCACCCTCAAAATTCTGTTTTTCTCAACTTGGTTCACCTCTATGCTCCCGAACTTGAAAGGCATGGTGCAAGTAGTTTTCTTACCCATAAGCTGTGTGCGATTTCCTACGATGGATGCACATAATCCACCAATTCATTATTTTCTCCTCGGACCATTTGGGGTTGGCTTCTTTAACAGTTTCAAATAAACTCGAAGGAGGAATCTGAGTTTTGTTCTTAGTTGGATTACATTCTGCCTCCTGCTCATAATAGTCATGCCAAGGCAGGAGGGAGGTCATTTTTCAATATGCCAGTTCATATCTGGCCCATAAAAATTGTTCCTTCATTTCTGGATGTCAGGACGCGGGCAAAAATGAAATGTCTTAGCTTTTACAATAGCCAAGAACTTTCCCAGAGGATCATACCACCAGTGCTGCAGCAATTCAATTAAACCCAAGTCCTGGAGCGCCACCCTCAAAATTCTGTTTTTCTCAACTTGGTTCACCTCTATGCTCCCGAACTTGAAAGGCATGGTGCAAGTAGTTTTCTTACCGTGCGCAATGCCATATATATCATTCACATAATCTGTCTGGTGCATGACCTCCATTGCAAACATGTGCAATGTGGAAAAATATGGTAACAAAAATGGCTTACCCGTATACACAAAAATGTGAACAACAACACCCTAGGTAAGCAAAAAAATGTCATCCTTTTCATCTGTGACGACCACATATTTCAACTCCCACGACACTCTATCATAGGTACCACAAAGCAATTCAATTGTTGGCTCCAAAAACAAGCTGTTAAAATAGTACACTGACTCCTTATTTGACAAAATCGAAGTCCACATATACATAGGCAAAGGTTCATTATTTTTACCTGTTGGCATGACTGCAATAAATGATAAGCGTTGTTGCAAATGGAAGAAGAAGAACCATACCAAAAATGATGTATGCCAAAACAATTTGGATTCTCCTATTTGCAATTTTTTCAGATGGAAATTAATCCTTCGAGAAATGAAATCGGCCCAATAAAAATAAATGGGGTTTCCTCCTTGCATCATGGATGGGAGAGAGTAAAATTCGACCTTGCAAATACATTGAGCCACAACCGCCTGCCACTTATGCACTGTTTCATTCGAGGGAAACCCAGCGACCCAATATAACATTGAATAAATATCTTGGCTCTTAAACTCAGAAAGCGACTTTGGAAAATTTGGTAGTTGCCCCATCTGTGGCTCCTTGATAAGTTGGGTCTCCATGAATTGATGCATGGCTACGATGGAGACATACCTATCCTCCTGTTCATCAGTGTGGATTTTCTTATTTATCGTGTAGGATGGGGCCTTCAACCCACATGCAAAAGCTTCCCGAATCTCGTCCAGAGTGATAGTGAACATAATTTTTCTCTTGGCGTTTCGCACAACTTTAGTGAACAGGTCATAAAATTGAGCAATGAGTTGCACCAGATCAAGGCACGGATGGACATGTAAACAAAAATACCATGATAGTTGCAAATTGTAAGGTTTCGTGAGCCAATTGTTGTACGAAACACCTTCACTCATTGTCGCCTCCACATATTGTCTTAATTTTTCAACCCCCTTATGTGTAATAAGGAAATCTCCTGTCTGCCATAGCATATTCATAAGGTTCGAGATACACATAATCATTCTTTCGAGCCTTTTTTGCTCTTGAGCTCCTTTCCCTTTTCTTATCTTTCTTAGTTTTTGCAGCTTCTGTTATGTCCTTATGTTCTTTGCTTCGCTTCCCCATTTTTTCCAAATAAACTAAACAATATCTGCAATTCTTTGCTCTGACAAAGTCTCTGAAAACTTTTTGAAAATTCTTCAACTAAAACACAGGGTGCAGCAAAGAGAAATACTTTAAAATAGATAAAAACAATAAGAAACCTTGGCCTGTTTACCTCTTGCTTCTTATAAGACCTCTTGACACCTGCCACAGTAAATGCAAAATTAAATGCAAGTGCCTTTGAGAGAGAATTATCCTCGAGCTGCTAGTATGGCACCATTTCCAAAATTTAAACGGTTTCTCTTTCGATTCGATATCGAATCCTCCTAGAAAATCATGCCCTAGTTGTTGCACAATTTCATCATAAGGTGTGCCACGATGCTTGAAGCTTACTGTGGAAGCTAACCTAGCCACTCAACAACGAATGATTTAATTTTCGCGGCTTTCTTGGAAAGCTAAAAATTGAGTGCCTCCCTCATTCTAAATTTAATGCCATTCTCCTAGCACTTTGCTTCTTTTGATTGCTGACACGTAAACCTGGGGCACATTTGAGTTTCACAACGTACTCCTCAGACTGCTGCACTAGTTCTCTTTTTAGGCGGGATACTTCAGGCGCTCAACAATTTAACTCTCCACTAATGATTTTTATTTTGGGTGAAAGCGTTATATCTTCGTAAGATTCAGACGACCTTGATTTAAAGAAATTTATAGCAAGTGCATTAAAATCGAACTCCTTTCTAAAAATAACCTTAGTTCGCTTTTTTATTTTTTATTTTTTAAAACAATCGTGAATGTGAAAAAGCGTATGCTTTGTGTAATTGATGCCTTGTTACTCAAAATGTGTTCGCCCTAAAAGGGAGCAAACGCCCTGTTCGCACCTTTCTTAAGGCAAACACGATATTACACTTGCTGTTGCCAGATCCAATTATAAATACGTGCGTGCCCAAACTGTTCTCTGGAGGTGAACGTGTTGCTTTGTTGAAACACACTTTTTTCGGGCAAAAAAGGAGCTTTTGATTTTCACACCATTTTAATTTAGGGCGAAAAGGCTTTTGATTTCTCCCTTTCCTTGTTATATATATATATATATATATATATATATATATATATATATATATATATATATATATATATAATAAAGCATCAACTAAAAGAAAATAAAAGGTATATTTACATATATACAACATGATACTTCATCAAAATAAAATCATGAAATATAGGCCTTCAAATGAAGACCATTTACCAGAATGGGAAGCTCATAACCCTCCATATTGCGCAGATGGTAAGCATTTACGAAATTCACTGTCGAGATCTAAAAATGTCCCTCCCATATGGCATCAAACTTGTGGTGATTCCCTAGCTTGGATTTCTTCTCATTCTATTTTAAAACTAGATCTCCCACATGAAAACTTCGGTCCGTTGTCCTTTTTCTAAACCACTTCTTCATTTCTACAATGTGCTTGGCAAAAACTTGGTAGGCCTGCTCTCTGTCTTCTTCTAATTGCAACAAATGTGCCAACCTTGCACCCATAGGATTGTTTTCTTCATCTTCGCCTTGAACATCTGCAATGTTTGTAGCACCAGAAGCTCGATATGTGTAGGGAGAACAACTTCTATTCCATAAACCAAAGCATATGGGGAAGTCTTTATAGATTTCTTCACTGAGATGCGATTGACCCAAAGTGCTTGATTTAATAACAAATGCCAGCTTCTTTTGTTATTGTCCATCATCCTTTTCAAGATTCGTAGCAAATTCTTGTTACTCAAAATGTGTTCGCCCTAAAAGGGAGCAAACGCCCTGTTCGCACCTTTCTTAAGGCAAACACGATATTACACTTGCTGTTGCCAGATCCAATTATAAATACGTGCGTGCCCAAACTGTTCTCTAGAGGCGAACGTGTTGCTTTGTTGAAACACACTTTTTTCGGGCAAAAAAGGAGCTTTTGATTTTCACACCATTTTAATTTAGGGCGAAAAGGCTTTTGATTTCTCCCCTTTCCTTGTTATATATATATATATATATATATATATATATATATATATATATATATATATATATATATATATAAAGCATCAACTAAAAGAAAATAAAAGGTATATTTACATATATACAACATGATACTTCATCAAAATAAACTCATGAAATATAGGCCTTCAAATGAAGACTATTTACCAGAATGGGAAGCTCATAACCCTCCATATTGCGCAGATGGTAAGCATTTACGAAATTCACTGTCGAGATCTAAAAATGTCCCTCCCATATGGCATCAAACTTGTGGTGATTCCCTAGCTTGGATTTCTTCTCATTCTATTTTAAAACTAGATCTCCCACATGAAAACTTCGGTCCGTTGTCCTTTTTCTAAACCACTTCTTCATTTCTACAATGTGCTTGGCAAAAACTTGGTAGGCCTGCTCTCTGTCTTCTTCTAATTGCAACAAATGTGCCAACCTTGCACCCATAGGATTGTTTTCTTCATCTTCGCCTTGAACATCTGCAATGTTTGTAGCACCAGAAGCTCGATATGTGTAGGGAGAACAACTTCTATTCCATAAACCAAAGCATATGGGGAAGTCTTTATAGATTTCTTCACTGAGATGCGATTGACCCAAAGTGCTTGATTTAATAACAAATGCCAGCTTCTTTTGTTATTGTCCATCATCCTTTTCAAGATTCGTAGCAAATTCTTGTTGGTAGACTCGGCCAACCCATTCCCTGTGCGTAATAATTGGAGGGTGTTTTCAAGTAAATGTCGTGTTTGTTGGCGAATTTTGTGATCTTGGCTCCAATGAAGGGAGTGCCATTATCGATAACTAGAGAATATGGTATACCGAATCGAGTGATGAGTCCTTCAAGAAAGGAGATAAAAGTTGCTTTATCGGCCTTATTAGTGGGGATAGCCTCTGCCCACCTAGTAAAATAATTTGTCGTCGTTAGGATATACTTGTGTTTTGTAGAAGAATATGGATCAAAAACACCAATAAAATCAAGACCCCACTGCTGAAAAGGCTCTTCCACCTGAATTAGATGTAAGGGCAATGCTCATTTCCTAATTCTACCCACATATCGTTGGCAACTATTGCACTTCTGACTTATTTTATGGGCATCATAAAATAATGTAGGCCAATAATAGCCCGCTCAGATAATTTTCAAAGCCATGGGTATGCCTGCATAATGGCCTCCAGATAGCCCAGAATGGAACTCCTCCAAAACTTTCTTCTTTTAGGAAGATATTACACACCTGAGGAGTACTCCATCGATGTTTTTATGATACAATCCATTGGGCAACAATACATACCTTAGCGCTTGCAGTCCGAACCTTCAATGTTGTGAGGGATCAAGGCGGGTTGGACATCTCCCAGAAGTGAAATAATCAATCAATTCCTTCGTCCAATCCCTATCACCTACAGTGTGATTTGTGTAAATTGTTCCAATAATGTCTTCTTCATGGATCATATTCAATGTCTCCAATATAACACTCTTAGCCAAATCTTGATATAGAGCGTGCCCATGAACCAACTTTATAGGGCGGATCTCAACATCGTATTCTTGGATCTTTGAGACCCATCCTACCCTCTTGTCACCTAGTTCACCTTGTAGTATGAATCTCCAAACATTAGGATGAATGACATAAACTATAGTCTTAATTTGAGAAACAAAATGCTGAAACTTTTTTAATGATTTCATCATCGCATAGACCTATTTCTCTATAAAATTATACTTCTCCTGATGCGGTGCAATGACTTGAATTAGAAAAGCGATAGGCTTCTCTTCACCATCATCCAAATTTTGTGTTAACACAACAACATAGCTTTCTTGCTCACCTACTACATAAAGTATGAAGTCTTTTGCATAGTCTAGGTTGATTAGAACTGGCACCTAGGTAATTCTTTCTTTGATCCATTGAAAATCCTACCTACTAACTTTTGTCCATTTAAACTCAATATTATTTTTCAAAAGCTCAGTCATGGGCTTAACAACCTGGGCGAAATCAGCCATAAACTTGTGAATGAAGTTTATTTGACCAAAGAAGTATTGTAAGTATTTCTTATTAGCTGGTAGTGGCAATTTCATGAGTGCTTCGGCTCTTGCAGGATCTATTGCCAATCCTTCTTGTGAGATTACATGATCCAACAACTTCCGTTATTTAACAACAAAGATTAATTTCTTCATATTTATAGAAATCTTGAATTCTCAACACTTCTCAAACACCTGCCTTAGATGAGCAACATGATCTTTTTTGCAGTGTGAAAACACAGTCATATCATCAAGATATATTACAATAATTCTATTCAGTAACTCATCGAAGGTGATGTCCGTAGCTCTCTAGAAAGTGGCACCGGCATTCGAGAGCCCTAAGGACATCCGCTAGTAGGAAAATGCACCTCACTTGGTAGTAAATGTTATTTTAAATTGATCCTCATCCTTCACCCAAATTTAATTATACCCAGAGAAGACATCTAATAATGAGAATCTCTGAGCGCCAGTGACCACATGAAGAATCTGATCTATCTGGGGCAAAGGATAATGGTATTTAAGAGGCCTGATTCAGATTATAAAAATCAACACATAAATGTATGTCTCCATTCTTCTTTATCACGAGAACCAGGTTCCCCACCCAGATCAAATGCTTAATCGGGTATATAATCTATACCTCCGACATCTTCAACAATTCTGATTTCATGAGGACTTCAATATTGGGATTGACAGGGTGCTAATTTTGCCAAAAAGGCTTGACTCCTTGTAGCTCTATGGTGTTCTGTATTACATTCTTGTCATATTCTTTCAAATATTGATAACTCCATGCTACAATATCAGGGAATTCATAGCACAAGTTCTTAATGCCCTCCAGTTCTTCAGGGATACAGTTGATCCCAATATTAATAATTTTTTTCGGCTCTAGTTGTAATTCTTTGTACTCCTTGGAGTCCACCTTGATTCTATGTCCTTCTGCCCAATAATTTTGATCAAATAAACTCTCCAACGAAATCAAACCTCTAGGAATGTGATTATTTTTTAATTGAATCATTCCCTCTTTCTCTTCCTCTGCAAGTACTCTATCATCTACGCTAGCAGCTTTTATGAGCAGAAAGTTGACTATTTGTTCATCATTATAAAATACTTGCCAATAAGCATTCTTATAGGGAACTGAGGGCCTATAAATCATCCTAATGGTCTTGGGCTTTCAGACCACTTTCTCCGTGGGGGAGTAATTTGCGCTAAGGGAAACCAAAATATCAACATGTATGTTCTATTCACGAGGAATCGCCTGAATGTTCAAAGTTGTAAAAGCTTCAAACAAATACCAAACCCTATTACGATAGGATTTCAAGTAATGTTGCTTGGATACACATCTATTAGTGGTCTGGTTGACAATTAACTCATAATCGCCAAAAATCTGCAGCTGCTTAATGCCCAAATTTTTAGCCTTTTTCAACCTAAGGCACAATGCTTCATATTTTGCTGTGTTGTTTGTAAAACTCCAAGTCAACCTTTAAGAGGAAGTTTTTTGTATCCCCCTGGGAGAGACAAATATGACACCAGCTCCAGTGTCATTCTTACACCTAGCGCCATCAAAATATATCTTCCATAGCTGATCTACGTTGGAAGCTTGTGAATCAGGAACTTATTCTCCCGCTTGCTCTGGTTTTGTTATTGAGTAGCAACCAATATATGTCTTGATCATCGCGTTAAAATATGTGAGTAAAAACTCATCCTCCAAGTGAAGCTCACCTAACGCTTCTTCTACCAAATCAAATTCCTCTAGTTCTTCAATCATCATGTTTACTGATGAGCACCAAAAATGCTCATATTTTGTACATATTTCTTTGATCAATATGCGACTGTATAATAAGGATTGCGTACTTTTATGAATGATTATATAGATATTTGATATAATTATGCGTGTTATCTAATTTGTGTGCTTTTAGTATGTTTTGTGGAATTGCAGTTGATTTAGTTAGATTTGGAACGGTCGAGGTCCTTTTGATGGACCTGGCACTTTATTTCATCGGGGGTCAATGTAGAGAACATAGGCGCCTCCCTGCAACCGAAAGGCACCAAGGGAACAAGCGCCTCCCTGCAATCGAAAGGCGCCAAACCAAAGATGAGTGCCTCCCTGCAGTCGAAAGGCACCAACTGAATACGAGCGCCTCCCTGCAGTCGAAAGGCGCCAACTGAATGCGAGCGCCTCCCTACAATCGAAAGGTGCCAACCGAATACAAGCGCCTCCCTGCAATCGAAAGGCGCCAACCGAATGCAAGCGCCTCCCCATAGTCGAAAGGCGCTAATAGAAGGCAAGCGCCTCCCCATAGCCGAAAGGTGCTAATAGAAGGCAAGCACCTCCCTACAACCAGAAGGCATCATGATAACAAGGTACCTTCCTCATAAGGAAGGTGCCACTGATTCTTTGCCCGTTGACCAGATTTGAATGACGTGGATGGCAGCGGCTGGTGCAGTTCTAGCTCTGCATCATGTAGAGCTAAATTGGAGATAGCACCAATGTATCAAAATGTCTTACTGATGCTAGGCAAAGCACGAACCGAAATGAACATGCCGCCATCAAAATAGAATGCCAGACGTCGATTGCATTCGCCAGACTGTTCTAATTTAGTCTGGGAAGAATCGACTATTGTAACCACTTCTATAATAGAAGTTCTACGGGTGTGTTATATAAACACACGTAGATCATTCTGAGGAATATATAGAAATAATTAATAAAGATCCATTTAGAGTTACAGAAGATAGATTGTAATACGTTGATAAATATATTACAGTTCCAGAAGTTCTAAAGCGCGTGTTCGATCGGGAAGAAGCTACTGGAGCCTGGGCCCACTCCAAGCCAGTATTTCTTCCCCATTTCCTTTTTGTTTATTTATTTTAATTAGTTTATTGCTTTCATAAGAATGTTCATTAGTTTGCTAGTTCCAGTATTTGTAGTAGATTTATTTTCAGGAATGTGTACATGATTTATTTCTGTAGATTTAATTATGTTCTTCTTACGTAATTTATTGAGGAGTGCGGGAATGATTGACAACCATTTCAAGAACACCCCCCAAATGTAGGATTAGCAGATTCACCTCCAATGGTATTGTAGTAACCTAATTCCGACTCTTCGCAAGTTTACGAAGCTCCCTGGGTTGATAATTAAATGCACGGGCATGTGACAAAAATAGGAAACCATTCACCTTGTTTGGCCCGCAACATTTTGGCACCATTGTCGTGGAAGCGTCTTAATTAGATTACTTAAAATACCCCGAAACCTTCATCTGACCTTGTATGAGTTCTTCGAGAAGAAGAGGACCCGACGGTCACTTTATAAGAACTAATCCATCAGGACCCGAGTCAGCCGAGCATTTTGGATTTGAGTTAGACTCGCTCGACCTACCAGAGATCCATTGGAGTGAGGAACCACACTTTGTGCAAAGTGCCACCTCATCCCATCAACAAGGGGATGAACGAATCATCATAAATCCCTTGTTTAATAGGACTCCTCTAGAGGAAGCCCTATTGTGGAAGGCTATGGAGGATCAGACGATCTCGCCAGACAACCTTAGAGCATTGACTCAAAAAGTTTTAAATGATCGAAAGGCCATAAACGCTGCATTAGAAACCACATTTCCCAAAAAATGGTAGATAATGATGAAGTCTCATCTGGCTTTAGTTTCCCAATAGAGGAGGGAGTAGGAGATACCAAAATGAAAAACATATCCCCTGCTCACCTTCCGTCCTTCAGAGGACACCCGACTGAGGACCCTGACCTATTTTTATTCAAGTTTGATGTTTTGTGCAGGTCTATGGATTACAAATCAAACACGCAGAAGTTGAAATTATTTCCTTCTACATTAGATGATGCAGCTCTGCGATGGTTCATCGGTCTGGGAGACAAACACATCACCACCTGGGACCAGATGAAGAAGCTCTTTCTAGAGCAATATCAAGATTTTGGGAGAGCAAGAGACTCCAGGGAGGAGGTCTTAAGCATGACACAAAGAGAAGATGAGTCTCTCGAGGAGTATTGGGAGAGATTCAACTTTAATCTTCAATGGTCCCCTCACTCGAAGCTATCTGATAAGTCCCTCAAAAGCATCTTCTTGAGGGGACTTACCAATGAGTCACCGGAGGCTCTCAACATGATCTCTGGAGGTGATGTCTATCAGCATGCTATGGATGACATCCAGAAATTATGCCGGAACTACTCGAGAAGGCGAGGCAAAATCACCGCCAGGACCATGAAGGCGACTGCTTCACTCACCAAAATAGAAATAGGCAACATGTCTGGAGGATTTGAAGAGCGAAATGCTCTCATCTCTAGCACTCGCAGATGGATACGCTACTGTTAGAAAAGAAGAAACAAGAAAATGATGCAAAATTAGCCTATTTCTGCCCAAAATGTAGAGGAAGGCATGCAAAGAATGCATGTCCAGAAAACAAGGTCAAAGTATGCATAGTTTGTAGGCTGAATCATAAAACTCGATTGTGCCCACAACTGCCCAGTAACCAGGAAGCGGCTGAGAGCACGGAGGCCTACTTCATAGGCAATAGGAAGAGTTGGCCACAGCCCCCTACGGGGAATATACCAACCGGAATGCCATCATATGGGGGAGGGCCATACATGCACCAAGGACCCCCTCAACCACCTAATATGGGGTGGTGGGGACCATCACCCTGGACTAACGCACCCCCAGCAACATTTTCGAATCAGCAGCCATGGATGCCATATCCATATCCTGGGCAGCAGTGGAGAGGCCACAATGCATGGAATCAGACTCCATAGAGTGCAGCGCCTGCTCACATCCAATAGAACTTACCAACATTGCCAGCAATGAGACCTACGTAGCTACCAACACAACCGACAGCAAACCCGAACAACAGAGTAAATCAGCCGACATACAACGTAGAAGGTGAGATGTATCATATGTACAATATTCAACTTAGATCAGGTAGGCAACTAGGAGTAGAGACACCGCCTCTGGTAGAAGAGGAGGAAGAAATAGTAGAGACACCTCCACTGGTAGAAGAGGAGGAAGAAATAGAGGAGACACCTCTGGTAGAAGAGGGAAAAGCACTTGAGAGAGCGGAGGCTCCATTTCCTAGCCGGCTGTAGGAACAAAGAAAAACAACATAGCCAAAATTTGACATCTTGTCGAGCTTGAAGAATCTCACGATGACAATCCCATTATTTCAAGCAATTCGAGATGTCCCCATTTACACCAAGGCAATTAGAGAAATGTGTCTAAGGAGACCGGGATGAAAAGCTACCCAGACTATCAACGTCATGGGTAAACTGGCAGATCTAATGATGGGTAGAACACGTCATCCGAAGTATGCAGATCCAGGCAGCCCAATGCTGACCATAAAAATTGGAGGACATTCCCTGTCCAACACATTGGTTGACCTCGGGGCAGCCATCAACGTGATGCCTCAAGAGACCATGCAGAGGCTGCAGCTCACGAACCTGAAGCCAACCATGATAGTGCTGCAGTTAGCCGATCGATCAACCGTGTCACCGAAAGGGATGTTGGAAGATGTGATCGTAATAGTCAGTGCATGGGAATATCCAACCAATTTTTTAGTTTTGCAAACCAAGACCAGGCTGGGCGGTTACCCACTCATTTTGGGGAGGCCATGGCTGGCAATAGCTGATGCTTACATCAGCTATCGGGATGGGCTAATGACCATCTCCAATGGGCAAAATATCAAAAGGCTGACCATTTCACCGCCAGCTCAGTCTATGGACTCGGCAGAAGAACCCAGGATCACCGAGCATGGAACTACGGAGTTGTCCATAATCCAGCCGGTGATGACCTTGGAGGAGGTGGCAGAAGAGGACGAGGATGGTGCTATCATGGAGTTTCTCCATGGAGAATCATCCACCCCCACACCTGGATCACCGTTGACTGGCGCCCAAGATCAGCACATCCGACAAATACACGTTGGGCCAGGGAGGATATTAAACGTCAACAGCAGGTTGACGCCCACACAACTAGAAAAATTGGAAGAGCTTCTGGTAAAACACCAACAAGCATTTGCATGGGACTACGTAGATATGCATGACATCAGCCCAAAAATATGTACCCATCGGATTTATTTAGATGACCAGGCAACTCCTAGTCGGCAGCCACAGAGAAGGATGAACCCAACAATGAAAGACATTGTCAGAGAAGAACTGCACAAACTTCTGGCTGCCGAATTCATATATCCAATTTTTGATAGTGAATGGGTATCACCATTAGTGGTGGTCCCCAAAAAGAATGGGAAATGGCGGATCTACATGGACTACCGGGCGTTGAACAAGGCGACTAAGAAAGACCACTTCCCACTCCCGTTCATCGATCAGGTCTTGGACACACTCTCAGGAAGAAAATACTTCTCCTTTCTGGATGGTTTCAGTGGTTACAACCAGATCCAGATAGGGGAAGAAGATCAAGATAAAACAACGTTCACCTGTCCATGGGGAACGTTTGCCTATAAGGTATTGCCTTTTGGACTGTGCAACGCACCGACCACCTTTCAAAGGGTGGTGCTTAGCATATTCTCTGATATGATAGGAGACGGGGTGGAAGTATACATGGACGACTTCACCGCCTATGGAGAAACCTTCGAGGAGGCAATGACAAATCTGGAAAGAGTGCTCGATAGGAGCAAGGAAAATCATTTGTCCCTAAGTAATGAAAAATGTTTTATGATGATGCAGGAAGGCATCGTGTTGGGACACCACCTCTCTGCAGAAGGAATAAAAGTAGACAAGAGGAAGATCGAGGTCATCAGAGACCTACCTAGCCCCAGAATGTAGAAGGAGGTAAGAAGTTTCCTTGGATCAGCCGGGTACTATCGATGATTTATCATCAAATTTAGTAAGATTGCCAAACCACTGCACACCCTACTTTCTAAGGACGTAGAGTTCAATTGGATGGGAGATTGCGAAGAAGCGTTCCAATTGCTGAAAGAAAAATTGATATCTGCACCGGTCTTGAGAGGACCGAATTGGGCCATACCATTCCATATTTACTGCGATGCATCTAACGGTGCGATCGGAGCAGTCCTCGAGCAGAAAGACGATGAAGAATTTTATGCCATCTATTATGTCAATAAAAACTTGGCGGGAGCAGAGCTCAACTATACAGTGATAGAAAAAGAATTCCTCATAGTTGTCCATGCAATAAACAAATTCTGCCACTATATAACGGGATACAAGGTCTTCATCCATACGGACCACGCGGCTATCAGGTATCTGATGAGCAAGCCGGCCATTGGTGGCAGAATTATCAGATGGCTGTTGCTATTGCAGGAATTCGACATCACTATAGTCGATAAACCGGGCAAGGACAACGTCGTGGCAGATTTTCTGTCCAGATTGATACCAGCAGATCATCAAGCAATGGAAGATCAGTTTTTGGATGAACATCTATTCGCTATTAGTGAACAAACTCCGTGGTATGCAGACATAGCCAATTACTTGGCCACCGGAAGGACCTCACCTGCTCTCTCCTACCGAGAAAAGCAGGCGGTCATAGAGAAGAGCGCATCATTCCTTTGGATGGATGGTCTCCTATTTAAAATAGGATGGGACCAAATTATAAGAAGATGCATAGCAGAACAGGAGTTTTCAGAAGTGCTCAAGGCATGTCACGATGAGCCATGCGGAGGACACTTTGCAGGGAAACGAACCGCCTACAAAATCCTGCAGGCCGGGTATTTTTTGCCCACTCGTTCAAGGACATAGCAGCGTATACCAGCAAGTGTGACGAGTTCCAGAGGATGGGTAGACCAACCCACCGAGATGAAATGCCCCCGCAGCCCTATGTACACCTGGAACCTTTCGATAAATGGGGCATGGACTTCGTGGGACCATTTAATCCACCTTCGATGGGAAGGAGGTTTATTCTGGTCTGCACGGATTACGTCACCAAATGGGTGGAAGTGCAGGCATTAAGGGACTCAAAGGAAAGAACGGTCACCGATTTCTTATTTGCCCATATTTTCACATGATTTGGGGTTCCTCGAGAGATAACAATAGACCAAGGGCCCCAATTCACCTCCAAATTGATTGAGGAGCCGATGGAGCAGTATAGAGTTCGGCACAATAAAACCACGCCCTACCATCCACAGCGAACGGGCAAGTAGAAGTGACAAACAGGGAGATAGAAAACATCCCGACCAAAACCGTGCAACAACACAAGAAATATTGGGCCACACGGTTGCCGGAGGCAGTTTGGGCATACAACACCACGTGGAAATCCACCATAGGATGCACACCTTTCCAATTGGTCTATGGAAAAAATGTGATGATGCCCATCGAGTTCGAAATCAAAACTCTGAGGATGGCTTCAGAATTAAATTTGAGCTTGGACGAAGCTCAAAAATAGAGGATTCGCCAGCTAGATCAGCTGGACGAAATCCGACTGGATGCTTTGCAGAGGACAGAGATTATACAGAAGCAGAGAAAGAAGTGGCATGATAACCACATCAAGTGAAGAAGTTCCAGGTAGGGGAATGGGTACTGTTGTACGATTCCCGATTCCAGGAAAGGAAGGGCAAACTTATGCAGAGGTGGATGGGGCCGTATGAGGTGGCAGAGCTCATTAGGAATGGGGCGATGCGCGTTAAGACAATTGACGACAGCAACACCATGTTCACAGTCAATGGCCACCGACTACGCCCCTATAATACGTCCAAAACGTTATAGGTGGAATCCAGAGTAGGCATGGGGGAGACCCCATCTTGCTAGATCTGGACCGAACTCTCACAGGTGAAATGGTGGGCACGAAAGTGCTCACCCAAAATTTTTTAGTTAATATAGTTTTTTTTGTAATGTGTGTTTTTGTAGGGACGACGCCCGCATGCAAGCTGCAGGCATCCTAATCCAGGGCCTAACAGCACGAAACGCATCTAACTCGCTTTATTTTCCTTTCTTTTTGGTTGCTTTTTGTAGGTGGAGGACCTGACAGCACGAGGGATAGGTATCTGGGAAACCAGGCCTGATTCGGCTCAACATTCCGACACCGGCTCGTAGGTAGAATCTGGGCAGCATGAAAAATTGGGAAGGCTTGATCACCCTTTTTCCAGTCAAATCGCCATCCAGAAGAAGGCGCCTTACTGCATCCAGAAGGTGCCAAGTCCAGAAGAAGGTGCCTTACTACATCCGAAAGGTGCCAAGTCCAGAAGAAGGTGCCTTACTGCATCTAGAAGGTGCCAAGTCCATAAGAAGGTGCCTTACTACAAGAAGGTGCCTTACTACACCCGAAAGGTGCCCATCCAGAAGAAGGCACCTTACTGCATCCGAAAGGCGCCAAATCGGAAGACAACGCCTTCCATCCATTCAGAAGTTCTAAAATATATATATATATATATATGTAGGCGCCTTCCGTGGCAAGAAGGCACCAAGTCAAAAAAAAATCTAGCCGAATACGCCTTCCAACATCAAGAAGGCGCATTCATCCAGCCGAATACGCCTTCCAACATCAGGAAGGCACATTCATCAAGACGAACGCCTTCCAACATCGAGAAGGCACGAACTAGAAGGAGGCGCCTCCCACATTGGGAAGACGCATGCAGGCAAAAGCGCCTCCCACCAATCAGAGGCACCTCGTAGCATCGAAAGGCGCATTCGTTCGAAGAAGAGCACCGACAACGTCGGAAAGGCGCTACAAGGACACCATCCACATGGGAAAGGTACCAAAGAATGCCTCCCACGTGCAACATTTACATCTACCGGATGCCTCGAGCGGAATGAAGCATCGCACGAATGAGCGACATCAAATGACCATACCCCTCCCTCATGTCACAAGTCAGCAAATCAGTGGCTACCATGATGATTGGAATGACGAATCAGGTATGCGCATACTAAATCAAATCATTTATATAATTATTTATAAATACGTAGTACCAAAAAAGATACCGTCGTCATAGAGATCGTATCCCCCCATAGCCGAAATCACATGCCAATGATAGGGCATCTTCCATAACTGCTAGGGTTAGGCATATTTTCTATAAGAAGGCACCTTCCTGAAGAAGGAAGGATAGAAAAAAATATACAATAGCAGAAGGCGCCATGGGAGGAAGGTCCAAGAACCACGCGATCAAGAAGAATGAACCCAGTGATACTGATGGGATCAGAGGGGCAATGAAGACCCAATTCGAAGCCGAGGGGTGGCTCGAATACCGCACCCCGGTCGGTCAGGCCAGGACATGGAGGCAACTAGAGAATTCACCACCTCTTTGAGGGGCGATGCGGCCCAAGTACGAGGGGTGGAAATTCCAGTCACCCCTGAGTTCATCTCACAAGCGACTGGATTGCCTCTCACGGGGGAATGTACATACAAGGGCGGAGTGTTAAAACTATACACCGAAATACTACTGCCAGGAGGAAATGTGCAGATAGACAGGGAGGGGTTACTCAAAAATAGTCTCCCCATGAATATGCGAAAGATGTTCGAGCAGATTGCTCGATTCTTCACATGCACAGGGAAGTATACCCATCTACACATTAATCATGTGCACTTCCTCAATCACCTAGTGCATGGGAGGAAATTAAATATACCTTTCTACCTGGCGAATGCTCTGAAAGATGAAGCGGCTCGGTACTAGAAAGGGGCACCGTCCGCCTTAGCCCACCATGGGCTGATATCGGCATTGGTCCACCATGCAGAAGCACAAGGACAGAACCACGATGTAGAGGGAGATGGCAGCCAAATAGAGCAACACAATGCGGTTGCCGAATTAGGGCAAGATGAAGCATCCCCTATAGAGGAGATAACAAACATCGGGCAATTGGCATTGCCCTATTTTCTAGGAGGAGCAGAGCAGTCACCGATGCCCGAAGACATAGAGGACAGAGGGCATTCCCTAGTGCTCGAGTATGAGGAGGAAGGAGCGCCACTCGCTGGTGGTGAGGATGAACCAATCCCTAGGAGGAAACGTCTGCGGTGATTCCTCTCGATAGAGGAAGGACAGAGTGACCTGGAGATAGACGTTGCCACCCAAACCCTCCGAGAATTAATGAACCGGAGCCCACGGAATGAAGGAACTTTCGGGAGTAATGACCAGATCGATGCGGCCTTGGAGGAGGCGCTCGAATGGCAAACCGATTGTTGGATGGCACAACAGATTCTAGAAGATTGCTAGAACCAGCATAAAAGGGAATTGGAGGAAAGAGATAGATGAATCGCTCAGCTCGAGCAGCTGGTCCGGCAGTTGTAGGAGGAAAATCAAATGCTTCAGGATAGAGGAATAACAAGATAGGAGGCATCCACTCAGACTGATTGGGTAGAAGAAGTGCCGATGAACTCTCCCACATCCGTCGAATGAGTATTCTCTTTGGGGGAGATTCGATCGGACGCCCGACAGAGCAGCTCGAAGGCAGGGAGGATTCCTCTATTTTTAGGGGTGAAAAGGAAAGAAGTCCTACGATGCCCCCTGTCATTGTCCTGAGTGACACAGAGCAGGACGAAGGTCTCCAGCAATAGATAAGACCAGAGGATAAGGAGGACCTCCCCAGCCTGAAGAAGGAGAAGAGCCTGAGGGGTCGACACTAGGTAGACAGGAGAATGAAGGATCACCCCCGAGATAGCAGCACAGCCGATCCTTCGGAGTAAAGAGAAGTCCCCAAAGGAGAAAGAAGAGACCCCGGTCCGAGCCACCACATTTTCTGTAGAGGCCAAGGCAAAGAGGCTCAGGACGGCTCGACGAAGGTGAAAGTGACCTTCATCGAGTCGAGGAGGATGAATGGGACATGCAACTATTCATCGAAAGGCAAAAATATTTTGAGCAGTGCGCAATGAAATGAAAGTAGCCAAGGAGGCCAGGAAGGCATCCTCGAGGGTAAAAGGAGATTCTGGCATCTGCATCAATCCGACAGAAGACAACCAGTTTTGGGACATCTATGGTTCATCCCGAGGGTGGCCTTCCATGATGAGGAGGTACTTGGAATGGTGGGGAGTATATGGCCCACAATTGGAGGCCACTGCAATTGCAAAGGAGAATGCAGGGCTTACCCCTAAAGCGGCCGGATTATACAAGGCCCAAGTAGTGCCTTCCAGAGGGGATAACTCGGATATCCCTTTGGCAGTGGTCAGACCTCCAGACGTCGACCTCTAGCAAGCTATCGAAGCTGCATTTCAATCGACAGGAACAACGCTGGCTAGACCACCACCAGTAGCGGCCAAAACAAGAAGGGGACAATTGATAGCCATAGTTTCCCATAGGCAAAGGCGAACCACACCTTCAAATGTCGACATGAAAAGATAGACTCGGGCCGTAGGGGCAGCCGAATCCTCCAAGAGATGGCGACGATGAAAAGTCAGAGGGCTACCTATAGCTTGGATGCCACGAGGGCATGGCATATGTTAGGCATGGGGGATGATGAGCACCATAAATGCTCATATTTTGTACATATTTCTTTGATCAATATGCGGCTGTATAATAAGGATTGCATACTTTTATGAATGATTATATAGATATTTGATATAATTATGCATGTTATCTAATTTGTGTGCTTTTAGTATGTTTTGTGGAATTGCAGTTGATTTAGTTAGATTTGGAATGGTCGAGGTCCTTTTGATGGACCTGGCACTTTATTTCATCGAGGGTCAATGTAGAGAACATAGGCGCCTCCCTGCAACCGAAAGGCACCAAGGGAACAAGCGCCTCCCTGCAATCGAAAGGTGCCAAACCAAATACGAGCGCCTCCCTGCAGTCGAAAGGTGCCAACTGAATACGAGCGCCTCCCTGCAGTCGAAAGGCGCCAACTGAATGCGAGCGCCTCCCTGCAATCGAAAGGCGCCAACCGAATACAAGCGCCTCCCTACAATCGAAAGGCACCAATAGAATGCAAGCGCCTCCCCATAGCTGAAAGGTGCTAATAGAAGGCAAGCGCCTCCCCATAATCGAAAGGCGCTAATAGAAGGCAAGCACCTCCCTACAACCAGAAGGCACCGTGATAACAAGGTACCTTCCTCATAAGGAAGGCGCCACTGATTCTTTGCCCGTTGACCAGATTTGAACGACGTGGACGGCAGCGGCTGGTGCAGTTCCAGCTCTGCGTCATGCAGAGCTAAATTGGAGATAGCACCAACGTATCAAAATGTCTTACTGATGCCAGGCAAAGCACGAACCGAAATGAACACGCCGCCATCAAAACAGAATGCCAGACGTCGATTGCATTCGCCAGACTTGTTCTAATTTAGTCTGGGAAGAATCGATTGTTGTAACCACTTCTGTAATAGAAGTTCTACGGGTGTGTTATATAAACACACGCAGATCGTTCTGAGAGATATATAGAAATAATTAATAAAGATCCATTTAGAGTTACAGAAGATAGATTGTAATACGTTGATAAATATATTACAGTTCCAAAAGTTCTAAAGCGCGTGTTCGATCGGGAAGAAGCTGCTGGAGCCTGGGCCCACTCCAAGCCAGTATTTCTTCCCCATTTCCTTTTTGTTTATTTATTTTAATTAGTTTATTGCTTTCATAAGAACGTTCATTAGTTTGCTAGTTCCAGTATTTGCAATAGATTTATTTTCAGGAATGTGTACATGATTTATTTCTGTAGATTTAATTATGTTCTTCTTACGTAATTTATTGAGGAGTGCGGGAATGATTGACAACCATTTCAAGAACACCCCCCAAATGTAGGATTAGCAGATTCACCTCCAATGGTATTGTAGTAACCTAATTCCGACTCTTCGCAAGTTTACGAAGCTCCCTGGGTTGATAATTAAATGCACGGGCATGTGACAAAAATAGGAAACCATTCACCTTGTTTGGCCCGCAACATTTACTGCATCTGAAGATCGTTCTTCTTCTTCCAACCTTTCAATGTGAAATGGTGAAGGTTTCTCATTGTGGATGCAAATCTGTTTTCCTTTGAATGGTATTTCCAAGTGCGAATAATCCATGGAAAGGTATCCTCCTAGTTTGGCTATGAATTCCCTAGAGAGGCACATATTAAAATAAGGCTCCAAATTGACTATCACCACTTCTTGGATGACTGTAATTTGTGGTATACTATGAAGAACAATAGGGATGTCTTTAATAACTCCCACTATGTTGACTAGGGTCCCATCCAATTGCAATACTCTTGGGATGCTCCTTTTATAATCCATCCTCATTACTTCACATACTACCTTAGGCATGACAGTAGTTACAGCTCCAGAGTCGATCATGTAGTTATGTATAATCCATCCCTCCATCCTTAGGGACAAATAAAATGGGGGAGGCCTATTTTTTCCTATTGCATAAGTTGGTAGTGTTTGCACTAAGACTGTCTGAGAGGGATATTTATTCTGATATTTAATAGTCTTCAAATATTCTTGTAATAAATCAACTTGACCTGATAGTTGTAAAGCGTCATACAAACTAAATTTCGCTGGAATATTTTTCATCTCCTCCACAATGTTATAACTTGAGGCAGCCAAAAACTTCTCTTCTGGAGCTCGTTTATATTTATCCCAGTATTGTTGAGTAGCCTCTACTCTTTGCCTCTTTTTTAATGATGGATATCGAAGACGCTCCTTAGTTTGATCTTTGGTTTTGCCTTGCATTTGAGCTATCGCTACAGGTTGCAAAGTTGATGCCTTATTTTAAAAATTCTCTTTCGCTTGCATAGGCAACAAGTCCTTTAATTTGACTACATCTTGTTCTTTAGCCCTTACACCATGCGTCTTCGCTAGAGGAAGTCATCTTTTATCTTGTACCTTTGAATCTGCAGGTACCTTCAATGGTTCAAGCTCCGTCGGTCTACGGTCACCGACCTTTTCCTTGACCTTGTAAGGACTAAAACATGCTCCAATCATGGCATCATGCAATTATGGTCAACTTATCGAATCATATTAACTTGTCCACTCGTAGAACTTTCCACCAAAGTTTGGCCATAATTCATGTGTACAATACATGTATCTTCTCCATGAGGATCATTGCACATTGAACACCAATATGCTTTTTTCTGTTGTGCTAGCCTCCATATTTGCTCACATGGTCGCGTTCTTCTCAATTCCTCTACTGGTAGAGGCTTGTTCTCGCATGATAGGCGAAGTCTGAAACCTTTGTGATCAGAATTGAGCTTTTGCTTACTTTTTCCTTACTGTCGTAAGCTCATTGGATATTGTCCTCAAAGCTCCATTATTATATTTTACTTCCTATAGTAATGCAGTAAGAGGATCGAGTTGAGATGATGTAGTGGGTGCTGGTAAAGGTAATGGTGTCGATGGCACAGGGAGTGGTAACGGAGTGGGAGGTGTTGATAACGTTGGAAGAAGAACATATGGAAGTTGTTGGGGTGCTGACAGAGCAAGTAATTATGGAAAACTTGGAGCCAACTGTTGTGGTGCAGGGATAGGTGCAATCTGAGGAGGTCTTGTGTTCCATGATGGTACTGGGTACATGAATGGCATGGACTGCGTAAATGAACTTGAATACAAATACTATGAAATATCGAGAAGGATAGGCATAGTGACTTTCAGAGGAAGCCTTCCTATGATAATTAAGTTATATTTGGTCTTCTGAGCTTGTGTGTATAGGTCCATAAAAGTAGCCACATTAGCTTGATGTACAACAATACCAATTTCAGTATTGAATGCCCTGCGATAATAAAATGCAGCTTGCTCATGTGTGGGTCACAACCCATCAGGGACTCTTTGCCAGCTTTGTGCAAAGCGGACATTGAAGTCTACGATCTCCTCTTGAGGGTGCATTGGAATCATCATAAATTGGTGCAATGTAGAATATGGATCAACTTGTTCATGAAATTTTTTTATCAATAATTTCGTCAACTGATCCCATGATGTGATAGTACCCGGTTGTAGCAATTGGTACCAATATAAAAATTTACCTCTTAGTGACAAGATCAATAACTTTATCATCACATCCTCGTCTGTTATATCATGAATCGTTTCCAGAGAGGTTACATATTGAATATGATCATACGCAATTTTGCCAGTACCATAATAGATTGGTAAGGTTTTCAGAGTGGCTTAGGGCACAAGATTTTGTGCTTGTAAGTTTAATACCCTTGAGCTATTCCATTTTGGTAACTGCCTTGTTGGCTTCTATTGATGTGGTGGGGGATTCTAAGCCATGTGGACTGGTATATGTGGTGGAGATTGAGGAATACTAGTGGTTGTATGAGGTGGAGGTTGAGGAAAACTAGTTGTAGTACTAACCGAATTTACCATAGCAAATAATACACCAGCTAATCGTGAAGACGAAACAAATGGTATATGGGATATATGGGGAAGTGAAGATGTGTGGCAAAAAGTAGCTAATTGAGAATGCTCTCCTAATATTTGGATATCAAGCTCGTAAAACTCAATTTGATGATCTAGCTTCTTGGATTTCAATATTGTATTCATGAGACACAACTTTCACTGCTCATCGAGTCGTCAGATGTTCTAATTTTTCAGCATCAAGGCAAACATCAGACCTTAACACTACTAGAAGTGGAAATTTGAGGTCCCATCGGGCGTGCCAAAAACTGTTGGTCAAATATCTGCATAATCAACAAACACTGCATTTGTGCACCCTAGAAATGGACAACATTGAAAGGCCAGGTTAAAGAGATGTCCTTCGTGCCAATCTCCAGAGAAGGCTGGTTCCCAAACTAAATCCTACACTGGTAAAGACTAGATATGCAGGAAATAAATTGAGAAAATGCGAAAAGGAATGGGAAATTTAGCCATAGGATGAAGTGCAAGATTTGGGGTAGAATTAACAGTAGGAAAACCACCAAGCATAAAACATTTTCCAAGGATAAAGCAACAGAATTCACTCACAATCTTGCAGTAACAACCTACAGTAAAACACTCGAGCACTCACTCTATCACCAGCAATATTTAAATCCAAATGTAAAATTTCAATTTAACAGCAAATAAAGAGCATAAGTGTAAAATAGAAGCGCATACAACAGAAGTAAATCACACAATGTCACTTCGTAAATTCAGAAGCCTGATGCCTTGTATTAATACAGAGAGTTTAGAGAGATCTCTCGCAAAATGTCCAACCTCTCTTTACAATAGAAATTTCATTAGTATTTATAGAGGTTTTCACCTCTTTTATTTAATGCACCCGAGAACAAAATGTCCAGAGATCAGGAACAAAAAAAGGAAATACCTCCTTGGGAATATTGAAAATCTATCTTTCTTGGGGAATAGCTTCCAAAAAATCGGCCACTTGAGCCTCGATGCACAGATAATCAGAATGTCATTAAATATTTTGGAAGCGCCTCAGTGCTTTGGAAATTAGGAAGATTCGTTCATTTTATTTCTTTAGCTTCTCCTATGCTTTGTGATTCACAACATGAGTTACTGAACACCACCATAATTTAATACTTGCAATCCTAGAGCCTCAAACCTTTGACCATAATTATCCTCACCTCGGAATCATGTTCATCCTAAAACTTCTTTGCCTCATCTTCCTTGTACATGCGCACGCGATCACTTTTCCTTAAAAAATGTGTTCACCGCTGGGAAAGATGAATGGGATGTTCTCCCCTCAACCAGGGTGAACGTGAATTCTCTTTGCTTTAAGGTTCGTTCACCCATGGGAGAGGTGAACGGGTCATTTGCCCCTCAACCAGGGCGAACACGAATTATCGCTGTCTTCGGGTGCATATGATCACGTTCATTTTAGAGGCGCATTCGCCCATAGAAAGGGCGAATGGTGCATCCGCTTAAAACTTTTCTTTCATCGGATCTTCACACTTCGTTCGCCCTCCCAAAGGGTAAATGGGGTGTTCACCCCTCCTTTGGGGCGAACGCGAATACAACTTGGAACTTTTCAAAATTTTGCTCAGGCCTATCATTCTTTTTAAATTTTTTACTAACACCTTTCCTTTTAAATGTATTTATAGGATGACAAATTTTAATGATGCTAAAAGGAAGGTCGTAAAATACTATAAATGCAAAATTATACATATAGAAATTATCTTCCAAATATTGTCGCCATATACAATCCAAAACTTCATGAAAATTTTCCAACAAAAATTCCAAAAATTCCCAATGTTGCAAAATGGCCAATAGGTTGCAAGGTCATTGAGACTTTCTTTATCTTCCCCATAAAAAAATTACATGAATTACATCCTTTCACCCATTGAAAAGTATCCATCATGATTGTGGGCCAATAATTTTTCAAAATTTTATGGGCAATGGTATACACTGAGTAATGGCCCCCTTTGTCAGGGTAAGGTCTTAATAAATCATCTATTTTTTCTTCCCTTTGATGCATCTTACGAGGAATCCATCATACCCTCATCAAAAATAAATGTTGTATACCACAAAGTAGCTCATTGCCTGTCTCCTAAAATATTTCCTTTCAATTCTCATCGTGTCACTTGGGATAGTGTTGGCTAGGAGACACTCCATAATATTACTCATCTATTTCAATATTTATCCCATGGTTGTATACCCCTTTGATTGTTGAGGTTCATCTATAAATAATACTTGTTCCTTTACACAACATCATGCCAAATTCTTGCATAGAGTTTACCCCTTGATTAGTTTAGCTAGCCTAATTTTGATGTCAAATTTATGAATTTTGTTGTTCCAACCGACCCTCTTTTCTCCTAATGCTCATTATAGGATGGTAGATTTAACATTAGGATGCACCACAAACACTATGGTTATTCTCTATGAAAGTTAATATTTTAACTTCCCTAGGGATTTCAATGTTGCAAACACCTTTTTAATGAAAGGGTACATCTTCTCATAGTTATGCAAGGTTTGACTCATGAAAGATATGGGATGCTCATCCCCTTTGTCATATTTATGTATGAGGACTGTAGCTATGCTAATGTCTGTCCAAAATACATATAGTTTGAAATACTTTGAGAAGTCTAGATTAACAAACACTGGAGCTTTGGTGATATCATGCTTAATGCTTTGGAATGCTTACTTGCCCTCATTTTGCTAGCATAAGTTAGCATCCTTTTTCAACATTGTTGTTATTGGCCTAACCATCTTGATGAAATTTGAGATAAAACAAAAAATAAACTAAATCTAACCCATGGATAATCTAACCTCCTTCAATGATGATGGCAAAGGTAATTATTGTCAAACTTTGACCTAGTTTGGATCAATAGTAAATCCATCCCTTGTTACAACATGACTGAACTATTTTCTTTCTTAGACTAAGAAAATAGATTTCTTAGGGTTTAGTGAGATTGTTAGAACCTTGAAGGTTCTAATATAAATTTAATAAATAAATTAATAAAAAATCATTCAAATCGCTTGCCACTTATAGGGGGCTCCCTCCTTAAATTTAATAAAATAAAATATTATTCTTTCTTCTTTGATGATTTACAATATTGCTCGTACACATATTTATATCTACCCTAACCCTAACTCTACGTTGGTTCATATATGACGGTTCATAAATAATTAATAATATAATAATGAATTATACTATTAATAATTAATTATATTATTAATAATTAATAATATAATTAATTATACTATTATTAATAATAATGAACATTAGGATATGGGATCCTAACATGCCACCCTTCCTGGAAAAACTTTGTCCTTAAAGTTGAAACTAAGGAAAGTAAGTTTCAAAGAGCATCCTTAGGTGCCAATCCCTACCACAGAACTAGGACTTTGGTGATAACCAGATAGCAATTTCGACCACGATGGAGCCATTTACGATACTAGTAAAGAGAATGTTGGCACAAATTTTGTAATTTCACTTTTTGTAGCATGGGTATTTCACAAAGACTTTAGACGTAACACTGAGAATAAGATTTTTTCAAATGCATATCTTCAGGTTTCTTTTGTGAAGGGTTTGACTTGTTGATCAATTATGTATTGTCAAATTGTTAGAGTTACTATTCTATAGTAACTATATTATTACCTCATTTGGTTATATGTAATAGTTGTTAGGATAGATTAGTTATTTATCTACCTAGGTTAGATATTCACATTGTCAACAAATATTATTTGTTAGCATATTTTTGTTAGTTGTTAGCGTGATTTGTTAGCATTGATTGAGGAAGTGTTTTATTCCTCCATATCTATGGCTATTCATAGCCTTAGTCATTTGTATTAATACTTCATACATTATCAATATATGGTATCGACTATTGTGTCTAATGTGGTATCAGAGCAAGGTTTTCACCTGGGTCCACTCTGATATATTTGGGACCAGGGACCAGTGGTAGAGCTATTTGAGTGAGCTAGATTGATCTAGCCCTCTAGGTGGAAAGCCTCCTAAGGACACGCTAGACGGCCTATCACCATTTGGTGGGCGATCAAAGCCTGCTTTGCTAGCGATGTACAAGTTGGGACAACAAGCTTGATGGTCCAACACAATCTAAGACTGACTTAGCTCAAGCCTTGACATGGGATGTTCCAGCGGATCATGACTAGGTGGTTAGGTCGTTGACCTACGTAGACCAGCAAGGTGGATTAAACCATAGGCGATATATGATGGTCCATGATCTAGATCTGGACTACGCATGCACTACCTACATGGACAACCTAGATACGTCTAACTTGAAAATCATAACTACGACATGATTTTAGACAATCGATGAATTCTAAATCAAGAAGCTATGGAGTCCTACCTGGACCGTGATGTTGTCTAATATAGATATGTGACGAGGACTGATAGAGGGACACCAAACGATGGTGAACATGGACCTAGCAGCAACTCTACTTGACTACGTGGCAAGACTAACTGGCATGGAGGACAAACCATCTAAGACCTAGACGGGACCCTAAGCTACCACATGCAAATAAAGTGGACGTACAAGTGGCTAGGGTTTTTGAAGGTTAAAAAAACTAAGCAAAAGTGCTAAGGGCTAGACTACCCTAATGTAATCGTAAGGTATATGGCATCCATACCATTTTAAATCCAATTACAACCCCATCATGCTAAATATGGGATAATATTGCTCACTCGATCCTCGATATTGCTCGTTCGATCTTGTAGGAAATTGTAGCGTGCAGACGATAGATCGTAGATTTCTCTAATGGGCTATGCATATATAATTCTTGATGTAAATGCATCGACCAATCCCTGAGCATAAGGAGATCACTAATAGGAGGATCATTTTACAATCTCCCATTATTGATCGAACTCCATCGTAGGGGAAGCTCATCCCAGGTTTAGAAGATTGATGCAAATTGGAGCCAATCATGCACTGGTGGAAGTCATATTTTTGAGGAGCGCCTAGGGTCAAATATCTAATGCAATCGTAGATCACCTCCGATCGGGTGTGTAAGTAGAGCAGATTGTTTGCAGATGATGGATCGATCTTCACAAGCATCATGAACCTGCAGCTTGAGAATAACACTATTATGAAGAACGTAAATTTGTTGTAGCATTTTTTTGTGTAGATGGGAAATATTCTAGTGGCACATCCTAGACCTGCATTTATTAGCACCTATTGTTGATTTCCTAAGGTTTTTCACTAGTGATCAACTCACGCAACAACAATGGCCCTTGCATTGGTGGGTGATCCACTATTCTAAAACCAACATGGAAGCTCATCATTATGGTTTGCAACAACGATAGGCAGAAATGGTTGCAAAGTTTAGACTTTCACAGCCAGTGTATGAGACCAATTGATGGTTTATTATCAATGTTGGTAGATCTTCACATTCCAACGATGGTGGCTTCACTGAGATCCATGTACAACAATTGCAAAGATATTTTCGTTGCAGGAGTTTTGTGATTGCACTCATATGGCTCAGATAAGCACACCGATAAAGTAAAGTAGACAACATCACTGATTATTGACGAACTTCTAGGTTGCCAAGCTCCTCAGAGTGATTCAGTGTTTTTTGTTGCAGGAGGAGATCAATTCCAACGTCTATTACGAAGTTTAAAATCGCCCAGGTTTGGTTCTACCTCTTCTACCTCAAAGGACTCAACAAAGGGTGTGCTTTAATGTTGTGATTTGTTGCACAAAATAGTCAAACAAAGGTGTGTGTTGTTGCAGATCTAGACAGAGGGAACCCTACATAAGCGCATGCGGTAGTTGAGTTGTTTTCTCTCTCCATTGAGCGGTGGGGAAGCAAGAAAATAGGTCATACCCTTCTATCTTCATCCGGTGTAGTATTCAAAATGGTCCGACGTCTGCAGCTAAAAGTGGTCAACTGCAAAATGTCACGGGGTCCAATCCTGCACACCTCGTGCATAAAATTTTTCTACTAAAAACAAAATGAAGAAGCAAAGGTCATTTTTTTGCATGTTTTTTTTTAGTTTTTCAAACTTAGTTTATTAATAATTTAATATTTTATTTTATAAAATCATTTGTTTTATTTTAATAAATGCCTATTTAATCAAATTATTTTATTAATTAAATTTTTTGATTAAACTTTTATTTTTGAAAATTAAAATCAAGAGACCATTTTCTTTGGTAAAACTTTTATGAAGCAAAAACTTGAAAAGGCACTAAGAAAGGCATTTTTCTTTGGTGATTTTTTTAAAATTTGCCTAGAAGGCAATCTTTCTAAACACCTTTAAAAGCTTCATAAGTTGAAAATATTTTGCACTAAGGGAGGATAGTATTTTCTTTCCTACCTCTGGAAATATTTTGCTAAAAAGGAAGGACGACTTAAAAAGGGTGCATTTTCGGTAATGATCGACACCTTAGTCAAACTTGTTACAAACTTCCATCAAATATTATTTTGCAAAACGAGGGGAAAACTTATAAGGGTGCATTTTCGGTAGTGAATGACACCTTAGTTCTTTATTTTTTAAAATTTCTTTGTAATAGGTGCATTTTAGGCAGATATCGACACCTTCAAAGATGGGCAAATCAAAGAAGAAAAATGCCCCAAAATCAACTGATGTTCCTACATTAGTTAAAGGTCCTTACTTTCCACTAGAGATGGAAGGGATATATTTATATAAGGATGGCACATTTTTCACACTATGCAGTGGTGTAAATGCCATAGTCAATGATTATGTGTCTTGTGAAGACATTCAGACAAATGGTGTTCTAATCCCTATTGGCGTTGTAAGGGCAATATACATGTCATTGGTTGCACTTGGCATTGCCCAAAGTAAAACAAAAAGGGACATTAGTGAGGAACCAAAGGTCAAGCTTCTAATGGTCGATGCTTGTTGTGACACAAGTGACCTAAAGCCCACTATGGCAAATGCTTGTTGTGATACAAGCAACCTCTTACCCTCAAAGGTAGATAACAGTTGTAGCACAGGTGATCTCGTCACAACAACTTTTGCTTGCGACACTAGTGACTTAAAAATTGAACCTCCTAAAAATAAGCTCTATAATCTCATCAATAGTGATAAATGCCATATTTTTAAAAATATTTATGAAGATGAAGAAATTGGGTGTTTTGAAAAATACACCAAAGGATTTGGATCCAAACTAATGAAGAAAATGGGATTCAATGGTGAGAGATTAGGTAAACATGAACAAGGCATTAAAACTCCAATAATGCTAAATGTTAGGGCAAAGAATGAAGGCCTTGGCTATGATGGACAAGCAAGTACCAATAAAACCATGTTTGTAAAACCTAAATCTCCTACAACTCCTACAAAGTATTGTTGTAGTTATTATGGTGAAAAAAGACATATAGCAGCTAGGTGTTGGAAACTACATCATTGTGATTCATGTGGATGTACAAATCACTCTTCTTCACATTGTTGGTACAAAGTGAAAATGGCCAACAAGGTTCATATTCATTGTGGATGGATAGATCTCACACAATCGATCAAGATGAAAGAAATTTTATATGGCTTCTACAAAAAAGGTAAAACCTATGGTAGACCTAGAGACAGATCCAATGATAGATCGAGTGGTAGTTCTAGAGGCAATGACCTAGAGACAGACCCAGTGATAAAGTTCCAGAGGTAGATCTACAGGTAGATCCAGCGTCAATGATCCAAAGGTAGATTCACAGGCAGATCCAAAGATAGTTCTAGAGGTACTATTCCAGAGGTAACCCTAGAGCCAGAGCCAGAGCCAGAGCAAAAGTAAGCTTTCTTTAATTTCTCTTCTTCTTCACTGTATTGGGATAGTTATATATATTACCCAAATAATGTAATAAGGGGGGATGTTAGAGTTACTATTCTATAGTAACTATATTATTACCTCATTTGGTTATATGTAATAGTTGTTAGGATAGATTAGTTATTTATCTACCTAGGTTAGATATTGACATTGTTAGTGAATATTATATGTTAGCATATTTTTGTTAGTTGTTAGTGTGATTTGTTAGCATTGATTGAGGAAGGATTTTATTCCTATCTATCAATGGTTATTCATAGCCTTAGTCATTTGTATTAATACTTCCTTCATTATCAATATATGCTATCGACTATTGTGTCTAATACAAATTTTGAATGGGATAGCGAATATCTATTGCTCATTCTATGTTCATGTGGATGTTCCCACCTAAGCAGAATGGTTGGGTCAATTTAATATATATAGAAACAAGCAGAAGAGACATAAAATATCCATCATTGCAATTTAAAAAAAAAACTTCATCCTGGCTGATCATATCTTTGAAAGCATTCATTCATCATTAATTTACCCTAGAAATAACGTGTGTTTGTTATTGATGGGTTTTTTGGGCCATTGAATGAAGAACACAAGCTTATACTGAGAAGGGGGGTGAAAATTATAAGACCACTTTTTACTTTTATTTCCAATCAATATTATGCAATGTATAGATAGAAATATCAACAATAGTAATAAAAACAATGCACAAATCACCGCACACAATAGACACCAATTTAACGTGGTTCACCCAATGTGGGCTACTCCACGGAGAAAATATTTCACTAAAATTTTCTCAATTAATCATTTGGTAATCCTTTCCCTATTACAATGTTTATGGACCTCTATCCAAAGGAGACACCAATCCCCTAATCAAGTTTGTGGATCTCTATCCATAGGAGAACTCCTTTCTCCTTAGCTCTAGTTGGTGATCTTCTAGAAGAAATGTTGCCTCCACTGCACTGGATAATGGATATCTATCCACTAAAGACTCCTATCCTCACTCAGAAGACTTGTCCTCACTGCCTTGGCTAATGGATATTTATCCACTAGAAACTATCATCCTCTATAATCTGTCACCTCCAAAGCTTGCTCTTTGCTTTGTCTCAAATCTGTACTAAATACAGTCCTTCGATCTAGCACAAATCTACTCAATCTCTATTTCTAGTTTGGCACAAATCTGTCCTCAAATATGCACCAAAATATATCCTCAAATCTGTATTAAACATAGTCCTTCGATATAGCACAAATCTATATTCAATATTTGTCCTATGATCTGCACTAAACACAGTTCTTCGGTCTAGCACAAATATGTCCTCAATCTTTGTTCTCAATCCTTAACACAAAGCTTGATCCAATCACAAATCAACACTTATATATCTGTTCCAAAATGTAACTCAAGGTTTGAAAAAATCAATCAACTCTGCTCACAAGTCTTCTCAAAGAATTGTCTCAAATTGGCCTTCTAAGCTTCCACAAAAGCTCACACTAATCTGTCCACAAGTCCTCTCTAGAACTTGTCCAAATCTGCTCAACAAGTCCTTGCTAGAACTTGTCCAATCTACTCTCAATCTCTATCCTCAATACTGTATTGTAAGCTTCCACAAAAGCTCACACAAATCTGTCCACAAGTATTCTCTAAGACTTGCCTCAAATATGCTTATCAAGTCCTCACTAGAACTTGTTCAATCTCGTAAAAACATATAGATAATTGTTAGAGACTCAATATGCTTCACATACACAATAATGCTCAATCACTTTCAATCTATCTTTTTACCACATAAACATATAGAGAATAGTTAGAGACTCAATATGTTTCACACTTACAAACACTCAATTACTTTCACTTTCTATTTTTATCATAGAAACATATAGAGAATTGTTAGAGACTCAATATGCTTCTTACTCACAATAATGCTCAATCACTTTCAAACTCTTTCTTAAATCAATTTAGAATGTAGAACAATTTGTTTCACATAACTTGAACTATCACTTTAACACATCCACTCAACTAAGCTCAATTACTTCTACTCAACCAATCACTTCAACAACAATGCTTATCAAGTAATCCTCACATAACAATGATACTCATGATCTTTGCAAACCCTAGTTCAAGTTCCTCACTCAACCAATTGCTTCAACAACAATGCTAATATCACATAACAATGATACTCATGATCTTTGATAACTTCACATAACAATGATACTCATGATCTTTGCACAAACCCTAGTTCAAATTTCTCACTCAATATTTCCAACAATGCTTATCAAACAAGGTTTTTATCAACTCTTACTCAGAAAAACCTTCAACAATCAACTCAAAAATGGTCACCAAACAACCCTTTTCACTCCAACTTAGTATTCACAACATTCAACAATCACTCACTAGGAAGATGTGCTCATACCTTTTGTTTGATGTAGAAGTGCCCTTAAAAACCTGTCTCAATCACAATTTTCTTATTTGCCAATTTCAATGGTTAGATGACAAAATTTTACACTAACACTCTTTCAAATTATTTCTCAATTACAAAATTTATCAATCTTAAATACACCTTATTACTTCTTGAAATTAGCAATCATCAAATCACACATAAAAATAATCACTCAAATTGCTCCTTATAATCTCCAAAAAATTAACCTTTCAAAAATAATATTTACCTACCCTTTTATCTCCCTCAAAACACTTAACAACCAAATTAATTCAGGCAAAAATTAAACCTCAAACTATCAAAACATTTTTATTTTCCAACCTTAGGCACATAAAAATATTTTTATTTTCTTTCAACCTTAGCACATCCGAAATTAAGCGACCAACACAAATGACATCAACGCATACCTTTATCACTACCAAAAAGGCCTCGATGGGTTTTGAACAAGAGACCTTTCTATCGAGTGCCTTACCAAGGCGCTAGCCCACCACGTGGGCTAAGCGTTCCCATGGGAAGGGGAAGGCGCAAGCCTCCCTTTAACCCCTTGTTCGACGCTTGCTCAAAATATGTGCCCTCTCTGCTTAGCCAAAAACAAACCCAAAGGGATTCGAACCTGCACACCTTGCTTGCCACACACCCTAGCGCCTCCGTCGTTGCCAACTATGCTACCATTGCCTTTGGTGCTAAGTATTGGTGCTCCCTTCAATTTATTCCTTTTCCACCAAAGATATTTTCAAAAAATGTGAGAACCTTTCTCTTTTTGTGCACGAAACAATGGAGCATAGGAGATTCGATCGATAGCATTTTGATGTAAGGCAAATAAATTTACCTCCATTTATACACAATGTTCCATGCCATATGACATCAACGCACCAAATCGAATTTCCAATTCAATTTTTTATTTAGCCTTATAACTCTTTTTAGGGTTTATTAAATTAATACAAATTAATTTATAATTAAATTATAGTTAACTTAAATAACTTTGAAGTTAATGAAAATTAATTAATAAATTAATTTATAATAAAATTATTTTAATTGATTTATAATTAATTTAAATTTCCCTTTTTAATATTATAATAAAATATTATAATATTATTTGCTTGCTTTGGATCATATTTTGACTGCCTAGAACTGGTTTTGACCAACTGAAGGCGAATTCTTCTTTTTGCATGGATTGCAAAAACGCTTCCTTTTGCACTGCTTACTGAAACTGAATTTCGACATCAATGACCATTCATTCTTGACATCAACGACAACTCATCCACTCAAAATATCCAACATTGAATGATCAACGCTTATTTTCACCCTCCCTATTTGTCCCAATGAAAATTCAATATGTACAAGCCAGATAAGCATGGCTCCTCCCAAATCATTAATCAAGATTACTCATATGGAAGACCAATGGAAGGTCCACCAAGTGCTTTTTTTCTCTCTCGCATATTTATATTGATGTCGATGTTGAAATTGTCCGCTCTTTAATTAACTTCTCCAGAAATAGGACAACACTCATTATTTGGGCCTTTGGTGAAGTGGGCAATGTGTCCCTAAGAAAGTACATATCAGACTCAGCCAAATACCAAACTGGATGTAATATATGAAATAATTTCACTATCTGAGATATACTATCATTATGTTCATCAGATGCCTTTGATCACGCAGGGAAACAAAACCCATTTTAAAAATGCAAACAAAAAGGTAAGCCCTTTCAGAAGCTAAAAATAAAACCCACATACGGTTGTCTTCGAGAATGGATAGGTTTTACTTGAGATAAGCTTGCATAAGTTGGATTCCATGTATTGAGACACCAAATAAACATGGTCGTGTTTGTAAGAGTCACACAACTGCACGATATTTAGGTGTTGCAGTCCATACAAATCACGCATTAGTTTGTTGACACCTTGGAAGTGCACAAGCATAGTGGGCTTGGTCTTGCACTTGAAATTCTCGTTAGTAGTGCTCACTTTTCACCACCAAGGGCACCATATGTGTTATAACCTCTTCCTTGTACACTTCTTCAGACTCGGGAGGCACATAAATAAAGGTGTTATTTGAAATGTCAATATCGCATGGTTTCCATTCCTACCCTTCCATCGTGTTTCGAGCATAGTTCTTGCTCTCTACTATGGCTTTCTCTTCTTCTCCATGTGAATAAGAAGTAGACAAATTTCCATCTAAATGATTGTCATTCGTATAAAAAAATATCATCGAAGTTTCTCAGGTCTGTAAAGGGTTTGGAGATGTTTCTTAGGTCCTCATTTGTATACAAGAAACTATCATTGAAGTTTCATAGGTCTACGAAGGGTTGTGATATGTTTCTTAGGTCCTCATTCATATACAAAAAACTATCGTTGAAGTTTCTCAGGTAATCCAAAGTATCTTGCCAAGACATGGCTCTGATACCAAATGTTAGAACCCTGAAGGTTATAATATAAATTTAATAAATTAATTAATAAAAAGTCATTCAAATTTCTTACCACTTATAGGGGCTCCCTCCTTAAATTTAATTAAATAAAATATTATTATTTATTCTTTTATGATTTACAATACGGCTCATACACGTATTTATATCTACTATGTTGGTTCATATATGATGGTTCATAATAATAATTAATTATACTATTAATAATTAATAATATAATTAATTATACTATTATTAATAAAAATGAACTTTAGGATATGGGATCCTACCAGAGATTCCAAACTCTTTGCAACATTCAAAAATGATTTCTAAGTGCTCCAAATGCTTGCTCTTATATTTCGAGAAGATTATCATGTCATCAAGGTATATTAGTATGATATATTCCAATAAACCTATGAAAGCAATGTCCATAACTCTCTAGAAGGTGGATCTTGCATTGGACAACCCGAAAGATATTTTTTGATATGCAAATATCCCCCATTTTATGGTAAATGTTGTGTTGTATTGATCTGCATCTCAGACCCAAATTTGATTGTACCTTGAGAATCTATCAAGCAAGGATAACAATTGCAAACCGACAACCTTCTATAAGATCTGCTCCATAGGGGATAAGGGGTAATGATACTTTAATGAAGCTTTTTTAGATTCTAAAAGTCTACATAGTTGAATATCTCCAATATTTTTCTTTACTGACACCAAGTTTACCACCCAAGTCTAGTGTTAGATCAGGAAGATGATTTTTGCTTGTAGCATCTTTAACTTCTTTTTCATCCTTGCTTTGATCTTTGGGTTGATTGGCCTCTATTTTTGCATAAATGGTTTAGCCCTAGGCTTGAAGTTAGTGTGTTTGATCTTTGGGTTGTTGGAATTGAGGATTTTGTGGACTAGGAAACTAATTGGGTGTAGCCTACAACCCTTGTGCCACTTGCTAAGACATTGGATTTTATTGACTTGATGGTAGCACTTGATGTTGTGGCCCACGTAAAATAGGTATACTCAAACGGCTAAGAGGAAGACTAAGGACAAGGGTTTTGACTATCTTCATATCTAGTGGTGTGTTTGTAGACACTTTTGTTTGTCCTATCTAAGGGTAAGGTTGCACTTATTCCGCAACAAAATTAGGGTTTTGATCTTTTCAAATAGTTGTTGCAAGTATCATATCTAGGACTAATACTCTTTATTTTTCCTCTAAGTCTAAATTGACTTCTTCAACATGTGATTCCTCTGAGTGATCCGAGTCTTGTACTCAAATAGTTATACTTATATTCTTTAAGTCATTTTGGTAAGTTAGAATTTTGATAAGGTTGTTCCCTTACCCCACTAAATGTGATTTGGATCTTGTATTCATAAATGGATCCAAATAGTGGACCTCAAAATTTAACATAGAAAAATGACGAGTTAGTGTATTTGATGGGACGGGTTCAAGATCCATAAATGGGATGCTTGAAAAGTGAGTTTGCTCAAAGAGTAGGGTGCTTAGGGAGTGAATTAACTTGGAGAGCAGGGTGCTCGAGGAGAGAAGTTTCTCAGAGAGCAGGTCACTATGGAGAGTGAGGCACTTAGGGAGCAAGGCCGCTTGGAGAGCACTTAGTTTTTTAAATTTATTGTTTTGCATAGTCTCATTATTTCTTACAATTTTCTTCGTTTATTGTCAATTTAGTCATTTCTTGAAAAGTGAGATTTACAAATCAAAAGTTAGGCAATATTTTAGATACAAAATAGAGTCGTTTGCATAAAAAATATAAAGTATGAAATCTGAAATGGAACACAACTCATAAATTTTAATGCAAAAAGTATTTGTGGGTTTCGTGAGTGTTAGTGTAATACAGAACCATTTTCGTAGATATAGAAGGATATGAAGTATACTCACATACATCTATAAAATTATGTGCAGGTTGGATAAGATTAATTTCATATGAAAATCACACTTGTGGGTCTTATTGGGTGCGTTGTAACTATTAAACATCAAAATTGACAAGTGTAATTTATGCATGTGATCATAGTTCAAAAAATAGATGAGGAGGGTTTCACTCTCCCCAATATTTGGATCTTGGGCTAGTTCTATTCTAAGATAAAAAAAATGAAAGAAACTAATCTAAAATACAAAAAACAAATTTGATCTACTTTACATAAGAGAAAATAGTGCAAGATAATAGAGATGTAAAATACTACCAAAGTCGTATTGAGGTTTAGTTTTGGATAAATTGATAGTTTGAGTAGGGACCAAATAAATTCAGTATGTAAGGTCTTTAAATAACCTACAACAATGAAAAGAGGACTAACAATAAAAAGGAGGGGCAAAGCCACTATTTTCACACATCCATGAGACAAACAGTTAGAGACATAATTGAATCTGAGTGACATACACAACTCTTATTGAATTACAATTTGAAGTTTCAATACAATCTACTCTAAAGAGTAGCTCTAGTATGCTTGAAGGCTAAAAGATGCTTACAATAAGCATTTAGCTCTTATTTATACTTGAAATTGTAGACACGAAATAGACTACTTAGAATATACTTCGATGATAATTACAAGGTGATTACATCATCTTTATTTGTTTACTAAATGTAGACACAAAGTGAGACACCTTTGTAGTGGGTCACTCTAGGAGAAAGGTGCTCCGAGAACAACATCACTAAGAAAGTGGGTCACTCTAGAGAGAGGACTTGTTAAATAGCAAGGCACATAAATGAGCGGGCACTTTCTAGAGTGGAAAATATTCAAAGCAAAGTGTCTATGAAGTCTGGCTTGATCCCTTCACTTTTTTATACTAATTACCTGATAAAACTTGATCTAGAATAGAGGGTAGTAGTTAACTACTACGAAGGTTAGTTCGATGGTATTTAGGCAGTTACCAATTACCTACTAGTCTCATGATAGATATATGTACACATATATATTGGTAGAAAGATGTGGTTAGAAGAGCTTCTCATTAAATTATGATGTTTGTCAATGTTGTTCAAGGAAATTTTGTATGTGTTGTATGTTTCACCAAACCATAAAGTATTGTAGATAGTTGAGTTATAAAGGATACATATGTTTGTAGCATATCCACATATATTTGTAAGTTATTCTTATTGTAAACTTTAGTTTATTTATGTGTAAGAGAATTATATTATAGTGTGTTCTAATATTTTTCTATATTTTTACATCATTACCTATATGAATTTGGTTTGAACTTTATGACATGGAGTTGTGACAAGCATCTTGTTCAGGAAAGTATGCAAATATGATTGTGGGTTGATTGCAATATGGTTGATAAGTGGAGTAATTTAAGTGTACCCCTAGGGAGGAGGGAAGAAAGGATATTGAAAAAGAAAGTGATGCAAACTTGTTTGTTGATGTCAACGAATGACCAAGTGATGATGCCATCTATGGTAAATTTATTTATGATCAGCGACATGATGAAGGAATATGTGATTACGCAAGACACAAAATCATATGTATGATGTAAGGTGTGATAAAGGCATGAATTTAAATGCAAGGTATGATTAATATATGTTTAATGATGCAAAGCATGATGAAGATGTGTGTAATGATACAAGGTGTGACCTAGGGCAAAGTGATAATTCTAATGAAGGAGAAAATCTAGTTTCACAAGGTTGAAAATTATTAAAGAAGGTTGTGATTTATAAAATGCACATGGTAGGATTTTAGCATCGATGCAAGTATAAGTTTACATGTCATATGGTGAGCAATCCAAAAATTTGACATTGGAGAATATATATGATGGAATGTATGGTAATGATGTGATGGGAGTCCAACACTAGATCAACTATAGGTTGAGATGTTTAATGGTTAGCAGTAAAAGAGTTAGACATCAAAGCAACAATAGATTGGCACATTTAATGATGCACATGATGTGACGCCATACCAAGAGCCCTTTCATTAAGCCATGAATATATAAAATGATGTAAAGATATCATATTGATATTGGGATTGGAAGGCCAATAATGACGATGACTTCAAAGACAAGGGTGATGATCTAAAAAATGAGAGTAACTTAGATTGGGGTCAAAAAGTTAGTAACGATAATCACTCAAATGATGAACAATGAGATCATTGATTTAGAGAATGAGTGTATAAGTAATATCTATAAGGATATGATGCACCAAATTGAATAATACAAGATTGAACAAGACTTAGGGTGTAGAAAGTCCATAGAAGTAGAACAAATTTTTATGGTCAATGTTAGGAGGAAGGGTATTAAGTGAAGTAATGCTTCTTGAATCTATTTAACACATGATAAGTGTACATGGCATAGAGGAAATTTGTTTCAATGATAGGTTCCATTGGTGGTGTATTTTGGGACAATCGCCAAGGCAATGGAAGTAGACATCAAATTGAGTATGATCCTCAGGGCGGACCCATTATGCAATTCCAAAGATATCATTTCTAGGCACTTTGTACAAGAATTTTAAAATGTCGTAAGTCAATATAAAACACGTGTAAAGAATTTGAGAAGCCTAAGAAGTTTCAATTCATTACATAGGAAGCAAAGGACGATAAACTTGATTGTAGTTGAGGAGGTTGGGCATACTACATTAGACATATGATAAGTTGTGTAGTTATCAATATTGATGTAGTCAAACATCTACCACTAACTCATACATGGAAGTTGTAGGAAAAGAACTTGAAACCTTGGAAAATCTTCTAATATTCTCCTTTGAATGCTTATGGCTACATATGGAGGATGATAACAATAATGGGACCAGCAGTATTTGTAGTGATGAATTCAAGCATGTCACTTAGAGTAGATATAAATTTTGAGAAAATAATTTCTAGGGTTTTGGGAGTTCAATTTGAAGTTCATTGAAGGAGAGAAGTTAGTAATTGTTCAAGCCACAAGATAAATTTTGCATAGCACAATCAAATTCCATGGTGTCTAGATTGTGTGAGGGTTTTTGCATGCAATATATAGGATAAAGGAGGGTTTCACACCAATTTCCAATAACAAATAGAATTAATAAATTCATTGAAATCATATACAAAAAGCATAAAAATAATGAAGGCAAAATATTGATGATGGGTACCCTTGAGACCCAAATAATCACAATACTTTGATTCAATGGATAGAGCGGTGTGGGTATTTATACTAATACCAAAATCCCAATTACATAAGAAAGTAAACCTAAAATGACATAGCAAGAGGGATTTAGGATACTTACAAGGTGTGTTTAACCATAACAAGCTTAACCATGACCCATAGGGCTTACATAATTAAATAATATGCAATAAATTAAATAAATTTGTATGATGATTGTCCATAGGTCTATATAGTCATAAAATGTCAACCTTGGTCATAGGTTAGATTACACTCTTAAAACCCCCTCATAATATAAATTGAGGGGCTATGTAGAGAAGACATTTGTGATAATAACATTTGCCTATGATAATGGATGATCTAGTGGGTCTCTATACTAATTCATAGTTGAACCCCCTCATTTTTTGGAAGTCTGCTTATGTGAAGATACCCCTACACAAGAATCTTGTTAGATTGGATTGTAGTCACCACAATCAATATCAGATACTCCTACACATAGACAAGGAACACCTCATCTATAACTCCATATGAGGAAGACAAGCTAAGAATACCCCCTTCTCTTAAAATTTGATCCAATATTCTACAGTCACATAAGGAAATACTTGGAAGCATAACCTTCCCTTGTATAATACACTTCACCTTATTTAGAAACTTCAACTTGCCCTTGAACCACCTAATTTATATCACCAATATATTCTTTGGATTAACCTATTATGAGAAGAGACATTACAAAATTTTAAGAGAAAACTAGATAAATAATCAAAGAATAAAGAGATCATGAAGCATTAGATCTTCATGCATAAAATGAAATAATAGCCCAAGCATCTGATAGGAATAAAAAGGATTGAGTAGAGCATATTATGAATCATTTTTTTTATACCTCCAAAAGATACAATATCTACTTCAAATGTCACAAGTCCAACTCTCTCGCATGAATGTGGACTAGAGATTCTGATTGTATAACATACTGTAAAAATACCCTTTTAAAACAAATTTATAGGCTTTTAAGACTATCACATACAATTTGGACCTAACAATATATCATGTCATTGAACTGATGCCATCAATGTGAAGAGCTCAAAAAATTGTTCAATTTGAAAAATCTAGCTCAAAATGCATCTATATGCAAAATTTATAGCCTCTAAAAGATTTACCCTAAGAGCTCTCAAAAATTTAAAAAATAATAAATCAAAATTTAGAGCTATTTTATCTAACTTGCATTTGCCACTTGGTGACCATTGATTCATTGATCATTGCCATTGTTTTTGCACTACCTATTCACCACTAAATTGGTGGAATAAATGCAATATCAACACATGCTCAATTTTGATAGGCTAAAAGGACAGATAAATATGGAAAAAAATATTTTTATGTCATAGCTAAAAGCCATGTCAACTACCACATTGGCCTTAATATCTTAATGTTATTCTAAAAATACCCATAAAGCAATAATTTTTATAGTTTGAACTTGGATCTCTTGCACACAAGGTACATTGGGCTAGCCAAGGTATCAACATGCACATTGAAGGCACAATATCTCCCCTTTCATATGCACATGGAACAATGAGTGCTTGAACAAGCATATTTCAAAAGATTTTAACAGTGCATTTTGAACCCAACACCCCTAGTTGTAAAATGCTCTAGAACAACTTAGTTAGCCATGCAAATCAATGGTGCAATGCTTTCCAAACTACCAAGAACATCTTTATAGTTGTCATCCACTTATTATAGTGAAACCATATCACCTAAAATGAGGGTATGAGGTTCAAGCATGAGATCCCCATCCCCAATCAATCAAGACACCATTACCTTAACAAACATATCATTCTTTAGTGTAGGAACAAAATGGGTGATTACACCACTTATCCCTCACTTTGAGCTGAACTATGCAAGAAAAAATATAATCAAAGAAGGAATAAAATGAGTGATAAAAATGGGATAAGACCTTATGTTGTGTCCATCTAGCTAGACAACCACTGTCATCATTCATGTCTAGAATTGTGCCCTCTTCATGAAGAGGAGTGTCACGATCCTTAATAGTGAAGAGTGTTAATATTTTAAAAGAGCATGACAAACAAAAGTTAAACTAAGGCACTTAAATGCTCATATTTTACCTTATTTAAGTCATGACACCAAAACTTTCAAGTGGGAGGAAAATTCTATGTTATCCCTGTTTTGCAATGATACTAAGTCCTTTTGGTGAGGAAAAAATGCTCAAATCTCCATGAAGTAGTCAATACACCTTTTTTCTGCTAGAGATTGATTACATCTATGTAAACAAGGTCAAGAATGTCCCAATAAAATTGGAATGGAGTAGGTGAAAAACTTCAAAATAAATAAAAATAGCTTGAATTGAATGAATTTATCTTCCCTTTGCCTCTTGTGGAAAATGATTATTAGGTCCTTAGAAGTAATTTTTCCTAGGTGTCAAAATAAGGATCAGAGGATCATAATGTACTTCTTGCATGGCCTAGTGATAACACTCAATACCTACTATGATACCAATTTAGAATTCACATAAATTTCCAATAATAAACAAAAGCAATCCATCCACACAAATCCTATATAAAAAACATAAAAAACATAAAAAATAAATATAGATGATTGGTTCCCTTGAGCACCAAATAATCACTATATTATCTATATATAAGAATCACAACACTCCAATTTAATGGATGGATTGGTAGAGGTTTTTTATAATAATACCAAAAACCCAATTACAAAAATAAGCTAATATGAGCGAACTCAACTAAAGGTATTTATGTCAATTACAAGTTATAAGGTGGGTTTAACCATAATAAAGTTAAACATGACCCATAGGGATTATATAATTAAATAATATACAATGAATTAAAATATATTTTTACAATGATTATGCATGGAAATAAATCTCAACCAGCCTTTATTGGCAAAGGTGGAACTTGAACTTGCAAGACTATCGAATTAACAATTGGACTATGAGGCACTGCCCTTCAGGTATAGATTTTCCCACAAATATGGGTATTTTGCCTGGTCTAAAATGGGGGCTCCTTTGGGAATATCGAATTTCCATAGGAATTCTAAAATCAATAAAAAAGCAACCATTATTTCTCAGGGAGGATAAGCATAAGAATATGGCTTTAAACAACCCACAAGAATGAGAAGGCAAAATAAAAAATATGGTAAAGAGGAAACCCATCCCAAGCCCTCAAATAGGTATGCTATCTTCAAGACACTAATGGAGTAGAAATAAGAACAACTCCTGGAAGGAGTGGATGGGAATAATGAAAAGAATAACAACCATGTTCAAGCCCCTATTTCATCTCCTATCCTAGAGCATGTAATAAAGTGTAGTGAGTTACCATAATAAGATATTGTAGGGGCATTGATAGTGCATAACTAGGAGCAATTGATAACAAAATAAGTCATTATGGGTATGGCAAAAAAATTAATAAGCCAGGTGGAGAAGATATCAAATAATATCAACTCTCAAGGACTGGGTAAAAACTCAAATAAGGAATTGATAACATCTCAAGGAGATAAACTAATCACGAGGGGAACAATGAAGCCAATAGACTCTTACTGGTCTCAAGGTAACCAATGATTGAAAAATCATGAAATATTAGGGGTTTAAACAACATAACCCATCAATATTTTGTTCTAATACTCTTATAGAAAGGTAAAATAGATTTTTTTCTTATCCAGGAGATAAAAATGTTGTTGGATCTCATGTATAAAATAGTAAATAGACTTTGGAGGGATGTTGGTTATATGGAAGTGGATGCCCAATGAACCTCAGGGGGGATAGTTACCTTTTGGAACTCTCTTGAATGGATGACAATGGAACATATATCTTGGAGGGGTGTCCTCACATCATATTCTAGGAACAATGTGATAGCTAAGCATGTTTTAATCATAAAATTCTATGGGGCTCAAAACCTAAATGGTCAGATTCATCAATGGAAAGTAGTGCATAATATGAGAGTCTCGAGGGAGGAGTTAGACTGAATTATTGTTGGGGATTTTAATGCTAAATTATCATCCAAATATTATGAAGGGGTAACCCCAATTTTGTACCTAAGGTATTGGATTATGATTGCCCAGTTCCATGCATTACACTTGGTGGATATTAAATATTCTAGGATCAACTATACTTGGACTAATATGAGGAGGGATCCACATAGTAAGAAGGTGAATTTAGAAAACCTTTTGGTTTCATAAGAGGTATTTTTGAAAGAGAATCTAAAATTTTAGATTTTGGAGGGTCTAGTTTTAGATCACTTCCCCATTCTATTAGAAGGGGATATCAAGATATAGTAGTACCAAAATCTATTTAGATTTGAAAAATTTTGGTTGCAAAAGGAGAAACTTCAGAAGAAAATCCCATAGTGGTGGGAAGAGGGATGACCGACATATGGGACACCAATATTTAGAGTCTACAAGTAGCTTCTTTATGTCAAGAATCAACTGAAACAATGGAGGTAAGCTAACAAATCAGATTTCCAAGCCCAAAGATCTCCATCGGTGGTCAAATGGCATGAGTTGCAAAAAAAATTATGGTAGGAATAATTATAGATTAGCTCAAAGAAGAGGATGATGAATTGCATAAAGTGGTTAAAGACATTGAAAACCAAGAGGAGATCTAGTAAAAACAAAAAGCAATAATCACTTGGTTATCATAAGGTGACAAAAATGCCAATTTTGTTTGCTAGGTTACTTGTATTAGGATAGATATGAACAAGATGGAAGCTCTTTAGGATGAGAATGGACACTCCTTTGATATAATCCTAGGTATTCATAAATTATTTAATAAAGGTATGGTGCAATACAAAGAGGCTCATAAAGAAGTTCTTATTGTCATACTCTATCATATTTGAAGAAAAAATGATACCCTACTTAAACCCATTGATAGAGAGGAACTGAATAAGGTAGTATTTGGAATGAGTACGAGAAAAATGCCAAGTCTATATGGCTTCCTAGTCAAGTTTTTCAAACCTTCTAGGATATCTTAAAGGAGGATGAAATGGATGTTATAGAGGAGTCCAAAGGTAGTAAAAGAATTCTTAAAGAATTAAATCATACATTCGTTGCTTTAATTTTGAAAAATGAGGGAGTGCATATTTTATATTATAGGCCTATTACCTTATGCAATGTCATATATAAAATAATCATGAAGGTAATGTCTAAGCAGATAAAATCTCTCTTAGAGAAGATTATCTCCTTAGATTAAGGGGGTTTTGTAAAGGTTAGGTAGATCTTGGATGGTATGGTTCTAGCTCAGGAGGCAATCCACTCAATGCAAAAATTTAGCATTAAGAGGAATGCTCATAAAATTAGATATATCAAAGGCTTATGATAAGGTGGAGTGGAGCTTATTGTCAAGGATGATGGAAGCCTTCAATTTCTCTCAAGATTGGATAGAATGGGTCATGAGTTGCATCTCTACTTCGACATACTTAGTGTTAATCAACAATCTTCTCTCACAACCATTTGGATCCACTTGAGGCCTTCATCATGGAGATACTTGTTCCTCTTATCTTTTTCTTATATGGGATGAAGGATTGGGTAGACTCATCTTGAGGAGAAAATAATAGGGTTTGTTAATAGGTATCAAGGTGGGTGAGGAGGTTTTGACTCACCTAGTTTTTTTTGGATGACATAGGATTACTAGGAGTGGCAAACCTTGAGAAAGCAAGAATGATCAAAGATACTCTTAATATTTACCTTAGGGCCACAAAGCAAGTCATCAATGATAATAAATCTAAATTGGTCTTTTTCACTATTGATCAAAGGCTTTAGGATATACTTATAGAGATCTTAGGATTCACAAGCACTTCTATCCTAATGGTATATTTGGGGATCCCTTTGTATTTTAAAAAATTGAAGATAGCTATCTAGAGGAATATTTTGGATCATATCAAAGAAATAATTAACCATTGGTCTCACAAATGGTTAACCTTTGAGGGTAGATTAACATTTTTTTAGTCAGTCATTCAAGCCATGCCAATTTATAAATTTTCTCTCCTTGCTACCCCACATACCATATGGAAAGAGTTGAACAAGATGACTAGAAAATTTTTATGGGGAGGAGTAAAAGGAGAGAGGAAATGGGTATTAGTAGGTTGGAAAAAAGTAAACCAACCTAAGGTAAAGGGAAGTTTGGGACTAAGGAAATTAGAGATAAATAATAAATCTTTGATTGGAAAGCTTTATTGGAGGTGGATCTCTCAACCAACTTCTTTATTTAGTAGAGTTTTAATTAGTAAATATTTGGGACAGGTGAACCCGAATGAGGTGAGTTGTTTTCCTTTGGATGGTAATGGGCCCCTAGTGTGGTAGGCTCTAAAGTTAGGATCTCAAGTAGTGAAAGATCGATTATTTTGGAAAGTGAGGAGAGGGGATAAGGCATGGTTTTTGATAGATTCATGGGATCAATACCCATATATCATTGATGAATTCCTAGAATTATAACCAATGAAAATAACTATGTAAAGAAAGGTTTGGATCAATATTGAAAGTTATTTCAACACTAAAAAACTAGGGGGTTATAGGTTTAAGTAGTTTAATAAGTTAGACAAGAGGCTAATTCCAATCCCTACGAAATTGACATCCATATATCAATACCCATATAGCAATATCCCTACGAAGTTAGACAAGGTTTGGATAGATTCATGGGATCAATACCCATATATCATTGATGAATTCCTAGAATTATAACCAATGAAAATAACTATGTAAATAAAGGTTTGGATCAATATTGAAAGTTATTTCAACACTAAAAAACTAGGGGATTATAGGTTTAAGTAGTTTAAGAAGTTAGACAAGATGCTAATTCCAATCCCTACGAAATTGACATCCATCATGACTAAAATATTGGTAGAAATATTTATCATAGGTAGAGAAGAGGAAGATGGACTAGATTAGGGCTATAGGAGCCTTTGATTCTACACAGTAAAGGATAAATATGATAAGATCCTTTCAAAGCCTCCTTCTCATGAATATTAGGTTGAGGATTGGAGAAAGATTTGGCAGTCCAAGGGTTGATCAAAAGTAAACTTCTTTGCCTGGTGGTTCATGCATAATAAAATTGTTAGTTTTGATAATATGAGATATAGGAGAATAGTTGGTTGTGATACAAAAGTGAGGAAACATCTGACCACTTGATGTTTGAGTGCCCATTCACACACTAGATCTAGGAGCGATGGTTTTTAGATTATAAAATCCAATCCAATGGTGATTTAAACCAAATTAATATTTGGAAAATATGGAAAAGGGATAGATTTAAATATGAAGCTTTTCATATCAAGTGGAAGCTTGGATTAAAATTTATTTGGTGGCAATTATGGTTGGAGGGAAATTGCATAATTTTGAGAGAAACCCTTTCACCCTTGGATGGCATCTGGCAGGTCATTTTGAGCAAAGTCATAGAAACTATGGTAGTGTATGCTAAAGAGGAAAATTTGGCTAATATAGGGACAGTGGAGAATGATTTTGGACTTAAGGAGGAGCAAGACAGAGCTATTTGAAAAACACCCTGAAAGGCTAGATTAAAATTAATATTGATGGAGCTACAAAAGGTAATCTAGGTAGAGCTAGGATTGAAGTGGTCTACAATAATCATGTTGGGACAATGCTCTATTGGGAACTACAGGGCCTAGGTAGGGCCATGAACAATGAAGTAGAAGTCGTAGCTATCAAATTTGATTTTATCTAGGTGGTAATACAAGGTTATAGAAGGATAATCATAGATACGATTCTCAAATCTTGGTAGGAAATATAGATTGCATGAGGAAATTTGATTTGGAGATATGAAGGTCGAGGATTCTTGTCACCTAAATTAAGGAGTTATGGAGGGAATTGGATGTTGTAATTCCAATTTATATGGGTATATTTTAGAATAAAGTGGTAGAATTCCTAGCTAAGATGTGTATCCAGAAGGAGGTAGGGGTTTAGTGGCATAGTGGAGAAAAGACAATTTGTGGGCCTTAAAGGATAATCCATAAACCATGGTCAAAATGTCCTATATAGAAGAGGGTGTAGGAAATTTTGTTGGACTTTGATAGCTTAGTTTAGCATATATCTTTGTATTCCTACATAGCTAAGTTTGGAATTAGTCTAGAAGATTTGTGAGAGCATCTAGGAGATTAATATTAGCATTCTCTATGTTAAGTTAGCATCTTCTTTGTTAGGATGTAGTTACGAGAATAAATGTCTCAAGACTATTTTGAGCTATGATTTGTTATTATTCAGCTCTATATATTGTAACCTGGCCAAGCATATAATATATAATAATTTTATCATATTATTTTGGTATCAAAGCCTGAGAGAAGTGCTCTAAAAACACTGGATTGCCCTGCATGGACAATCGTGATCAAAAAAATCCTACATAAAAGGATTGTCACTGTGTTAAATCCCACGTCAAAGGATTTCTATGATTAAAAAAATGTGAAGGTAATCAAGGATTGATAAGTAGAGGATTTAGTATCCACTGCCACTAGCTAAGAGATTGTGTGAAGGTAGACCTAGAGTTCACATGACGTTTGTTGAGAACTAACATTTGAAACAAGATGTGAAAGTCAACTATGGTTTACATAACACTACATCGTTGGAAGAAATTGAAAGATTACGTGTTGGAAGAGTGTTGATATCGTAGTGGTCCTTTGTAAGTCGTGGTGAGGAGACTGAATGTTTGCATAGGAAGTGCATGCTATACGTCTGTGCTAGATGTATTTGCCACAACATATCCTGTGCATTGAAGGATGAGGAGATATGGACGTGAGGCACCAGATGTGGATATTAGGTCATATTTTGAAAATAAGGTTGTGATTGCAAAAGCTTGCAAATGATTGCGTGAGGAGAAATCTCGGAGTCTAGACGTGTATGCGATGAGAAAGCCAAATTCTAGAAAGCAAAGGATAAGTGTATGCTAGACGTGTTGAGATAGGCATTTTTGTGATTGGTCAACCATGAATTCGCACAAAGTGACTTTACCTTTCGATGTGAGCAAATAAGACTGAGAGTTCAAATGCGTTTGAAACAATTTGTTTTTTGAATTACTATAGTGGAAGATTACCGTTAGAACTACTATTTGCCATATTGCATTGTGTTTTGGACTGTGATCTTGAAGTCAATATCATTTGGACCATGAGAACTTTTGGTTGTAGAGAATAGAGAGTAGAGGACCGTGTAACGTTGTGTGGTGGGTTGTCTATATGAAGATTTTGGCAAGCTAAGGTATATGCTGAATTATTTTTTCTTAATGCTAAATTGTTGTTGTTTGGCACAAGTACAATAGGGACAAAGATATTTTTTGCATAAAGTTTATTTAAATCTTGATTGATTAATTAGTGAGCAATGGCTGCTAATAATAATTTGCCTATTCCTGAGTTCAATGGGTTGGATTATGAGTATTGGTCTATCAAGATGAAGACCTTACTCATTGGAAAAGGGTTATGGGACATAGTAGAATAAGGCTACACTGAACCAGATTGGACCACCTTGAGTGCAACTGATAGAACTACGAAGAAGGATTCCCAAAAGAAGAACTCTTTTGCTCTCTACCATCTCCAAGCAGCTTTGGCGAAAAGTATCTTTCCAAGGATTGCTTCTTGTTCAAAAACCCTAGAAGAATGGATAGCCTTGAGAGATAGCTATCAAGGGAGAAATCATGTAAAGCAAGTGAGGCTTCAAACTTTGAAGAGAGATTTTTAAAATCTCAAAATGCAATATGATGAAATATTAGGAGATTATTTTGTGAGAGTGAAAGCAATTGTAAAAAAAATGGAGACACTTGGAGAAGACATAAAAACTGAAGTGGTTGTGAATAAAGTGTTGAGAACACTTCTTCATAAGTGGAACCATATTGCTATTATTATTGAAGAATCTAAAGATCTTTATACTCTAACATTTGATGCACTAATTGGTTCCTTGATGTCCCATGAAGAAATAGTCCAAGGTTCTACATCATCAATATTTGGAGGTGATGACAAATCATTCTCATCCAAGGAAGGTGAGACTCATGGAAATTCACAAGGAAGAGGACAAGGAAGAGGAAGAGCAAGAGGAAGAGGTAGATTGAGAGTTGGTTACCAAGGAAAAGGAAGAGGTAGAGGAGGTGACAAATCAAACAAGTCTTGTTATCATTGTGGCAAGCTTGGTCACTTTTCAAGAGATTGTAGACTAAAAGCTTCTCAAGAAGGGAGAAGTAAAAATTATGGAAACTATGGATAAGAGGAAGGATCTTCTTCAAATTTGTTCCTCACGTATGGAAAATCAGATCGAAATCTTAATGAAACTTGGATTTTGAATATTGGTTAATCAAATCATATGAGTGGCAAAGAGGAATTATTTTCTACAATGGATTCCACATACAAGTCCAAGATCAAATTGGGATATGACAAGGCACTACAAGTTGAATGCATGAGAGCCATGGAGGTTCCAACAAATGAAAGCACAAAGAAGGTAAACAATATCTATTACACTCCTAAACTCCAACATAATTTGCTTAGTGTTGGACAAATAATGGAAAATAACTATAAAATTATTTTTGAAGATGGAAAATGTGTAATTTTTGACAAAAATAATTGTAATAGAGTTGTCACAAATGTACCTATGAAAAATAATAGGTTATTTCCTCTTAAGTTTGGGGAACAAGGAGGTGCTCAAATTGCTAGTGTGGCCATAGAAAATCCAAGTGTGCTTTGGCACTTGATATTTGGTCATCTTAATTTTGCAAGCTTAAAGTTGTTAACTTCTCAAGCTATGGTGTGTGGATTACCAAAAGTTGAAGAGCACAAGGAGGTGTGTGAAGGATGTGCTTTGGGAAAGCACTCAAGAAATTTTTTTCCAAGAGGTCAAGCATGGAGAGCAAGCCATCCACTACAATTGGTACATTCAGACATTTTTGGTCCAATGCATACCAAAAGCTTGGGTAACAATTCTTACTTTCTCACTTTTATTAATGATTTCTCTAGAATGTGTTGGATTTATTTTTTGAGAACTACGGGTGAAGCTTTTGAATGTTTCAAGGATTTCAAAAATAATGTAGAGAATCAAAGTGAGTATGTTGTAAAGAGATTAAGGACTGAAAGAGGAGGGGAGTTTTGTTCAAATGCATTTCTCAAATATTGTAAATATTGTGGGATCAAAAGGTAATTCACTACTGCCTACACCCCACAAAAAAATGGTGTGGCTGAAAGAAAGAACCGCACTATTATAGAAATGTCTAGATCAATGCTTTAAACAAAGAAACTAAGTAACATGTATTGGGCTGATGTTGTTAGGACAAGTGTTTACATTTTGAATAGGATTCCTACTTCTATTTTAAATGGGATAACTCCATATGAGGTATGGTATGGCAAAAATCCAAATGTAAAACACTTCAAATTTTTTGGTTGTCTTTCATATGCACACATTCCTGATGAGACAAGAAAGAAAATTAATCCCAAAATTCAAGCATGTATTTTCATTGGGTATTGTGAGTCTTCAAAGGCATATAGACTCTACAATACAAAAACACACAAATTTTTCATCTCAAGAGATGTAATTTTTGATGAAGGGAGAGAATGGGGTCATCAAACACTTTTTGTTGATGATGGATCTCAATATGCAAGCTCCTCTCAAGTGCAGACCATTAACAAGAACAACACTGAAAATCCTCCTCCAAGTCCAAAGAAGAGTTTTACTTCAAGTACAACAAGTGCTACTCCAAGTTATTCTCCACAAATATCAGCGAGCTCTTCTCCAATGGAATTATATCCACCATCAAGAGGTAAGAGAACACTTCAGTACCATCCTTCTTTTCAAATTATGGACAAGAATTTTAAAAGAAGGTACACTAGAAGTCAAGCTAGTGAGATGAAAGAAGTCTTTAAAAGACTTGAAAATTTGCACATGTATGGTGATGAAGACTCCCAAGAACCTAAGGGAGATGTTAAAAAATTTGCTTTAATGACTAGTGTAGAGCTAGAGTCATATAGTTATGAAAAAATATGTAATCATGATGTATGACAACAAGCCATGAAAGAGGAAATGACCTCTATAAAAAATATTGACACTTGGGAGATAGTGGAGCTTCCTAAGGGAAAGAAATGTGTTGGATGTAAATGGTCTATAAGACCAAGTTCAATGCTGATGGGAGCATTGAAAGACACAAGGTAAGGCTAGTAGCAGAAGGGTTTACTCAAAAGTATGGGATTGACTATGAGGAAACCTTTGCTCCTATTGCTAGACAAGATACCATCAGACTAGTACTTTCCTTGGCTGCCTACAAAGGGTGGAACATTTAACATATGGATGTTAAGAGTGCCTTTCTTAATAGGTACTTGAAAGAAGAGGTTTTTGTGCAACAACCTCAAGGATTTGAAGAACAAGGTAAGAAGAACCTTGTCTACAAATTGAAGAAAGAATTGTATGGACTAAATCAAGAACCAAGGGCATGGTACTCACGCATTGATGGCTACTTTCATAGCTATGGATTCACTAGGAACAAAATTTAACCTACTCTCTAATACATGAAACAAGGTAAAGACATCCTCATTGTGTGCTTATATGTGGATGATCTAATATTCATGGGTAGTAGTGCTAAAATGAACGATGAGTTCAAAAACTCCATGATGAAAGAGTTTAAAATGAAGGATCTAGGTTTGATGTATTACTTCCTAGGAATGGAGGTACATAAAATATAAAATGTAATCTTCATATGTAAACATAAATATGCTCATGACATGATCAAGAAATTTGCTATGGAGCAATGCAAGTCTATTGCAACTCCAATAGATCATGGGATACAATTATGCAAAGAATATGAAGCATCAAAATGTGACAAGACAACTTACAAGAGCATGTTTGGGAGTCTAATGTTCCTCACCAACACATGGTCGGATATTCAATATGTTGTCTCTATAGTATCAAGGTATATGACTGATCCATCTAAACTTCATCTACAAGTAACTAATTTTTTTTTTGAGATATGCAAAGGGTACAATGGATTATGAGATCTATTACCACAAAAATAATGATGTAAAATTAGTTGGATTTAGTGATAGTGATTGGGGCAGCAATATAGATGATAGGAAATCTACTTCAAGGAATTGTTTTAGTCTTGCGTCAACTAATTACTTGGAGTTATAAAAAGAAAACTATTGTTACACTAATATCTACTGAGGCTGAGTACATAGCAATCACAAATGCTATTTCCCAAGCCTTATGGTTGAGAAAAGTACTTGAAGAAATAGGTGAGAGACAAAGTGGTACTACCATATTATATTGTGACAATATGAGTGCCACACAATTGGCACATAATCCTATCCACCACAGTAGGTCAAAGCACTTCGACATGAAGTATCACTTCATTAGAGACATGGTGGAGAAAAATGTGGTTGAGCTAAAATATTGCAGCACTTTGGACAACATAGCAGACATCTTCACCAAAGGAGTTGCTAAAGATTAGTATTTAAAGTTGAGAGACTATCTTGTCAGCCCTCTCAACTTTAAGGGGAAGAATATTGGACTTTGATAGCTTAGTTTAGCATAACTCTTTGTATTCCTATGTAGCTAAGCTTGGAATTAGTCTAGAAGATCTGTGAGAGTATCTAGGAGATTAATATTATCATTCTCTATGTTAATTTAGCATCTTCTTTGATAGGATGTATTTATAAGAATAAATGGCTCAAGACTATTCTGAGCTATAATTTGTTATTATTCAGCTCTATATATTGTAACCTAGGCAAGCATATAATATATAACGAGTTTATTGTCTCAAATTTTGGGATACCACTATTGATATCTTTTCTAAATGGTGAGGTTTAGAAAGGTAAACCCCAAAAATATAGGATTTTGACCACTCTTGTCCACTTGAGTATCATTTGTAGTGACATTAAACTCAAAATATGGTTATACCTTAATTAATGGAAATGAAATATTGAGACATCTTGTGCACCTTACTTGTGTTAATACATTTCTTGGATTGGTTTTGGTGGATTTTTAAAGTTGGTATCAGATATCTAGGTTGTAGTACTAGAAGCTTTTATGGAGAGAACCTAGGATAAACATTGACTTGATGAGCTACTTTGGGGAGACTTACTCTACTAGGTACCTTAACTTGATTTGGGATAAGCCATGTATTACACATTGACTGAACCAGTCAGACCAAGGAGTAAAATCCTAGAGAGTATAGTTTCCTATTGGGGAATGGCACCTTACGGTGAGGTAAGTGTGACCATGATCATTATTAGGAGAGTGATAATGTTGCAAAACTTTATTATGATTAACATAAATCATTCACCAATATGCAAAAATATCAAATCATTTATCCACATCACATTATCCACAATAACAATTCACAAATGAGAGAGAAATAGATAATACCCTTAAGGCAGGGAAACATGAATAATAATCCTTAAGGAAGGAATAACTCCACAATATATCCCAAGATGAGAGAGCCACTTAAGAAGGGTAAACTCCCATAAGCCACTTTGTGGGTAAAGACGATTACATATGATTGATCTCATGATGATTCCAATGATAATTATCTCTTCTTTATATATCCATCTTCTCACTCTATTTTGGGAAGCCTACTACTAATATAATATTATATTATATTATATTATATTATATTATAATATAATAATACAATCAAACTTGGGTTATATGTGGCCCATTCCAACCCTTATACAATATAATAATATATCTCCAAATATCTATTCCTAGGTACCCTACCATGCCATCCTCCTTACAAATGTTTCATCCTCAAAATATATGAAGAAATAAGATAATATGATTTGCTAAGCAATGTTAGTAATTGGTACCAATCTCGATCATCCATCCATCCAAGTGAAACACGTTGATGTTGGTATTCCATTTTGTTACTTGAGCATCTAAATCTGCTTCGTTGGCTCCATGATTTTACTACTGTATTTTGATAGCTTGAATGATGGGTCCACTTGTTCCTTGATGTTGATGAATTGCTCTAAAAACTAGGATCACTATGCTTTCTCTACAAAACACTGCCATAGTTGGTACCTTATGATTCCATGTGGAACCATAATATTGCTACCTTGAGCCATACCTCCAAGAATGTTGCCACTCATGGTGGTGTGTATGGCGATATGGTGCAACCTTAACTTGATGTTCTACCTTATTTGACTTCTCAACATTTGTCTCCATTGTTTTAAATTCTTCTACACATTGTTCTTTCATGTTTTATTTTTTTGGTGTGTCCTTGTGCTTTTCTATCAAAGCTTCCTTTGACTTTGTTACTGTTATTTCCATGGACTCAGTTGTTGCTACTTCTTCCATGGACTCAATTGTTGCTACTGCCTTCTTGGATTCTATTTTAGGTTCTTTGATTTGTTTCTCTACAACCACTTCTTGATTTTCCTTGGATCCTTGCTCCTTAAACTAAGAAATATCCTACAATGTTATCTTATTTTTCCTATACCATAACTTCATAAACTTATTTTGCACATTAATGTTAACAGTACCCAAAGAATCTAACCAAGGATAACCAAGAACAATATCCTCATCATCCATCTGAATAGCATGAAAATTTGAATGTAAAACATATGTATCCATGGTGATCTTCAAATATTCAAAAATATGAAAATTCTCACCCTCAATATGCGTCCTTAATTTTTTTGCTTGAACTTGCAACCTCTTAGCCAAAGCAATATTAATAAAATTATATATGCTACTAGGGTCAATGGAAATAATAACTTGTTCATTTTGAATGATTTCATGAACCTGCAAAATAGAAATTTTAGATGAATTTAAACCTTTTTTATCCTTTTCTTGTTTTTGAAAATTCAAATATGTGGCTTCATTCTTCTCACTATATTTCTTAACATTTTCATCTTTCTCCTTCTTGAGTAATTTTATTTCTTTTTCATAGTATTCATTTTGTTTTTTGAAAACTTCCCAATCTATTTTAATTTCATTTCACTCAATTTTAATTTCCTGTAGTTTTTTTTCAAGGTCTTTTATGATATCCATCAAGCTATCTATCTTTTTATTCCTTCCCTCAAGATATCTCTTACAAACATCTAACTTTCTTTGTAATTGAATAGGTTCCCATTTACTCAAGAATGCATGCTCCACTTCATCCCACATGAAGTTATTTTTATGGGCACTATTAAAACTATACCACCAGGAGAGAGCTTCTCCTCCAAGATAGCGAGGAAGCATAATTTTCCAATAAGGTTGATACCATGTAAAAATTTTCCACCAATCCCTAACATCAATATCATCTTCTCCATTAAACTTTTGTAGTGCCATAGTTGATGCCCTAATGCAACTAGGTTTTTTTGATAATATATAGCATGTCCTAATGCAAACTAGGGTTTTATAGAATAAACATATTCCCACTGATTTGAAGCTAAAATTCCATAGAGACAACTAGATTTGCAATTTTTCTTCCAAATAAAATAAATTGCAACTGATTTGCTTACCCGAACTAACAAATTTTGTCTTTCAAAAAAAATTGCGAATTGAAAATTTGTCACTACATTTGTTCCAAATGTCTGATTTTAGAAGGTCGTATCTCCCTCATTACTGATAAAATTTCATTATATGATTAGTCATTTTAAAGCTATTCAAATTTTGCACAAACTCATCCAAAAATTGTCAAAAATCGGATAAAATTTTGCAGAGATATGGCTCCTACAAGATGAGATATTTTTCCAAAATAAATCTGCAAAATTTGTCACTATCCTTGTTCCAGATGACTAACTTCATAAGGTCGTATCTCTCTCAATACTACTCATATTCCTTTATATGACAACTCATTTTAAATCTCTTAAAATTCTATACAAACTGATCTAAGAATCATCTGAATTGAATAAAATTTGGTAGAGATATGGCTCCTGAAAGATGAGTTGTTTTTTCCAAAAAAAATTGTCATAAATTCTACAATTCCGCAAAAAAAAATCCCTGCTTTACCAAAATCATTGCTCTGTTATCACTTGTTAGAAAACTTTATTATCATTAACATAAATCATTCATCAATATGCAGAAATATCAAATCATTCATCCACAATACATTATCCACAATAACAATCCATAAATGAGAGAGAGATAGATAATACCATTAAGGTAGGTAAACATGAATAATAATCCTTAAGGCAGGAATAACTCCACAATATCTCCCAATATGAGAGAGCCACTTAAGGAGGGCAAAGTCCCATAAGCCACTTTGTGGGAAAATACGATTACATATGATTGATCTCATGGTGATTACAATGAAAAATATATATTCTTTATATCCATCTTCTCATTCTATTTTGGGAAGCCTACTACTAATATAATATAATATAATATAATAATACAATCAAACTTGGGTTATGTGTTGTCCATGCCAACCCTTATACAATATAATAATATATCTCCAAATATCTATTCCTAGGTACCCTACCAGATAATGATCTAAGTTAGTTCATGGGGAAATGGAACTAATTGATTATAAGTATAATTTAGGAGAAATTATAACTTATCCATCTCATTTTTGTGGATATGATATGGCACCTATTCTAAGAATAGGATCATCCTTGAAGGTGGGGTTAGCTACACAAGAGGAAGTTGTGGTATACTCCAAAATAAGTTTGGAAGAACAATGGACTCTAACAAGAAAACTAGAAGAATAATGGACTCTAGTAAAAATTCTAGAAGGACAACAAAATCCAACAAGAAAACTGGAAAAACAATGGACTCAATATAGAGGGTGGAAGATCTTTATTTCTTAGTTAAGTTACTATAGGAATAGATGGAACAACAACATAAAATTTTGGAAACCATTGTCAATAAGGAAATAGATAACATGGATTTAGGGAGTAGAAAGGAATAAAATCTTGTCAAAAGAAATCATGAAGGCAAATCTTGGATCAAGTTTGAGCTTGCCAAAGACCTTAAAAATGTTAAGGTAGCTAAATTTAATAGAAGAGAAGGGGGTGATGTTGTAGAGTCATGGTTAAATGAGTTGGAAACTTTTTTCCATGAAGAATTATTCATCCAAAACCTAAACTATTTGGGCTACATTTCATCTTTAGGATGCAACCTTAGAATGGTGGAACACATTCAAGTTAGACAAAGGAATCCAAACCATGGATCTTAAATGGGATAGATTCATTGAGGCCTTTAAGAATATATTCCTATTATAACATTTGTATGTAGATAAGTTTGATTTCGCTATGCTCCAATAGGGATACAATATTTGTGGAGGTATATCATCAACGATTTGTTAAACTATTGAAATATGTTTCATAGTATAAGATCAATAAAAAATTTAAGGTGCATAAGTTCATCTTGGGAGTAAATCCTAATATTATGATAGTAATCAATTTTCTAAAACCTAAAATTCTTCAAAAATAATATGATTTGGCATGTTAGGAAGAGATCAATCTACAAACCAAGGAGATATTTTTCAACTATGTTGAGTTGACATAGGTCGAAAGACAAGAATTTAAGAATAAGAAGAGTGTGACGTTTATTAAATGGGATAAGAAGAAAAATAAGAAAAGTAAAGAGAACCCAAAGTTTAGGAATAAGAACAATGGGAACCAAGGGAAATATAAGAGGTTTTTTTAGAAAAACGATAATTCAAAACCCCATCCTCCAAAGTAAAATGAGATAGTATAGAAAGAGGGAATATGGGAGAAAAGGCAAGAAAGATCTTAGGAACCCAAGATAGGTTGCATAATTTTTATGGGTGCTCGTTATGCAAATAAGTATCCCCAATGGCTAGATTCAAGTAATAGAGGAGAGGAGCAACCACGTTGAATATATGCAGCCATAGGAAGTTAGAACCTGGATGGACAAGCAACTCCTATGTTACTAAATGGTAAGTTGTTTAATAAAAATGTTAAATTTTTAATTGAAAGTAGAGCTATAGATAGTTTTATTTCCACTAGGATTATCATAGATATGTTAGAGAGAAGTGGATTATTGGCACAAGGGTGGAAATTTTAGTATGGGTCTTGATAGACTTACTCAATGGATCAATATTTTCCTACAGTCAACATCACTTTACCCAATGGATCCACTATTTGGCACTTGTATGTGCCTTTGATATTATCCCAGGGATGGATGGTTTAAAGGCTCATGGAGCCCTAATCAACTTTCAAGAAATATGGATGGACTATATTCATAAGGATTAGAAGAGAGTTAGGTTTTAAAGTAGGCAAGGGTGTTTTTGACCACATTTGTTGTTGGCCATGTAGTTAAATAAAGCAATTAAAAGAGGTGGTATGTTGTATTTAGTGAAAATAAGTGGTAAGACAAATGACAATGGGGTTGAGAAAACTTTTAAGAAACATCCAATTTTGCATGAATTTAGGGATGTATTTCCAAAATATCTCCTAGGCCTACCACCTTAATGTGAATTTGACTTCACTATTGAATTAATGCCTAGGGTTGAACCCATTGCAAGGACACCTTATAGAATGACTCCTATTGAGTTGCAAGAGTTAAAGGTGAAATTTCAAGATCTATTGGAAAAGAATTTGATCAAACCTAGTATGTCACATTGGGGTACTCTAGTACTATTTATGAAAAATAAGGATGGTTCCTTGAGGTTGTGCATTTATTATAGAATGCTAAATAAAGTGACCATCAAGAATAGGTATCATTTAGCAAGGATTGATGATATTTTTATCACCTAAAGGACACCACTATATTTTCAAAGATTGATTTGAGATCAAGATATCATCAGTTGAGGATTCGAGAGGAGGATACTCACAAAATAACATTTACGACTAGATATGGATACTATTAGTTCACGATGTTACCATTTAGGTTGACAAATTCACTAACAACTTTTATGAATATGACACACAATTTTTTTAAGAAATATCTATATCGGTTTATTTTCATATTTCTAGATGATATTTTGATATATTCTCACACCAAAGAAGAACATGATCAAAATTTGAGTTTAGTGTTAGAGGTATTGAGTAAAACCCATATTTATGAGAATTTATCTAAGTGTGAATTTTATACCTCACAAGTTTAGTATTTGGGGTATATTACATCAATAGAAGGTATTGTTGTGGATCTTAAGAAAATTGAGGCCATTTTGAGTTGGCCTACACCCACAAATGTGTCAAAAGTTAGAATATTCATGGGGCTCACATGTTACTATATGTGTTTTATGAAGGACTATTTAAAATTTATCTATGATATCACCAACCTTCAAAGAAAGGGAAAATAGTTCAAATAGATGGATAAATGTGAGACTACCCTTGAAACCTTGAAGAATAAGCTGACTATAGTACCAATTCTCAAGATATTGAATCCTTTTGGGAATTTTATAGTATGTACATATTCCTTAGAATGTTTAGGTGGGGTGTTTTCCCACAATGAGGCTACAGTAGCATATGAGTCTATGAACCTCAAGAAGTATGAGTTGAATTGTGCTACCCATGACCTAGATATGGTAGCAGCTGTGCATGTACTAAAGATCTGGAGGCATTATTTGTTCAAGAAAATATTTGAGCTAAGGTCAAACCACTAAATTCTAAGGTATATCTTTACCCAAACTGTGATGAATTTGAGACAAATAAGGTGGATAGAGTTCTTGGCTAAATTTAACTTTGTTATTGAGTATATCAAAATAAAGGAAAACAAGGTAGCTAATGCCTTAAGTAGGAGAAGGCATATAGTGACATTGACCCAAAATCATATAGAATTAATGAACAAAGTCCAAGAAATGCAGCTACAAGATCAATATTGCATTGAAATCGAGCAAAAGTTGAGAGAAATCCTGAGGAAAATAAGGATTTTAACATAAAATATGGATTTTTATGCTTTAAGGATAGGGTTTTCATACCCAAAACTAGTGGTTTAAGGAGGATTATTATGCAAGAGTTACATAGTTCTTATTATTCTCCTCATCTAGGAGGGGCGAAGATAAGAGAAAACCTAAAACAGACCTTCTATTGGGTAGGAATGAAATATGATATCACTAGTTTTATCACTAGATGCTTGGAGTGCCAAAAGGTTAAGGCAGAGCATCAACACCCAATAGGGAAGTTGTACCCACACAATATACCTACTCAAAAGTGGTAGGTTATATCTATGTATTTTATTGTGGGTTTACCTAAGACCAGGTACCAACATGATGCAATACTTGTGGTAGTCAACAAGTTGACCAAGGTTGCATATTTTATATCAAGAAACATCAAGGATTATGCATTGATAGTGGCAAATAAGTTTGCCAAGGAAATATTTAGGTTATATGGTTTTCCTGAGGTGATTATATCAAACAAAGATTCCATGTTTACAACAGAATTTTTGTAGGCTCTTCATCGTGTAGTGGGTACCAAGTTAAACATTAATTCTACATACCATCCAAAAATAGATGTAGGAATAGAGAGGGTGAACCATGTTTTAGAATACATGCTTCACATATATTACATGGATCAAAAGTCTAGAAGGGAAGAATTTTTGCATCTTATTCAAGTCACATATAATAATGCATACCATGTATCCTTGGGAATGGCTCCATTTGAAGCCTTGTATGGCAAAACATGTAGAACTCGTGTGATAATATAAAACATCTGGTGGTGGTCAGATCAAACGTTGTCAGAGAGATGGAGGTGTAGCTCAAAGTAATTTGATTAAGGCTCAAGGAAGTAGTCAATTTTTAGAAGAGCTATGCTGATTTGAAAATATCACCAAGAGAATTCTCTATGGGAAAGAGTTTTCTTATGGGTGAGACCTATGAAAATTTCCATTAAGTCAACTAAGTTGGATCCTTATTATTTTGGTCCTTTTGAGATCAATGATAAGATTACTCTAGTAGCATATAGGCTTCCCTTACCACCCAACCTATTAAATATTTATGATACTTTACACATTTCCTTTCTTAGAAAATATGTTGTTGATCGTTATCATGTTTGGAATGTTTTAAAATTGTAGATGGTAGATCTCTTAGCCATTGAGGTGCGACTAATAGGGATTTTAGGGTTTTATTCCAATATGTTGAGGAAATAAACCCTAGATCAATGTAAGGTCCAATGAGACCAATATTCTAAAAAATATGCAACTTGAGAAGATGTTGAAGAGATGAGGAAGCAATTCTCATATTTGTTTGGTATATGTATGCTTTATTTTTAGAAAATACAGAAGACTATGTTTAGTTAAAGAAGGAGTGTTTATGTATGCTTTATTTTTAGAAAATATAGAAGACTATATTTAGTTAAAGGAGGAGTGTGTAATGATCGTCCTTGGTAGGATTTATTATTGATATTTGATTTATGTATTGATGTGTGGATATCTAATACATAATATCATTTTTTACCAATATGTGTTGGTAGTTGCACTTTATGCTTTGATTATACTATTTTTGGAATATGGTATTAGTGATGAATTTGTGGTTACAATATCAAGTATTCTCATTGATGGATTGGTATGGGACAACCATCAGAGTTGAGATAAAAATAGGAAATGATGGATGATATTTATCATTGATATCTCAAGGGTAAAACAATACCCTTCATATAGATGCATTATATATTTGTGTTTGTTATGACTGAATATACCATTGGGTAAGGAGATTGATATTCACAAAGGATCCATCCTTAGTAGAGAGGTGATAACATCTTGGTTATCTTAAAAAAACCTTCTACTCAAGGAATAACTTTGGTTGTGCCTAATGATGTTTTGCATTGAATGCTTTACGCATGTGTTTGAAGCATGAAAAATGTATGGTTTTTATTTTCTTCTAGTTTGGTATTAATATTAACATTGGTATTTTAATACCAAAGATATTAGTATCAATATTAATATTTGATATCAATTTATAAGATGGATAATTAATTAAGTATTCTCATGATTGGAGACTTTAGGATATTAAATGATTTAATTATTAATATATTATCTTGCAAATAGGTAAATATTATATGAAGAGATATAAACATTAATCCATTAAATTAGGAAGTTCTTTATTAATCCATTGTATATAATTTTATAAATTACATTGATTTAGAATAATTAAGGATATTCCTCTCATTAAAACCCTAATTATAATAAGCCTGGCACTTGGGTAACGTAAGAAGTATGAACATTACCTTATTTGGAATCCAACTGGTAACACTTGAGGAATGAAGTGATTGACAAGCTTGGGAGGAACAGAGCATCTCTAAATATAAGATTTTATGAGTCCTTCGGGTAGAAGTAAAAGAGCTATCATGAGCAAAATGTAGGAGCAGATGGAGACATGAGGAAGGAGTAGTGGAAGTAGAATTGTAAGCTTTTGTTCTCTATAGATAAGGTAAGCTTGAAATAATGTTATTTTGTATCTTCTCGTGTTGCTTTTAAGTTGTATGGCTCTTAAGTTTTGCTTCTCTATTTGTGCACATAAGCTTTCTTTTGTCTAGCTTGCTACTTTTCATGTGGAACCTTGGTAGCATTGGAATCCATGTTTGAGTTAGAACCCTCCTATAGATAAGCATTAGAGTTTAATGGAAGTAAGAACTCCATTTTTGGATTTGTGTGTTACTCTTCCTTTGGGTCTATTTTGGAGTCAGTTGTTGCTTGGTTTCATAGACAACAACCTTGGAGTGCTTCATTAGGAATTTTTTTAAACTAGTTCATTATTTTCCCATTCTCTTTTTAGCCATTCAAAGCCATAACTGGACAAGGATAGTTTCTTGGTTTTTGTGCTCTCTATTTCATATTTTGATCCATCTTCATTGTAATGTTTCATTTTTGTATAGTTTATTGGTTGTGCTAATCTCTGTTTCATGTTGTGAGTCATTTTTTACTATAAAATCTCCTTATTTTAAATTAAGATAGGCAGAGCATCATAATCTAGGCTTAAGGTTATGTTGTCTCATTGTATATTTCGCTTTATGGATGAGCACTATGTTTCCTCATTGTTTTACCTAGTTATTTTAGGTAATGCTTGGTGCTAAGGGAAATTTTAGCTTGGTTCTATGTTTCTTGTGAGTATTGTATGTCTCATTAATTTTATTTTGGGAATGGTTTTGATGTGTTTACTAATATAAAATTTGGACCTTTAATGTAAGGAAATAAAAAATTAAGTTTTTAAAAGTTCATTAAGTTTTGGGTATCAATTGGTTTAAATGAGATTTAAGTAGAGTGTGCTTTGAAAAAAGAAACCTAGATTTAGTAAGCTTGATCATATTTATATATTTAATTTCCTTTATATTTGAGAAGCTTCAACTATAGGAGTAAGGTGAGCATTATCTTTGTATTGAAATTTATGCAATATATAATACATGATATTTCAGTTCCCTAACCACCTATCAACTACCTGCCCTAACTGCCTTGATGAAAGTGCTCTAACATAATGTAATATCATAATACTATGCTAACATCCCCCCTTATTACATTATTTTGAAATACAAAGAGTGTTTCAAAACAACTCAAATTTGATACGTGCAAGTGCCTTACTGAAAATATCTGCAACCTTTTCATCGGTGGAAATGTACTGGAGATGTATCTTGTATTTTGGAACTTCATCTCGAATAAAATGACATTGAGTGTCAATGTGTTTGGTGTGTTTATGAAACACTTTATTCTTGACGAGATTCAAAACACCTTGGTTGTCGTAAAACAAGTGGATTGGAAATTTTTTGGGAAGACCCATACTTGAAAGAATACGACATAACCATATCACCTCACAAATAGCTCCACATTTTGTGCGATATTATGCCTCTATAGATGATAAAGCAACCACTTGTGCTTTTTACTATGCCAAGAGATATGATTGTAGCCAAGATGAACTATGTATCCAGAAGTTGAATTCCTATCATCAATTGACCCAGCATAATCAGAGCTCGTGTAACCTTGCAAGAAGAAGTTATCATTCTTCTTGTATTCCAAGCCATATTCTATACTGCCACAGACATAATGAAGAACTCGTTTTGTTGCTTTCCAATGACTAACCTTATATTCCTACATGAACCTCGAAATATAACTCACAACAAAACTGATGTTTGGCCTAGTGTTGGTCAAATATATGAGACTCTCAATCAAATTACAATAGAGAGTACCATATACCTATGAAGTATCATATCACAATAACTATAGCCTTGTTTCCATTGGAGTTGCTTTAGGCTTACAATCAGTAATACGATATTTCTCAATAAATTTTTTGGCATATTTCTTCTGTGTCTCTCTGATGTGATTCTTCATATATACCACTTCTAAACCAAGAAAATAATGAAGAAATTCTAGATTTGTCATCTCAAATGACTTTTCAAGTCACCTTTCACTACATCAATCAATTTATCTAAACTACCAGTGATAATCAGATCATCAACATAGAGTACTAGAATCACTATATCAGAACTTTTTTTCTTAATATAGATATTAGCATCCGAAGGACTTCTCTTGAAACTGTGTTGTAATAGGTGATTGTCAATTTTTATGTACCAAGCTCATGGAGCTTATTTTAACCCATACAAGGATTTAAGCAATTTGTAAACTTTTTGCTCTTGGCCTTCAGCCATAAATCCTTCTGGCTGAATCATATACACTTCTTCCTTGAGATCACCATTAAAGAAGGCAATTTTTACATCCATCTAATGTAGCTTCCATCCGAACTGAGTTGCCATAGCACAAAGTACACGAATGGTAGTCATTCTAGCAGTGGGTGCAAAAGTTTCTTCATAGTCAATGCATTCTTTCTGTGCATAGCCCTTTGCAAAAATGCAGGCCTTATGCTTATCTATAGTTTCATTTGCCTTATACTTCACTTTGTATATCCATTTGCATCCAATAGGATTCTTTCTAAAAGGAAAATCAACTAGCTTCCAAGTCTTATTTTTTATGAGAGACATATGTTCTGCATCCATAGTTGTGTTCCACTAAGGCTCACTAAGTGCATCTTGGACTGTGGTAGGTTCATGCTCATCCAATGAAGTCATAAAAACCCTATCATCATCCACATTCATATCTTCTTCTCTATATTCCTCTACATCTATAGAAAGTTTTTCAAAGTGTTGGTAAATATCATCAACCTCTGAATTTTATGCTTCTGCTCTTGTTTGATGAGCCATACTATGTGTACGAGGTTGATATAAAGTTAGATATGGAGTGTAGTCAATTTTGAATCGTTCATTGTGCTAGTATACCATTTGGAAATCTTCTTCTGTGGGGGAGGAGTCTCTTTATTAGGATCCTCATCATCCAGATATATAGTTGTAGATGTGTTATCTGGTGTGAAAGCTTCATCAAATACCACATCTCTACTGATGTGAGTTTTCTTGGTTTTAGGATCTATCAAATGATATCCCTTGGAATTCTCATCATAACCAAGAAAAATACACTACAAGGATTTCTCATCTAACTTATTTCTCTTTGCTTTTGGAATGTGCATGAATGCCTTACACCCAAAAATTCTTAGATGAGAAACGAAGGGTTTTCTACCACTCCATGATTCTTGTGGAGCCATTTACTTAAGATATTTTATGGGTTCTCTATTCAGGAGGTATGTTGTTGTATTGATAGCGTATGCCCAATACTTTTGCTCAAGATGTGCCCCTATAAGCATACAACAGACTATTTCCATGATAAAATGATTCCTCCTCTCAGCAAATCCATTTTGTCGTAGAGTATAGGTTGTCGTAAGCTACCTCGTAATACCATGTGCACTAAGAAATGTGGAAAATTATTTTGAGGTATATTCTCCCCCTCGATCTGAGAGGAGGGTCTTAATAGAACATCCTACTTCCTTCTCAACACTTTTATTGAACTGTTGAAAATACAAAAAGGCCTTTAACTTCAGTTGTAGAAATAAAAATCACATCTTCCATGAGTAGTCATCAACAAAAAACTGAAAATACCTCTTTTCCCATAAATGTTTGGTATAGGACCGCATAGATCAGTGTGTATCAATTCCAACGGTCTTTTGGCTTATGAGGAGCTCAACTCAAAAGGTACCTGGTGTTCCTTCCCTGCTAAGCAATCTGAGAAAATGGAAAAAGTGGATGAAAGGTTGGGAAGACCTTTCACCATTTCATATTTACTTAACTCCAGTAAATATCCTGAACTTAGATAACCATATATTTTATGCCAAAGAGAAGTGGCCTCTTTTTTGTTCACCGCCATGGCAACATGAGGTGTAGAAATGAAATCTAAATAAAAAAAGTCATGCTTGTAGGAAGTTGTTGCTACATGTTTGCCCTTCCTTGTGATGAAGCAACACGTACTTTCATCCTCTACTCTAAAATCAACCACTATGTTTTTATCTAAGATTTGAGGTACTGACAACTAATTGTTTGCCAATACTAAAACTTAAAGAACTTTCTCAATCTAATATTTTCCATCTAGAAGAGTGACGAAAATATTTTCTTCACCTTGGACTCGGTAGGTCTTATCATCAAGAATGGTAACTGGTTTGTCTTCCTTAACCTCAAATATCTCAAAACATGATTTATCACCAATCATGTGTTTACTGGCTCTAAAATCAATATACCACATAGGATCCTTTTGCTGAGAAGATGTGATTCATGAGCACCTTGTGTGCCCTCTCAAAATCTAATTTTGATTCCTCATAAGAAACATGTCCCTTTGGTTGCTTATTCTTATTTTGTGGTTTGTACTTGCCCTTTTTCTTTTGACATTGGTCATGTGGTTGTTTATTTTTGAACCAACACCTGTTGGTGTCATGGTTGTCCATATCACAAATTTTGTAATACTTATTTTATCCCTGTTGAGGTTGCTTACCTTTGGAACCTTTGGAAGAAGATCCTCCCTTATGAAAGTTACCCTATCTTCTTAATCCCTATTTTGAGTAAAGTGCATAATTTTCCACTTCATCTCTTTGAAGTTGATTTTCCTCCTCAGTTTGAAGTAAATTTACCAACTCCACAAAAGTAACTTGTCTCATGGACACTTGAAGGGATGTGATCAACACCTTGTAGGAATCTAGAAAATCTCTCAAAATGACTAAATTCAAGAGCTTATCCTCTATAGTTTCTTTTATATTCAAAAAGAAAGAAATACTTTGCAGCAGTACCTTAGCGCAATAGAAATCAAATAGCAAAGAAGAAGTAGAAGCACAAATGATCAATGCAAAAAGGGCACTTCATGACATAAGAACAAGAGATACTGAAATGAAAGGGAAAACTCTGAAAACGCATTTCACACCTTAAGTGACCATCAGTTCGGATGATGATTACAATCCATCTTGTTTATATAGATTTCTCAATCATGTGGGTACCCTAACTGACATGCCACGTGGTGAGAATAAAGAAAAATGGACCGTTACCTTGGGATATACCAACAAAGATAGTGATTTCCAAGGATAACGATCGAAATTTCCTTAAAACATTAAATAACGCTCCTCGGGATGTGCACCCGTGAATACGGGGCATTGATTACCGAAAAGAGACGTTACAAAAATATTCTAAACTTTAAAACTCATTTTTGAGGGGTCTAGAGGCTCCAAAAGGGGCTCGTTGCTCTAAAACCCAATTAAAGGAATTTATTTTTTGTCGTAGAAAATTTTATAACATTTCCAACGCTTCAAACGGTTCGAGAATCAGAGCCCTGGAGCAAAAGTTATGGTTGATTGAATTTGGGCTGGGTTCTAACGACACGACCGATATGGGAGAGCTGAGGATCTTTGCTCCATTTTTTGTAGAGAGGTCCGAGCACGTTTTTGTTTAGACGAATATCATGGGCAAACTGGCAGTTGTACAACTTCATCAAAACTGGGGGATATTTCTTTAGACCTGGCTGTCTTAAAGAGATCTTCAAGAATATTTTTTGGAGTAGTGCAGAAAAGTGTCAAACTCTACCTGGGCAAAGAGTGGAAATAAGAAACGGGACGGGTAGCCCCAGGCTCTGAACTTGTGAAAAAACTGATGCTTCATCTTTCTAAATCCTTCATCATCCACCTCTCTGACCAAAAACTTGTTGAGTTCGTTGACTATGAAGGCTTTTTCTGGTGGGGTGTATGGAATGAACACAAAGGGATGTATTGATACACATTCATTGGTTTTTGATACAGTTTAGTACCTAGACGACCTGGAACAGTCATGGAGGGTGGTTTGACCATCAAAATATCCAGGATATTAACTTCAAAAGTGGAAATGGTAGTAGTGATGTTGATTTTGGGATAAAAAGAACCATAAGCATCAAGGAGATCTTGAAGACTCTCGTTAGTACCATTCTAAACTCCAAAAGCATCATCAGTATATCATTTATACAAGCAAATATTTTTTGAAATAGATGGAAAAAGACAAAAAACTTGCAATTCCAGGTAACAAAGAAACAAACAGGCATAAACAACTGCAAAATTGTTCCCCATTGTTGTACCTCTTTTCTTCCTGTAGATCTTACCATCAAATTCTAGATAATATTTGTTTAGGACCAATTTTACAAGTTTGAGGATCAATTGGACCAAACCTAATTTGAACCTTACCGAAATGAAGTGTTGAAGATCGAAAAATCCTGCTACTGTAGGAATGCTTGGGTATAGGATTTCAACATCAAGGGTGAATAGAACACAGCTGGGAGGAAAATCTCTTTCATGAAGTATTTTCATTAGGATCAAAGATTCTTGTAGATGATTTGGCTTATCCAGGAGAATGGGGAGAATTTGGTGGTGAAGCCATTTGGAAACAGGCTCCAACATATAATCGTAGTAGAAGCATATGGGTCTACCCTTCATAGGTTGTTTGTGAACCTTTGAAATGAGGTAGAAATTATAGACTCGAGCAATGATGGGGTTCTTTTGTAGAAGATAATCCACTATTTTTTGATTGAGGAGAAGACTTCTTTTTGTATTTATAACAATGAACTCCAAGCTAGAAAAAAGAGAGTTCCAAGGAAACAGAAATAACCTCTTGGTAAACTTCCAGATCTGAAAGTTGTCTGATACCTTCTTCCAGGTACCATGCCTTGCCGATAACAGTGAGGCCAAGATTTTTTTTAGCAGGCCTGATGACAATGGAATCATCAGACCTGAGAGAGTGCAAGGCTCTTTCCAGATGCCTAGGAAAGGGATGCTAGAAGATGCTCTCTATGGAATCAAGTTGTTTTTTAACTTGATGCTTTTCATCATTAAGAAGATCTAGCAGGGGCTGGTATTTCACATCAGATTCCCATGCAGAATTTGAAATACGAAAGGGAGAGTAGGTAGGTTCTTCCCAGTTGACGATGTTCCTTCATTTTGAACCGAAGAACCATCGAAGCTTGAGAAGCTTGGAAAATAGAACATACTCTACACGAAAATCATCATGGGCCATGGGAGGTGGGACAAGGATATATTTCAATCCTAGCCCAAGAAGCTCTTTTTATGCTGTTGTGAGAGGTCTATCAGAGAAATTATGAACAACATTATGCCATCAACAACACCTACCTTGCTCTTGATGAAGAAGAGCAGGCATCTTTCGATAGGGCTGAAGATGGCACTCCAAAGATTCAGTAGAGGTTTATGTTGCCATCGCGAGGACAGCCTTGGGTCTCCTGCAATATCGGACCTGACCGTCTGGGAATAGATCTCGCAAAGTTTTGAATCATTCAGGAACCAAATCCTTGGAAAGTTTTATTAAAGCCCCATCATGACTGTTGTTGTGCAGGAGGTATGAATTCTTTCTCTGGTTGTTGCCAATGAACTTTGCTCTAGGATCGATCCTGTGACCCATTTTTTGATTGAGAAGGCCCGACTATTGAGATTGTAGTTTTTGTTGTTATCTGCTACAAGAATGACTCCGACTTCTATTCCTTCTCCTTCTATTTCAGGGCGAGGGATTGCGAGAGTTGGGTCAGGATGAAATGATAAGATATATGACAAGTTTTCTGAGCTCTTGGATCTCAAAAAAGAGTGGAGCGCACTCATTTTTGATGAGGGAGGCCACTGAGATGTTGCCTTCATCCATGACAGTATCTTACTGTTGTTTCTCAACAACTTTTCAGGTGTTGGTTGCACCTTGTTGGACCTATCGATCCACATACAGTTCCATTTCGGGAGCATTGGCCTTCAGAGTGAAGTCTTGCTTGATTTGTGATTTCCAATAGGATGCAATCTCAAAATCTAAAATGAAAGTCATTTTGCTAAATATTTGCTCCAATTGTGCATCGAACTGTGTAACAACTGCATCCTTTTGAACCTTCAAGCTCTCAAGTAATTTTTTTCTATCGAAATATATACTTTCGAATATGCTTTTTCGAAATTCAAGGTGAGCTCGGTAAATTTATTATTCATATCTTCCTAAAGAGAAGGATCTGGAATCCAAAGGCTTAGAAGTTTCATGCACAAACTGTTTGGCATGGAACCCTTATCGATGCCTTTCTAGATTTTCATGATGGTCTCAGTTTTGTGGATCTTGATGAACGTAGATCTGAAGGTTTCCCATAATTTTGAGCTAAGATCTTTAAGATTCTATGGCAATTCTGGAATACGCATTGAGGGTTGCACCACTTCAGGAACAAAGGAGCAAGACTACGTTTGAGTGTATTCTACGTGCGAAGGGGAAGCTTCAACATTCGAAAGTACCATCATGGGTCTCTTTTGAGTGGATTTGGTGGATTCTAGAACAGGAGAGCCTTCGCAAAAGAAATATGGATCCTCTTCTGTATTTCGGATAGCTAGGGAAGCATGCAACATCAAATTGAAAAGTAAACTTTTATATTCAAAAAGAAATAAATACTTCGCAGCAGTACCTTAGCGCAACATAAATCAAATAGCGAAGAGGAAGTAGAAGCACAAACGATCAATGCAAAAATGGCACTTCACGACATAAGAACAAGAGAGACTGAAATGAAAGGGAAAACTTCAAAAATGTGTTTCGCATCGAAAATAGCCGAACTGATGAGCACTTAAGGTGCAAAACGCATTTTCAAAGTTTTCCCTTTCGTTTCAGTCTCTCTTGTTCTTATGTCGTGAAGTGCCCTTTTTGCATTGATCGTTTGTGCTTCTACTTCCTCTTCGCTATTTGATTTATGTTGTGCTAAGGTACTGCTGTGAAGTATTTCTTTCTTTTTGAACATAAAAGTTTACAAAATAAACAAGGCTTGGGTGGAATTTTGAAAACCCTTTCAATTTGCAAAAAAAGAACAATGTGCACTTCTTGTTTTGTATCCCTCCTTATGGAAAAAAATACACGAGTTGTCTTTGGATTTTGTAAAAATTGATGTTCTTTGGGTTGCAAAAACAAAATAAATTTGTAAAGTATTTAAAAAGTACCTTTTGAAAGTTGTACCGCCTTTGTTGTATTGCTCAACATAAAAAATGATTTTGTTGCTCACAAGGTTCGAACCCCCAACCTCTCACGTAGTAAGCTTAGCACTTGCCTTCCAACCATCTTGACTATCGCTTCGTATGGGAACAAAGGTGTAACCCTTTGTATTTGAGACGTTTGGGGTGCCAAATGGGACCTTTGTCTTCATAGTTTATAGAAAAAAAACTTTGTGCATGCGGGGTTTGAACCCATGACCTCTTGCAATACACCCTAGAGCTAGCCCGATCAACCAGTTGGGCTAGTGCTCCTGATAGAAACTAAAGGATGCCCAACTTTTGTTTCTTTCTTTGTGGCATAACATAAAAAAAATATTTTAGGACTTTTAGTCCCACATGCACCAGACGAGTGCAAATTTAGGACTTTAAAAGCAAAAATAGTTACATTAACTATTGATCGTCTTTGACCAATCGGTGAGTCAGACTCCTTTTATCGTCATCCACATGGCAAGGTCAGAGGGGTCCACATCATCTAGTGTTAATCCAGGTGGCACATGGCTTGTTTGTCATGTGTCCACCATGTCACTGTCAATTCCACGTCACCATCTGGTCCAATGTTCACCACATCAATGTCGAGTCCACATCACCTAGCATCTGGTCCATGCTAGATGTCAACCACATGTCTAGTCCATGTTAGCTAGCGTTAGGTCCACATCAGATGTCTGCTACATATCCAATCCATGTCAACCAGCATCTAGTTCACATCAAATATTTACCACGTGTCTGATGCCTCGATCTACATGTCTATAGGATTTGCATCGGTCCTCGAGATTTGTGCTCATGATGATAACGATGCCAGAGATTGCTTGCTTGCACCCAGGTTTATTTTACATTCAGTTTGAGATTTCCAAGGGTACCACTATGGGATTTATGCCCTAAATACCTGCTATCTACCTTGGAAAGCATGCCTCAACAAATGCACCCACAGATTCACCCAGCACCATGATCACTTTGATACCATATAGGAGTAAGGTGAGCATTATGTTTGTATTGAAAATTATGCATGATATAATACATACTCTTTCGATTCCCTAACCTCCTATCAACTACCTACCCTAAATACCTCGATGAAAGCACTCTAACATAATGTAATATCATAACTCTACACTAACATCAACTTTGATTAATGTTAGGTTATGACCATGTTGTTTGATTAAGATTTGATTTAAGAAATAAATTTAAAAATAATAATTAGTTGCTATAAGAATTATTGGAATGTTAGTAATTGATTCCTAAGGCTTGGGTAGATAAAGGAATTCCATTATAGAGAAGTATGGAATTCTCTCAGTGTTATTGAATGGTTATGTTGTTGTTCTTGCATCCATCATTGTATGGTGCAAGGTTGATTGTATTTAGGCATGATGTATGTTAAGTTGCATATGCATGAAAAATTTATTCGTATCCCTAAGCTTTAAATCTACATTCATGGAGATGGAGCGATTCAAATGAAGATCATGGATAAAGATAGTTGAAGATATGAATCCTTTAAATTATTGTATTAGTTTATTAAAGACAAACATATTCATTTATGTATAGTCTTGAAAAAATAATATTTTGGAATCATGTTAAATTGAAGGATTGTATATATTTTGATTCTCTTTGTATGAATTAAAAAAGTCTATATTTTGAATGAAAAGTGTATGTATAGAAAGAGTATGATGGAATGTAATTCCTTGATTCATGATTTGATTTGTAGTATCTTCCTTTCAATTTATTTAAAAATAAGAAAATACAAGTTACTAGTGTAATTAAATTTTATGAAAATGCTAGTTTAGAAAATGTGCTTTGTGAATTGATTAAAATATTGACTCTTATTTCCTTTTAAATATGTTGTTATTGTTATATGTATGTTTGATTCTCGAGTTGTGGGAAATGTTGGGCACGTTTTAGATCCTTATTAAGACCCTTGATTCAATAAAGTAGTCATAGTACTAGGAGTTGTGATGAGACTATCCAAGTAGTTGTGAACCCTTGGAGGAGTTGTGGTGATGTAATAACCAACTATTTTATGAATCTATGAGGAGTTGCAGTGATGCAATAACCAGAGGTTGTGAATGATACACCTTGAACAATGAAGATCAAGTGTTCTAAATATTTGGAGTCATTCATAAAATATTAGTAGTGGCACTTTAATTAGTGTGGATCAGGTTACCATGCTCATTACCAAGTGACTATTAATATCCTTAGCCCACATAGGTGATAAGGATTTGAAGACTAAAAGTAAAAAAAAAATTATTGATTAGAATTTGAAGACTAAAACTCAAAAATATTTTTTATTGATTTGCATTCTACATACAACATGAATTTATAGGCTTTATGAGTCTATTACAATCTGTTGTTTTGGATAAAAACCACCAACCAAAACCATGGTCGGCCAACCAACCTATTAAATGCTAATTCTAAAAGCTACCTAATATTTCCGCTCATGGCATTTCTAGAATGTATTATTTTTTTATTGTATATTATATAATCCCTCATCATTCCTCCCCACCATAGAAGCATTAGACTCCAATGCTTTTTACAAAATAGTAGGAAGAGAGAAAGAGAATGCTAAGAACATGGGATCTAGTGAGCTAATGTAGAAGCTGACACTGAAGGAATTGATGTGATGTTACCGGAAGTGTCTTGTTGGTGAAGACATGAGCTGAGTTGAAAAGCTAAAGTGTTGAAATACATTGAAAGACAAGCTTCTGGAGGGTATAACAAACTCCAATGTGAAGGAGTACCATATACCGCTAGAGGGTGAAGACCCATGTGATGGATGGGATCACAATGAAAGGGTTATGGTCCTATGAAGGAAGAGAGGACGATAACTCTATGATTGAGGAGTACCCATGTGATGTCTATGGATCACATAATAAGGGCCATAGTCATGAACATCTCCAATACTACTCTGTTAGTGAGGAGTACCTATATGTAAAGACTATGGTTTGGAGGATAAATCTGCTTTCCAAAATAGTGTGGACAAGATACAAGTGCTTGAAAGAAGATCTAAAGAGTGCTAAGTGTCCTTTGGTGACCACCTCATCCTACTAAAATGCATGAATAATCAATCATTGCATCCATCAGGTGTGATAAAGGATACCACTAAGTACTAGGTTCACTGACATTATGCTGAGTATCGAGTTCAATCGAAAATGCACTCTGTATTATAACAAATATTTTTAATGATAACTTTAGCAGCATAAAATTTACAAAATTCAAATTTGATGCTTCTACTGGATCCATTGTGGAAGGAGCTTTTCAATGACTACAAATAAGGCTATCTTTTGGTTGGAATAGAGTCTCATTGTGCAAGAAAAATAACTAGGCTCTCAAGAGCAAAATATAAATGAACATTTAGCCCATTTTACAAATATAATATTCCAGCTTCAAGGAATATTCCATACAATATTGTGTTTTAAAATTTTAATGTGGGCTACATCTTATGTTTATAATAAGTATCTTAATGAAAAGGTAATATATGGCTTATTAGCCACCCACAATGGATATGGGAAGAACACAACTATGGTGAGTCGAAGATGTTTTTTTGTTTTTAAACAATAGCGGGGCATCGAAACAAAAAAAAGGAACCATCGCATAAAATTAAGCTACCTACATGTGTATGTAGTTTTCATAAGACAAAACATTATAATAAGGCTGAAAGTACCCTTTGCACACCCCATGTGGGAGAAAGTATTTAGCCACAATCCACGACTGGAAATTTTAGTGAAAGGAGTTGGAACCCGTTAGTCTCTGGCATGCAATAAACCCCAGGAGACATGTTGTTGTGGTGATAGACATGGGCATCATAGATTAATATGGATGGACTATTGTCATTAGTTTCCAAGAGGGAAAAATGGAAGACAAGCGGGTATGTTGAAAAACACGGTGGGTCCATCATTGACAAGCAAAAGTTGGGTCTCCTTCATAGGTCCCTATGCCTGTTGGGATGTGTGTTGATCTAAGGGAATGTCAGCCGTGCGTAGAAGTAGACACTGGTGTTCTACGTATTGGTAGGAATTCAATAATGTCGTTGTTGGATGGTCGTGAAGGGGAGACCACTTGGATGCTTCAGACTCTGGTTGTCGATGACCGTAGAATATATTCGATGCTTAAGAGAGTCGGCAGCTTCTCCATATCATGCAGTCTGGTGAACAATGTAGTGAAATAAAGCATGGTGGTACTAAAGAGGACCACGAGGCTTAATGTGGTTGTGAAGCACTGTAAGGAGACCAGATGTGGCATTTATTTATGGGGAGCATTTTTGGATGCAAGTAGATGCATTCGGGGTCTCAGGTAGCAGCGTGATTGAGTACAAGTATCAATAAAATCACTGATTTTCTAGATGCACTGGGGTAGAACTGGAAAGGCTCTAAACAAATGTCATCATAGCCTGAGTATTATTCGTACCAGATGCACATCAACATAGCTTTGAAAATTTGAAAGCATAATAATCGTACCACCTAGCCTTGTTAATGGTGGTGATGGCATCACTAGTGTCATTTTTGTGGATCTGAACACTTTCCGTCGAAGTGCATTGCACTGGCATCTTTGTCAACACCATTGGTGCATTACTGGAACATGATTGGTGCATTACTGACTGCAAGGAGGGTAGTATATAAATTCAACGTGATTTTTGATAGCGATCTTTGATAGTTGCGAAGGGTGCCCAAATTAAAAAAAATAAATATTTATTATGTCGTTGAAGTGGTTGGTCATCACAACGAGGGTCATTGACATTGAAATGAAGCGAACAACCACAAAAAAGGGAGCACGACCACAACAAAACCATAAATTTATCACAAATTTGGAACGGCAGAGGGAATGGGTACAAGTCCGAGAAAAATTATAAGGCTCCATCAGATTAAATTAAAAACAAGATGCGTACAAATATTAAGCTAGAGAAACTAAAACTAGAAAACAGGGAAACAAGAGGAAAAATATAGAAGGGGAGGGAAATTTCCATGAGGGAATCTCCCTCGTAGGAGAAGGAACACTGTTTTGATATCAAATTGATAAGTATTTGAAGATGAAACTTTAAAAAAAAATTATTGATGTGTATTCTACATACAACATGAATTAATAGGATTTATGAGCTTATTATAATTCGTTGTTTTGGATAGAGACCACCAACCAAAACCATGGTCGGTCAACTAGCCTATTAAATGCCAATTCTAAAAGCTACATAATATTTTTTCTCATGGCATTTCTAGAAGGCATTATTTAATATATTTTATATTATATAATTCCTCATCAAGAGGTGTGGTAACTAAGCACTAAGGCACTACGTTGGAGTAAATTCTACATAGATAGACTTCTGTAGAATTAGGGAAAAGACATCCCCTTTAAGTATTAAGGGCTTTAAAAGATAAACCCTATGCCATGGTCAAATTGTCCTATATTAAAGAGGGTGTAGGAAAGGTGGGGAGACCACTATTAACGTCCTTTCTAAATGGTGAGGTTTAAAATGTAAACCCCATAAATACAAGATGTTGACCACTCTTGTTTGTTTGAGTTTCGTCTGCAATAACATTAAACTCAATAACATTAAACTCAAAATCTGGTTATACCTTAATTGCTTGAGTGGGCCTCTTGCTAAGAGTTTGAAACTCAAAATAAGAGGTTTTAGATTTGAATCCAATGGAGTAGATTTGTATACCATACTTCAATTCCAGAATATTTGTTGGATAAATAAATATATTAGGTAAATAATATCCTCTATGAGGGTCATCTCATATGGCCTATGTTCTTGTGGACATTAAAACCTACTTTACCTTTACCTTCTTACCTTCTTAAGCAAATATAATCCTAAAATCTCTCTCTCTCTCTCTCTCTCTCTCTCTCTCTATATATATATATATATATATATATATATATATATATATATATATATATATATATATATATATATATATATTTCTTTAATCTCTAATTTTTTTAAATCCATACAACACTCCTATCCCTCCCTTATTGTTAAATAATATACTTATAATTTTTCTTTTGTCTATTTATTTTTTTAGGTATATAAGTATATATTTATTATTTTTATGGTATGTGTATATATAATATAAACATATTTATTTATTAATATTTATTTTGGGATGCCTTATGTCCAACTCTTTTTTTGGGTGCACATGACATCTTTTGATTAGGAAACCCCTCCATGGGATGCATCATATGTACTCCATGTGTTGCATTCCAATATGAGTGCCTCACCCCCTTTTTTAATTTGGTAGGAGGGGACTTTGGGAGAGGCGTACCACCCTTATGAGCACAAACAACTACAATGAATAAAGTGCAATCTACATATGGGGAGAAAGCATGCACCATGCATTTTTTAAACTTTTTAATATTTGAACACCATGACTAGTGTTTTTTTAATATTAATTTTTTTAATTTTTAGTTTTATTATTATTTTGGAAATCTCCTTTTTCATTTAGTTTATGTGGTTGTTTTTTTTCTTTAAAAAATGAGTTATCATTCTAGATGTTGGTTGTTGTTCTTTTCTCTATGATTTTTGTATATATATATATATATATAATTTTCATTTTGGTTTCCTATGCAATTTTATTATGGGATTCTCTATCCAATGTTTTGTTGATCCATTCATATCTATTGCTACCACTAAATTTGATACTACTATTGTAGTCAGACTAAAAATTTCAACATAAAATTATTTATCTCTATTTTCATAGTAAAATGCAACATATTATTTCTTTTCTTTGTAGAATTAAAGTTTATTACAAAGAAACTTTAACTACAAAATGAAAAACTTGCATTTCCCAATTTTTAGTCCAATATATCTTAGTCCAACAAAAAATAATAGTTTCCATCACAACAAAATGGAACAGTATATTTATAGTGTTTGGAAGCCCTATGCAACTACATGGATGAAATTGTTACAAGAATTATATATGCACAATATATAAAATTTATACATGAACAAATACAAGGACTTCCAACCTGCATATTATATCAATTATAGTAATACATAATGATAATTCTCTATTCCTAATAAGAAAATAGTAACATTGACATCATCCTAAAAACATTTACTAGTGCACATAATTTGGTTTACATTTGGTGCATAGCATGTTGGCTCCAACAACATATCCATGGGGGAAGGGGATTGAGCTACCATTCCACCCACAAAACCTTACCAAGAAATGGTTTATACTAACATGAGTATGAGAAATTTAACAAGTAACACATCAACTAAATGACCAAAGTATAGTCTACAAGCATATCCAAAAACCCATTTTAACTTTAAATCAAATTCAACCCAATAAATTTTAAGATTAAAAATGACAACTTACAATAATACAATATATAAAATATGGAGAAGAATGAATAACAAGAAAAATTATACCTCCTCTTAACTCTCAATCTCCTTTACTTCCTTTCCCCATGTAATTTCCTCTTATCTTCCTATGCTCAAATGTGTGCCTCCCTTCATGTAGCCTACAATGTATCCTCTTCTATGCATCTTCCTATTTTCATGTTGAAATATCTATAATTTGACATTGTTATTCCAAAGCTACAAATGATGAAGTGCCTGTGGGTTTTCTTGGTGTAGCCTATGGGTAAGTTCTCTATAAGCCTTCAGACATTTGTTATAAAACTCATTCCATTTTCTCATAAATCCTCAAAAATATACAAAAGTATTAAGAATATTCTTCCACAATTAAGATTTACAATAAAAATCCACAAAGAAACACAAATTTATTTAGAATGTAAATTATTCCAATTTATTCAAACTTTAATTCAAACCCTTGAGGTAGGACAACATTGTACAATGCTTCTTATTAGAAGGAATCCACTCCTTAATATATCTCAAAATGAGATATATACAATATTCTTCTCTCCATTCCCATATGAGCATCTTGCCTACATTATATAATGATAAACTACCTATCACTACCACTTATCCATACATGTGAGTACATTTATTATAATATTAAATATAATATTATAATCTTATTAAGTTCTTATCTTGGGTACTTAACATGGTTACAACAATTATATATGTACAAGGTACAAGGATTGTTGCACCCACATATCATTTAACATCTCTCCTTTAATGCTTTTTCTTAAATATACTATTATGACAATAGTTAAGCATAGGTATTTTATTTGGCTAAGCATGTCAGCTAATATATTCTCCTTTCCCTTAATATAGACTAAATCCATGTCATACTCACATAGGAACTCCATAGTTTACCTCTATCAAGCATTAAGGTTTGGTTTAATAAATAAGTACCTCAAGCTCTGATGATTTGTTTGAAGCTCAACTCATTGACCCAATAGGTATTGTCTCCACATGATGAGTGCATGCACTATAGTTGTCAACTATAAATCATGCATAGGGTAGTTCACTTTATGTGCCTTTATTTTTTAGAATTCATACACAATTACTCTACCTTCTTATATCAAAATTCTTTCTAGTCCCTACATAAAAATTTCTACACACATAGAGTAGGGTTTATGTGGATCAAGTATAGTTGTAATTCGTACACTAGGCAACAATATCCTAACATAGAGTAGGGTTTATGTGGATCAAGTATAGTTTTAGAAATGAGCCTCACATTTTATGGGCCAAAATATCTTCTTATCTTTTCATTGCAAGGAGGTCATAGGATTTGCAATCCAAACATAGTTCTTTACAAACTATCAATAATACCCAACAAGTCCCATAAAAATTCACACCTTAGTCATAATTGTTGGTGCTGACCATTCTAATATTACCCAAATCTTGGTGGGTTCCATAAATATTCTATCTTCATAAATGACATCCCAAAAAATAAATTTTAGATTGAAGGAAGGAGCATCTTGATATTTTATCATACAACTTATGTTCCTTAAGGCATTGTAAAACTTGTCAAAAATGATCTTCATGTTTATGTTCTATCATAGAGTATACCAAGATATCATCCATAAACACCGCTATGCACTTGTCTAAGAACTTAAAAAGAATTTTTGATATTAATCCCATGAATATGGCTAGTGCATTTTTCAACCTAAAGGGAACCATAGTGAACTCATAATGACCATATCCAGTTATGAAACATGTTTTGTGAATCTTAATTTCCTTGATCCTTAGTTGATGAAAATCAAAGCATAGATCCACCTAAGAGAATATTGTGGCACCTCACATATGATCAAATATATTATCAATATGGGTGAGGGGATAACAATTATTAATGTTCAAACTATTCAACCATTAGTAATCCATGCATAAGCATATTTTCCCATATTTCCTTTTAATAAAGTTTACAAGAGTTTCCCATGGTGACACATTGTTCCTTATCAATCCCTTATGTAACAAATATTGCAATTACATTATTATCATTCCATAAGGAGCCTTATATACTAGTTCAAACCTTGGCAATGTCTATAGAAAATTCCAACTCCTATGATAGATATTTTCTTGGTACCTCATTAAGAAAGACATCCCCAAATTATCTCAACACATGGTGAGAATCTAATGTAGGCCCCCTTTCATCCTCTTGTGAGTCATTTACTTTGAGAGTAAAAAATATATATTTATTTCTCATGGTTTTATTGAGTTGCATAGTTAAAATTATTTGGCAACATATTGGTCATCTCTTTCTTCTTAATCACACCATGTTGCCCAAATCGATGTAGCATTTTACAACTTTGGTGTAACCATGGATCTTGACTCAATATTTTCACAATCAGTCCATTCCTATAATGATGTCATAGGATCCTAATATAGTCACCATGAAATTTGACCTAATAACCCATCCTTCAATCCCTATTCGACAACTTTCCACCTTTGATCATCTGGCTTATATCTATCTATGAATTCAACATTAAGAAAAGAAGCTAAAGCATAAGGATCTATGAGAATGATAATTGACTGATCAAAAATATTACCTATTATTTCAATTACCATTACTTGGTGTTTGACTTGGTAATCATTAACTACTACAAACACTCAATGTTGTAGGGGTGCACTACTGCCTACCTGAGTATGTTGGTGATATCATATTTCCTAGAACTTCTAAGGCAATCCCTAGCAAAATATGATCCTACCCACTAAAAACAACCTCTAGTAGTACCAATTCTAAGATATTTTTGTGTCATTCATATTGGCTATTGTTGTTGTAGAGCCCTTGACTGATATGTCTATACCAATTATAGATACCTTGGTCCATGTTGCATCTCATATAATTATATTATCATATGGTTCAATCATGATTATAATTTTGCTAATTTGGAGTAGGTGGTTATCCTTAATTCCTTTGATTTGGATAATAAGTCAAAAAATGTTGCCTCAAATATGGATTTCATGGTGGTTGTACTAGCCTTATTGGAGTAGTTGCTTGATCACACTAAAAACTAGGTCACCTCAAAAAGGGTTCACTAATACTAATTGGTCCTTGAGTCTTGATTTATTCCTTGGTCTATAAAGGTCCTCCTAGTATGTCCTCTACCAAAAGCACCATTTGATATACCTCACATCATGCAGGAAGTCCACTTCTAATTATGTGATCTAAGTATGGTCATATCCCTAAAAATAAGTGATTAAAAATAATGATTCATCATGAAGAGATGGCATACCATTATGGAGCTCAACAAACTATATATCATATTTTGTTATAGTCTTAGTTCCTTATTGCATCTGATAAAATTCCTAAATCATCCTCTAAACAGATACCTAGGATATATACTTCAATCTAAATACTATTTGAACTATTCCCAAGTAACATATATATGGTTGTTACCCATCATGACCTTCTTGTTACAACAATAAACTATAGCTACACATTCCACATGGAATGTTGTAACATTAGCTTTATCCTAACTTAAGAACTTATCAATTCAAAATCATTTTTGCATACTAATAAGCCACTCCTAAGCAACCTTCCCTTTAGATATTCTCACAAAACTTGATGGTTCATTTTTCATGTTTTATATGATGTTTTTCCACATGGCTCTAGGAATATATCTTGGGTTGGACTCATCATGTCAATAATTCCAAAATTAGGGATGCTTTACTTGTTAACACTTAATATTTCCTTGCGTTGTTGGAATATAGTCCACTATTACATTTTCTATATTTTGAATAGCAACCAAATATTACCCCATAGGGTTATATGGTGGCTTCTCATAAGGTTCAACTAATTGAGAAGCTTAGAGGGTAGGTTTCAAACTAACTTCCATGGCTAAAAGTCAATTTCCAATATATTTCACCATATTGTCCTCTTCTATGAGACATCTATCAAAATAATCATAGGTTAATTGAGTCATCCATTAAAGTTAGAGTGTTGTAAATGGGATATTATATGAATGTGTAATGCCCTATAATTCACTAAAAATTACACACCAACTTGTTTTTGTATTCATTAATTACACCCTTGAATATTTTTGTGTTATATATTCTATGTTTGGATTTGCTACATATTTAAGTGGAAGCAAAAAATCCCACATACTTTGTTAGATTGGGATTATAAATTATTTAGTTTGGTTAATCTAGTTATTTATTTTATCCACTTTATAATGCTTTTTTTACTCTATAATTGCCTACTCATAACTAGATGTTACAATCCCTATCTTTAATATGTAGATTTTTTCCAAGTTCATCAAATGCAAAGTGTAAGTATGTAATTTTAGACACCCAATTTTGAGCACACCATAAAATCCTAAAAACTTACCAACATCTAATTCATCTAGCCAAAATTAAGCATATTATCCAAATCAACTAGATAAAGAAAAACCTTAGGTAAATTTAATGCCCTAAGGAAAAGTGTCATACCCAAGGTAGTAGCACCAATGACACTATTGACCAGCACACAATTCTTTTCTTAGACTTTTAGATTTCATTTTTTTTGGTCAACTAAATTACCAATGGTCACTTTTGACATTAGCATGGAGAATATTAGTTCCAATAGTTCTCTTGTCTCCAATGCTATTACCTAATCATGAACAAAAAATAAAATATTGCTTAATTGATGTCACTTGCTCACTAAAATTTGAATCTCACCTTGCAAATCTCATCTAATCTCTATTCATCGTCAATAACTTTTCTTGACAAGTAGTCATGCATTGTAATGACCCATCTTAGTAGGAATTCCCCCTTGTTGTTTAATTATTGTATTGATTTTAATGCATGAACCTATTTTATTCTATCAAGGTGAGTTGATAGTCATACATTATATATTTTTTTAAGTTTGATTATGCTATTTAGAATATGGTACTGCTAATGAATTTTGGGGTTTGAGGATTAGGTACTCTCATGGTGGATTGGTATTGTAAGAAAAATAAATACACCCAAGCAATGTAATGAAAAACAAACGACCTGTGGTAAAAAGAATAATTTTTGAATTAATAAGGGAGCCTTGATCTCCTCTTTTTACAACAATGATGTCCCCTATGTGTTGGGGTTACAACTGTATGCTTTGTTTTCATATTACAATAAATCAAAAGGGGAAAAACCTCTTTTGTAGATCAAATGAAATATGGGTGTCTTCAATCTCCTTTTGCTCTAATTAGATTGTTGAGTGGGCTTGTGTATCCTTGGTGGGCCACTCTTTTGCTGCAACAACCTTCAATAACCTGTCATCTGCACATGTATGAATGCAAACAAGAGAAAGGATTAGTAGCACATGAAGGGCCTCCACTGTGTGAGGAACTTTTTGATACAGATAAAAAGCTACAAACATTGAAATAAATGCTTTCAAAAGGAATAAAATATGTAGAGGATAGAAAGCAATAAAATGAAATACCTTTCTGATTTACATGATCTTATCCATGTTCATTCATGGCTGAATTTTCTCTTGTTCAAAAATAGGTATGTGCTAGGGTATCTATTACTACAAATGATCTAAACAAGTAGTGGAGATATTCTATGGTTTTTCAAGCATCTACCCTCAAAATTTTAGCTTAATCCAAGTTCGAATGAGTGAAATATAGCCGAAACAAATTGGGTAGTTTGTGTAGTCCTGCACAAATGTGATGGTATGTTTTCATCCTCCTCTTATTTCTCTCTTACCTTTCTTCATTCACAAAAATTAATGATGTTTTATAAATTTTTATAAGGTTAGGGTTAGGGTTTGGAAATATTCAGGTAGCATTGCCAAGTGGCAAGCTAGGATTAAAGTATGATTAGTGGCTAGGATTTATCTATATATATAATATTTATATATAAATATATATAAATAAAAAATGGCTAATATTTGGTGTATACAGATGCCCCTTTTTATACTGTGTTGTGTAAGACACAATTCAATACAAAAACAAGAGACATCTAGTTTTATTGGATGAAAAAATAGACTTTTTCCTCAACACGCAAGAAGAATGAATTTGAAATTTTTGATTTTAGCTTACCCTCTCAATTGATGATTGGGTGAAGAATGAAACCCATGAGTTAATTGATCGAATGTGGATGATAAAAATGGGTGAATATGATGGATGCAAATATTGAAAATCAGGATCAAGGTGGTTGCCCCAAGTTTGGAATGGGTTGCTTTGTTGAAAGTTTACTTTTGGTTAATTGATGTGCAATTTAGGGGTGGTATATGGACCAGCCAATGTGCGTATGTATGTGATAATGGAATTGTTCACCACATGTCAGACCCATTTTGTGGTATGGTTCATACCAATTTTTAAGTTAAGAGAGATTTTCGCTTTCTACGACCTCGAGGAGAGGGTTTGATGATTACCTTGAGTAAATTTTCTTGAACATAGGTGCATTCCAAAATTGAGGGACCAAACTAAATTTATTCCAAGCGTGATGATATGGGATGGTAATTTGGATGAAATTATGAGACTATTTGATGGTTTTGTATAATTTTGGATCATTTTGGGACATTTTGAAGTGTTTTGCGTATCTTGCAACTTTTGGTTGCATTTCAAAATTAAGCACCCAAATCAATCTAATATACCACAAAAATGAGATATAGTGATATTATTGATGCTTTGATGAGCTGATGTGATCATTTTGTAGGGATTTGCAATATTTTGGAGCCTTTTGAAACCTTCTACAACATTTTGAGAACAAACAAATTGTAAAAATGTTCTTTTTCTTTTTTTATGAGTGACCTTATGGTAATTTACGCATCCTACCAAATTGTATGGATAAAAAATTGCTGCAACCACCATGTGATTAGATTAAATCACTAAATACAAGGTTCATTTGAGGATCACTTGACCAAAGGCGTTTGGTGCCTTTGGAACCTTTGAATTGAAAGTGACCAAAGGAGCTTGGGTACCTTTGCAGCTTTTTGAACTGGTTTGACCAAAAGGGTTAGGTACCTTTGGAGCCTTTTGAATTGGAATTTGATTTTGAGATAGCAAGCAAAAGGGTGCAACCTTTGACAAAATGATACAACCTTTTGAGCCTAGCATATGATGTGCTAATTAACTGAATGCGAGGCAAAGGGCGAAATATTTGAACCTGGCAATTGATGTGTTGATTTAATTTTTGCATTAATAAAACCAATCCAAAGTCTTGATGTTGAGGCAAAAGCACTTGATTGAGTGATTTATTGAGCCTTTTGTTGGATTGGTTGAATTGATTTATTGGTGGGTGCAAGGTGTGATACTTTGTACTTGTGATTCATATATATATATATATATATATATATATATATATATACATGGCTTTTCTTTTATGTATCATTTTGCACTTTTTGTGTTCCTTTTATTGTGGATGTATGTATGAATGCATATGTATATGGTGGTATGAATACATTATGAATGATGTATGTAAATGAACTAATGGTATCATGCTCTAATGATCATTCGTAGATATTTTAGACTCTTGCTTGACCAACTTTATCTTTGTTGCTTAATCAGGGACATTGACATCTAATGGTCAATGATGATATGAAATGTAAGCTTGCTTATGTCTTTGTTTGCTTTAATGATAAAGAATCTAGAATTGTTTTGCAAAGACTCAAACATCTTAATTATTTCAAACAAAATCATCTATTTATCTGGCAAACTAGAGTCAAAATTCTCAAGAATCAATTGTGTGTGCAATGGATGTTGATTTACCAATCACGAGCATGGTAATGACTCAAGCCAATTAAGAACCACTATATATGCAACTGAATTCATTTATCCATCTTGAGTAAGGTGAGATTAAACAAAACATGGAGAGAACCAGAAGGCTAGCTTATCCTTATGTGCATTCAGAGGTCTCTTGAAGAGAGACGTGTCACCACGCATGAGCATAGTCCAATATTAGGATCTTCAAGTTTTAGAGAATTATATTCTGAACCACTCAAATCAAATCCTGATGAGAATTAAACCCTATCCTTACTATTTGAAGGCCTATTATTATTACTTTGTGCTTTGAAAGAGAGAGATTTTTCTAAGATCCTACTATAAAATATACTAAAAAACACACTCTCAACTCAAATAAACACACTCTCACACATTTGCTTGGAAATAAACTCATAGAAACATTATAACAGTATTCAGAATTAAATGCATATGATAACAGAAATTACATAAAAGGAACAATCTCACAATAGATAGAATCGCAGGCCTCTTCGAGGGGGCAACCTCCTTCAACACTTCATTAATTTGCAAAAAACATGATTACATTGGTGCCTTTTTGGGTATTTAAAGAGTTTCCTTCCAAGGTTGGCTTACATGCAAAATGCCACCTAGATTACATGCATAATGCCACCCGAATTACATGCATAGTGCCACTTTGAATTACATGCACAATGCCACTCAAATTACATGCATAATGCCACACGAATTACATGCACAATGCCACCTTACCTAACCTATCTACCATGTGTTACATAGAAAAGGGTGTCATTTGTCATAGGCACTACCTAAGCTAAAACTTAGAACATTACAAAATATTAATCATGGGTACTACCCACGTTCACTAGGAATTATTATATAAAGTTATTACATTAAGGGTTAGGATGAGATCCTAACATGCCCTTCTCCTTGAAGAAGCTTTGTCCTCAAAGCTGAAAATGAGAAAACTATTTTTGGAGTTGATGGAGAGACTCCCATGTAGCATCCTCAGGTTGAATCCCATGCCACTGAACAAGGACCTCTGTAATGGTACGGTTGCACAGAGTGCGAGTTTGACGATCCAACAGCTGCTTAGGTGCGAGTAAGATGGAGCCTTCTTCATCAAATTTGGGAAGTGTTGATTGAACCTGTACCTTTGTGCCTATAACTTTCATGAGAAGGGAAACATGAAAAATAGGGTGGAGCTTGGAAGTGGGGGGAAGATCCAATTTGTAAGCTGTAGGGCCAATCCATTGTAGAACCTGATAAGGACCATAGAATTTTGGAGCAAGCTTCTGACACCTGCGAAGTTGTAGGGATGATTGTTTAGATGGTTTTAAGTGAAGGAAGACCATATCACCCACATCAAAACTGTGCTCAGAACGATGTTGATCAGCTTGTTGGCGCATCCGATTCTAGGCCATGTTCAAATTTTGCTTGAGTTGGTGGAGGACCTCGGTGTGTTGACTCAGAGCATTTTCAATGGCTTGGACCTTGGAGCTGCCCGGAATGTAGGAGGAAGGTGTGAGTGGAGGGCGCCCGTAAACTGCCTCAAACGGTGTGAGTTTGGTGGCGGTATGATAGGAAGTGTTGTACCACCATTCGGCCAAGGAAAGCCATTTTTCCCAATGAGTAGGATGATCGGAGGCAAAGCAACGAAGGTAGGTTTCCAAGCATTTATTAACAACCTTTGTTTGACCATCTGTTTGCGGATGGTAGGCTGAACTCATTTTGAGTTGAGTCCCCTACAACTTAAAAAACTCTTGCCAAAAATTTCTAGTAAAGGTGGGATCCCGATCAGATACAATGGAGGTTGGCATGCCATTAAGGTGAAAGATGGAGTCAAGAAAATTTTGGGCAATAGTGGATGCTGTGTAAGGATGGGCTAGGGCACAAAAGTGAGCATACTTTGAAATGCGGTCCACTACTACGAAAATAAATGACTTGCCTCCAGATTTAGGTAGCCCTTCTATGAAGTCCGTGGAGATGTCAGTCCACACCTGCTCTAGAATCGGCAATGGTTGAAGAGTGCCCGGAGAGCGCACTGTTTCCCCTTTCATCCTTTGACATGTGTCGCAGTCAGCTACAAAAGAGCGAATGTCCTATTTCATACCTTTCCAAAATAATGTGTGCTTGAGTCGCTCATAAGTTTTTAGGAACCCTGAATGGCCAGCATATGGAGTAGCATGTGATTCCTTTATGAGGAGCTCTTGAAGTGGGGACTTAGGAGGAAGAACCAAGCGTTGATGGTAACGCAGATCCTGGCCATCCCAACTATATCCTGGTGTAGACTTTGGATCATCCATAAGTGAAGCAACCAAGTCTTTCAAATCTGCATCCTAAAGTATTTCTTGACGTAAGGGCTCAATCCATTGGGGCAATGGTGTAGAAATGGCACACAACATACTAAGGGTCTCAAATTGGCGAGAGAGCATCCGCCACAAGATTCTCCTTTCCTTTTTTGTATGTGATGTCATAATCATAGCCCATGAGTTTTGATACCCACTTTTGTTTCTCGGGGGTGGCAACCCGTTGTTCTAGAAAGTATTTCAGACTTTGGTGGTCAGTTTTGATGGAGAAATGACGCCCAATGAGGTAAGGTCTTCAATGTAGGACTACATGCAATATTGCCAACATTTCCTTGGCATATGTGGATTTCTCTAAATTGTGATCAGATAGGGCTTTGCTGGTTAAATCCAAAGGGCGTCCTTGCATCAATACCGCCCCAATACCACAACCAGAAGTGTCACTTTCAATGACAAATTTTTTAGAGAAGTCTGGCATGGCTAAAAAAAATTTAGAGAAGTTTGGTCATGGCATGCTTGAGTTCCAGGAATGCTTGCTTAGCCGGCCCTATCCAAGTAAAAGAATCCTTCTTCAACATGGAGGTGATGGGGGCGGCTATCTTTCCATAATTACAGACAAATTTACGGTAATAGCCTGTAAGCCCTAAAAATCCTCAAAGTCCCTTGAGAGTGCAAGGTTTCGGCCATTCTTGGACTACTTGGATCTTCTTAGGGTCAACCTTGACACCATCCTTTGAGACAATGTGTCCTAGATACTCCACTTCAGTCAAACCAAAGGAACACTTGGATATTTTTGCGAACAGTTGATGGTCAGCCAACAATTGTAGGGTTTGATCTACATGCTTGAGATGCTCTTCCCATGTGTGATTGTAAATCAAGATGTCATCGAAGAACACAAGGATGAAATTTCGCAAAAAAGGGTGAAAGATGTTTTTCATCAGGCTTTGAAATGTGGAAGGAGCATTTGTGAGACCAAATGACATTACCAAGAATTCATAATGACCTTCATGAGTGCAAAAAGTAGTTTTAGGAATATCTTCATCCCTGAGCCGAATCTGATGGTAACCAGAGCGAAGGTCTAGCTTGGTGAAGTACATGGTCCCATGTAATTCATCTAGTAATTCATCAACCACGAGGGATAGGAAATTTATCCTTGACAGTTATCTTGTTGAGTTCTCGGTAGTCAATACACAGTTGCTAGGAGCCATCCTTCTTGAGGACCAGTAAGACTGGTGCAAAGTAGGGACTAGTACTAGGCCGAATGATACCCGCCTTGAGTAATTCCTGTATCATTTTCTCAATATCCGACTTCATGGCATGAGGGTACTTGTATGGTCTGATATTGGGAGGTGTACTATCTGGCAATAATGGGATGGCATGGTCGTGAGAGCGATCCGGTGGTAGTGTAGTTGGTTCCAAAAATATGGCCTCATGTTTGTGGAGAATCTGTTGCAGGTTTGATGGGGTTTCACCCATTTGAGAGGTGGATGGTTGGATGGAGAATAGTTGTGCAATGACCCCACGTGATGATTTCTTTAGCAATTTCTCCATGCCATTTGAACTAATAATTTGAGGTGTTCCTGTTGGGGAGCCCTTGATGATGTGTGTTTGTCCATTTTGGGAGAACTACATCCAGAGTTTGGCAAAGTTCCAACTGATAGTGCCCAACGTACTCAACCATTGAGATCCCAAAACAATATCACATCCGCCCAACTGGAGGGCAAACATGTCCTGCTTGAGTTCATAGTCCCCTATCTTGATTTTAACATTGCGATATTTTCCTTTACAAGGTAAGGTTCCCCCATTGGCTACCATGACCTCAAAGGAATTACAAGTGTGGATATAGCAATTTTCCCACTGAGAAACTCTAGGGTCAATGAAGTTGTGTGTGCTTCTCGAATCCATAAGGATGGAAAGACGTTGGCCCTTGAAAAATCTTGCAACCTTCATGGTTTGTGGAGTAGTAATACCTGCAAGAGCATGGACTGTAATTGCTGTCTCAGGTTCCTGTTTTACTTCTTCTTGTGGAGAAGGTGTTTTCGGAGGGTCCTCATCCTCATCACTCTGGTCAGAGTTATCAGGTTCTTCAACATCTATCAAGAACATTTTTTTGTGTGCACACTTATGCCCTTTAAAAAACTTTTCATCACAATTGTAGCATAATCCTTGGGCACGACGTGCATCCATATCTTCTATGGTTAGGCACTTGGGTGCAGCAGGTTTATTATCAACTGGGTGTTGGGATCGAGGAGGAAATGAAGGTCTATTTTGAGGAAACTTTGATGGGCACATTTGGGCAGAGAGTTTAGATTCGGCCAAACGGGCCAAACTGATAGCTTCCATCATAGTTTGTGGTTTCAACATTCTTACTTTCGCTTGGAGTTCCACCTTCAACCCACTGATATAACAACTCTGGAAGAACCCTTCATTCAATCCTCTTGTCTTATTGGCCAATTTTTCAAATTGAGCTTGGTATTCATGGACTGACCCTGTTTGTTGTAGTTTGGTCAAGGACCCTCTAAAGTCCTCATACTCACTAGGACCAAATCGAGTGAGTAGTTGGGATTCAAAATTCTCCCAAGAGAGATTTGGGTTGGCAATACGTAACCATTGAAACCAATGTAGATCCTCAGGTTCCAAGTTAAAGGAAGCCATCTGGACTCGATGAAATATGGGGACATTATGAAGTCTAAAGAATTGATCAACCCTACATAGCCACCCATCAACATCCTTCCCACTAAATTTGGGAAAGTCCAATTTGGGAATTCTAAAGGATGGATCATGGTCATGATTCCTTGCAGAACCCTCAGCTTGGTGTTCTATTTTGGGTGGTCCTCTTTTTAGTTTGTTGTCTACTTACATCAGTGCTTCTTCTAAGCGGTTACTGGTGGCCTCATGCTCTAGGTGAAGACCTTGGACTTCTTCCCTTATGGAGTGAAAAGTCGAGTGCAAGTTCTCAATGGCTTTTGTTAAGGATTCCAAGTGGTCTAGTTCCTTTTGATGTCCACGGGTACCCTAGGCCATTTTGAAACCTTTTGTAACCAGTTACTAAAAATAGAATTGAGTTTTAGGACTTACTATTTTTAGTAAGTGTCCAAAAAAGTGCTTGGGTGTTATATATCAAAACAATCAGCTCGAAGAGGTGGTCACAATGAGCTATATCTCTCAACACTACTTTTTTTTATCTCCTATTTTGCTGAGTCTAATGGTGTTTACAGTTTTTTATTCTGAGCTACAGAGAAAAATTTGGGTACTGGGGCACTATCTATAACTGGCCTCGTGTCATGCTATCACTGGTTGGCCCAGTCCTGACTTCACTAGCTCCAAGATTCTCTATATTTTGCAGGTGACTGTTATGATAGTTCTATTTTGACCTTGAAAGCTGTAAATTCTGACCTGACTGTGCTGACCTCTCTGACCTGACTGTGACTGCCACTTGTAAATTTGACTGTTATTCTCCAAAATTTTAGCTTAAGTGTCACCCTCATGGTCTATCCCGAATGCATGTACTTTCTGTTATTTTTTTAGTAGAGGACTCCTTTCTCATATGCTCACTTTTTGGGGATTTGAAATGCAAGTTTACGAATAGGGAGGTTTGGTTTTTTTTTTAATATATTTTTATTTTTTATAGGTTGAAGTTTTAACATAACCAGGGAATGCTAGGTAGAGGAGTATGTACCACCCATAGGCCCTCTAATATACCGATAGTGACGAACAATAGTGCTCGAACCAATATTTCAGGCCATTACTCAAGGAGGATTCCACACATACCCTTGAGCACACTACCTGCCTCTCTGACAATACGGGAGGGTAATCGTCCAAGATGCTGTGTCCCATAGACTATGAGTAATACAAGGCCAAAAATCTTCCTAATGACTAAAAGTTTGTTTAAACCTAGATGGTCTCCTGATATACCCTAAGATACGTGGGAGCTCAAGTCCGTGCACGAGTTCTGTCTAAGGCCTGGGTATTGGAGCCCGATCGCCCCTCACTTCACTAGACACTTTATGGGTTATCTAGCTTAACCAATAAATACAGATCCTTCACAATATTTTAAAACCCTCGGCACAGGGTTTCTACCTACTCAACTAAAAAGTTTTTTTTTTTTTTTTTTGTCTGGAAAAAAATGCACTGTATTTTTTGGATTTTTTTAATAAAGAAAAACAGGAATAGAAAAAACACACAGAATTTATACCTAACAGGCAGATTGGATGGCAAGAATCATTGCAGTTGTAGCATAACTTGGCCTTGGAAAGCGCTCTGATACCACTTGTTAAGATCCTACTTTAAAATATATTAAACAACACACTCTCAACTCAAATAAACACACTCTCACACATTTGCTTGGAAATAAACTCACAGAAACATTATAACAGTATTCAGAATTAAATGCATATGATAATAGAAATTACTTAAAATAAAAAATCTCATAATATATAGAATTGCAGGCCTCTTCGATGGGGCAACCTCCTTCAACACTTCATTAATTTGCAAAAAACATGATTACATTGGTACCTTTTTGGGTATTTAAAGAGTTTCCTTCCAAGGTTGGCTTACATGTAAAATGCCACCTGGATTACATGCATAATGCCACCCGAATTACATGCATAGTGCCACTTTGAATTACATGCACAATGCCACTCGAATTACATGCATAATGCCACACGAATTACATGCACAATGCCACCTTAACTAACCTATCTACCATGTGTTACATAGAAAAGGGTGCCATTTGTCATAGGCACTACCTAAGCTAAAACTTAAAACATTACAAAATATTAATCATGGGTACTACCCACGTTCACTAGGAATTATTACATCAAGGAAGTTATTACATTAAGGGTTAGGATGAGATCCTAACTGATTTGGGGAATCAGATTCTCAACCACTCGAATCAAGTCCTGATGATAATTTTGCCCTTATCCTTACTACTCTTTCTATAATTTTTGTAAATTGAGAAAATATATATATTTAAAAAGTGGTGAAAACCACTATTTTCATTGTTTTGGACTATGTGTATAATGAGACAAGCTAAAACTTTTTGCTTCAAGGTCCAATCCAATCATGGTGTCATCCCTCTCTAACACAAGATGTTATGAATAAATGTGATATGTGTTTAGTTCAAAAATGGTAGATTCAACTCCTAGAAATCAATATTATCTTAGTGGAAAGTGTGTTTTGGTCCAAGAGAAAACTTGACATTCAATGGAGGTTGCTTGAAACACTAGGAGTAGCTAAGTGACTGAAAATACCTAGAGGTGCAATTTTTTTCTCATTTATCTTTTTTTTTCTTGACATGATTTTTGGATTGTGAAATAGAACTGATGCTAGATCGAAGGTACCCCTGATTATGGTGACAAAACTTGTTGGATTAAGAATTATCTAAACTTATCGAATAACAACTAATATAACGAGCAACTTGAATGGATGCAACTGATACAAATGTGTGTATACAATATAAGTGGAATGCATGAATGGATGCAACTGATACAAATGTGTGTATACAATATAAGTGGAATATGTGGTAATGAAAATATGTGTTTTAATGAAAATATGTGTTTTTTAAATCTATGTATATACGTACATATATAATTCACATTAGGTTGGCTAAGGTGACGACGATGGTTCAATATGTGGCTCACATCACTCTAGCAAAAGAAGTAAAAAAAATATGGGACGATGGATAGGGAATATTCTAAGGTAGAACTCATATTCCTCTATGAAAGGTGCAATGGGAACTGACTCTTCTTCAGAGCTATCAAAGGTAATATAGAACATGTCATATTCCTCATAATAGTCTTCGTATAAGTCATCATCAGAAATATTTGAAGAACATGTGCTTATACTGAGAGGGGGGTGAACAGTATACAATAAATTTTTTTGCTTTTTAATCCAAATAATAGAATCATCATTACTAAAGTAGTAAACATCACAAAAAGCATCACACACATGAGAGACATTATTTTTACGTGGTTCACCCAAATATGGCTACCTCCACGGAGAAAATATTTCTTATGAAGTTTTCTCAAATAAATTATCTTGGGAATCCTTTCCCTACAATTTTTATGGACCTCTGTCCAAAGGAGATGTTGATCCCCTATCTCAAGTTCATGGATCTCTATTCATAGGAGAACCCCTTCTCCTCTACTCTGGTTGGTGATCCTCTAGAAGACTACTGCCTCCACGACACTGGCTTGTGGATCTATCTCCATTGAATACTTTTGTCCCCACTCAGAAGACCTATCCTCACTGCCTTGGCTGATGGATCTCTATCCACTGGAGACTATTGTTCTCTCTGCTCTATCACCTCCAAATATATGTCTCAAATCTGCTCAACAAGTCCACTCAAAACCTGCTCAACTCTTCTCAACAATTTCACATATAACTTGCTCAAATATACTCAACAAGTCCACTAAGAACTTGTTTAAATATGCTCAAAAGGTCCACTCAAAACTTTCTCAAATATGATCAACAAGTTCACTCAAAACTAGCTCAAATCTGCTCAACAAGTCCCCTCAAAACTTGCTCAAATTTGCTCAACAAGTCCACTCAGAACTTGCTTAAATCTGCTCAACAAGTCCACTCATAACTTGCTCAAATATTTACCAATGGTGGGTTTCAAAACCTCAATATCTACCTCCGCGAGTGCTCTAGACATGGCTTTAACCACCACGTACGCTAGATGCATCCAAGGCACCTTTGTGCCTGACATTCTTGGCATCCAAAACAGACGTTGGGGTCACAAATTGTCACTATACTACTCCCTAAGAAGGCTATCATTGTCGAACCGCTCCATGGGAGGACGGATTTTTGACAATTTTAGCTCCAAAATGCATCACAAAAAGGGTTCAAACCCACCAAAAATAGGTCAAAATGTTCGGAAACTGCATAAGCATTCAATGGAAAACAACTGAAGGCACCCTTACAAAAGTCATCTTGGGTCAAGCGACTTGTCGCTTTTCTCATGTCGGTCATTCCCTCATCAATTCGTCACTTGAGGGGGTAGTCACACTTAGTTACCAATCAACAAAAGCACACCAATCAAAGAAGTGGCACGCATTCAAAGGATCATTGACAAAAATAATCACGCCCCTACTTGGGATAGCAAACAAGCAATAATCACAAGCTGATCAAACACTTGGCATTCTAGAATCATGAACTCAAGGTTCCCACAGACAAAAGGTTGCGCCCTTTGCCTATTCATGATTGAACAATGTCCAAGATCAAGTAACACCTCACTAAAAAGGTTAACACTTGAATTAAGCTCCTTAGCTCGTCAGAAGCAAGGATTCAAGAATGCGTGCCCTTTCCATACTTGGGGCATCAAGAGTTGGTTAGGTTACTGAGAAACCCTAATCATTAGTGCTTTGGTTATCTATTTTTGCTCAGCACTGCGCCACGCACAACGCATCCCAAAAAGGGGCATCTATAGACACCAAAACAGCACCAATCCGATTATGTGACGACAAGCACTAATCGAATTGACATACATAGCCCATAGGGTAGCCCCCAGAGGTTAAAAAGTGGTCCTAACCACTCCCACAGTAGTTTGGAAGGTCAGAGATCAATTTGGCACCTTTTTAGCACTTTGCTCCCTACTCGTCCCACCCTGGGACGATTACAAACTGGTATTCATCCCACCCCGGGACGATTAGCAATATTCGCTCCAGGGTGGGGCGAATAGCAGGTTTGACAGGCAAAAAGTCAAACCTCAACAGGTCCACAACTTAACTGCACCTTCAGGGCATGCAATTGCGAGGAACGGCTTCAAACCAAGGAGAGGGACTTCAGTCATGCATGCCTTGATTATGGAGGCCTCATGCAAAGAGACTCTAAATCAGGAAAGAATCTTTTCTCCCAAAATAGGGCAAACAAGTCAAGTGGCGCCCTCGCATGCGCATTCAAAGAGAGAGACCCTAGGTCTATAAATTGATGAGTCTTCTCACCCCAAAAGGGATAACAGAGGAGGAGCATTTGGAGCAACGGAGTGCTGCCGAATTATACCCTCACCCTCATTGTGCTTCTTACATCTTTGATCTCTCTTTCGAAAGGGAGGTTATTGGGTGATTATTGGAAGTGCAATCCGGACCCAAACCCGAACATTTGGCCACAATATCCCACCAAATTTGCCGACACAACCCCATAATATGTTTTGGACCCATCCCAAGTGGATTGGTGCTGAAACCAAGCCCCAAACGACGAGCATCCTGCCCCTGGGCGCCCCCGCACTGCTGCAATCTTAATCGTCCCACCTCGGAGTGATTAGAAATATGTGGCATATTTCTCTGTTGTTTTAGTTGCATTTGATTCTAGGTTATTTACATATGCTGCTATTCAAGTTTCATGTGATTCTGACAAGTTTTGACTGTTATTTTATAATTTCTCGCTTTCGCTAACATATAGGGAGCATCATCAGATACAAGGCAATCGAGGCCGAATTTGCAGAATCTAACCTTCTGGGTCGTCCCAAAATACCCCGTTTTGTCTAACCCCAACTTTGCAGGTGTTTTGGAGGCTTCTGGATGGGACATTTAGGAGGTGGCTTTCTGACAGCTTATGATAGTTCTAATCGTCCCACCCCGGAGCGATTAGAAATTTGTGGCAGATTTCTCAACTGTTCCTTTTGCAGTGGGTCCCTGGTAATGTTTTCTTGCCTCTGTCCAAATTTCAGCTCATTCTGATATGTTTTAGTTATCGTTTTAATCATTTTATGCATGCACTGACCGCAGGCCTTGGGGATCGCATGTTTCTCTCCATCCGCAGGTGCTACTAACCGTTTACTGTTTCTCTGAACGCAGGATCTCGACACCATAGGGGCAGCAAGGAACCATAGACACATTCACGCAAGCGGCGACGACGTTTGGTCCGCCCATTTTCAATGTGGGCACGCGGAAGATCTCAAAGGGGAATATATCATTCATGGTGTAATCAAAATATGTCCAACGCTCCTAGCCCCTGAAAATGGAGGAGACGTATTGTAACCCGATTTGGAGCAAATTAATAAAATAAAGGGCCGCACTTTTACACTTGCTTTAAATCTCATTTCAATTCGTTGATTTTCCTTCTTTTCATGCATTCTCGTTCGTAAGACTTAGTATTACATTTCCCCTTCGGTTTTGCTTCTGTATCCTCGTGCTTTCAATAACAGACCATACCTCATAATAGATTCTGGCACTATCGATAAGGTTTAGAGGATGAGAAACAAATCGTCTCAGTGACTATTACAGTCGTTTTGGAAAAATCCACAGTATAGTCCCCGATTTGACATAGAACTGTATCAAGAGCCGTGTGCTAAAAAGGATTGCTGACATGGTGATTATGTTATCTATTTGACTGTGATTAGGTGTTTCATTTGGGAATGTCTGGTGATGAATCGTAAGAGGATCGGGGTAGAAACTCGTCCAGTACAAATGCCATACATCAGGTTCCATTCTGCTTTAATTTCATTCCACTTTAATACCTCTCCCTGGTGATAATGAGTCCTTGGTCACTACGACTGCAACCATGAGAGGACAGTCAAGTATCTCGTTTAGATATACTCCCTTAAAGTCTTAAACAGGATTTTTGGATCTTATCGAGGGCTCTTGGGGGTTCCTCACTTTAGCCATTTTTGCTGCCCTAAGCCTCTGCGATAGACCCCGCTTCACCAACATCGCCCTAGTCAAATTTTGAAACTCTCGCTGAAAGAGCACCATAATCATCCCAATAATCTGAAATCAGATGTAGTTCTATTTTGAAGAATTTTCCATTCACGGGATAAAGAACCTAGGAGCTATCACAATTGTATAAAATATTGGGATTGTTCTCACAATGGAATGCCTGACAACGATGGTGTAAATCAGCCTGGTAAGAGCCGAATAATCTGGAAACAATGTCCTTGAAAATTATCAGTAAGGCATTGGACAACATACTCGCCCTGTGGTGTATTAACTCTCCCTTGTCATCAACATCTGTGTCAAAACATTAGTTGAAATGAAATGAAAGATTTTAGTTAAGTTTGCGAAACCTAAATATAGTTTATGGGACCTCAAATATGGAAGTAGATCAAATCATATCATATGATTTTTAATATTTTTGAGAAGGCTGTTCCTTCTTCTTCTGATTCGGGTTAACAAATCCCCAATTTTTTTTATTTTGCTGTCTTCAAATAACTCTGTCATAGACCCATTTTCGAGTGTTTTTTCGTATTTGCCACAGATGTCTGAAAAACTCGGACACTTATAGATGAAGTGTTCCTCTGTCTCTACTGTCCCTGCATAAAGTACATATCCTTTCTTCCCATTGTTCTTTGGGTGTTGTCCATCTCCCTATTTCACATCTAAACCTATGAGAACTAGTCTGTATCTGAGCTGAATCCTTAGAGGCACGTACATTCGTAAGCGACCGTGTCATTTGGAGGCACGTAAGAGTATCCTTGTCGATGCCACATGTCTAGTCCCCTTCCCGGAAGTTACCACTTGGTAAAGGTTACCTTTATTTGGCATGGTCACATGGTGGTCTTTGCTAGATTTCACTGGTGACCATGGGCTCAGACCCTATAGATCCCTTATTAACCCGCGGGACAAAACCAATCTCGGTTGTATGTCCATACATGAGCAGTTTATTGATTCGTCGAGAATCGCGCTCTTTAACGACCATTCGGTTGATCGACAGTAGTCTTTAGGTGTGATCAAGGAATAGTCGTTGGCTCGATTAATGCAATGACCTCGGAAAGTAGCAAGGACCATCATTGGGTGTGTATGACGGAGTAGCATTTTGTTCTAAGTTATATATGATCAGGGTTACTATTAGGTAAGTTTACCTGGAGGTAATTCTAAATAACCATTATTGGAGCTTGTATGGAAATTATCACCTTGGGTACTTAGAGAAAGAAGTTTTTATAACGATGAAAGAATGCTATAAAAGCCACCCTACGAATGGAACCATGGTTCGTGAATACTATATTCTAAAAACGAAAACTTAAAGGACTTAGAAGACATTGGGAGTGGTATACTTCAAATAGGTTAGAGGATATAGAATCAATCGTGGTATACTTCAAATAGGTTAGAGGATATAGAATCAATCTTGATAATGAAAAATTAGTAATCTGGTAAGAGACTTGTAGAATGAAAATGTTAGTATTGCACTGTACTCTAGTAGGAATAAAGTTTCTTAATATATTAAGTCATGGGTAAAAGAGTATTGTTTGTAAGGCAATGGGCTTTAAAGTATCCAAACTAAGCCTCTATGGGAAATTATTTATGTCCTGAGGAGAATCTCAATAAGGAAATTTATTGGTGGTAAATGTGGGAATTAAGTTAGAGTTTATGGAATACATATATAATTAAGGTATAATATAATCAAACATAACCATGTTATGAGTAAATTTTCTAAATTATATTGTATACGAAATTAGTTAAAATTGTTGAATAAGATAAGAAAGGAGGTTTCATAAAATTAAGGGTATGGGACCTTAATTTATGAAGAGAAGGTTGATTGTTTATCAACCCGAAAGAATGAATTTAGAATTCATTCTGAAGGGATTTATGAAATTTCTTCCAATGTCGAGATGTCATCTCCAAAATATGACCCAATGACTATCATAAACTTACACCAGATGTTATAGATCACTAAGATGACTAGAAAAAGGAATCAGTGGATTCCTCAAATTATGAAGGAGCAGGTGGTTTCCTTTGCAAATATTTTAATATTATCATGATGACTTAGAGAAAGGGATTTAACTATTCCTTAATTGCATCATGTATGTGTGTAGGAATAGTAGCATTCCTTGAATTATATATTGAGAAAAAGGGAACTGTTGAGACCCTTATACACTTGTAATACTTGACACCTGGAGTTTATGAATATGATGGAAGAACATATTCGGAGGTTGGGTTTTTCCCATCAAGGTTTTCCCAGGATAAATCTTGGTGTTACTCTAATTTTGTGGTTTGATTTATTATATTTTGTGAATGTTGTTTTTATGTTCAAATGAAAATGATTTAATATGTAATGTTTATTTTATGCACTGTGATATATGCTAAATTTTCATTGGGTTAAATATGTTTGGATGCTAGAAAGTATGCTCAAATTCCATTATGTTGATAATTTAATGCAATGCAATTATCTCATTCTTTTTGTAATAATAATTGATTTTAGTAGATAGAGTTGTACAAATAATGATCTTATGTGAAGGATGGATGTTACTTCAATGTGATAATATTGTGGGGTAATCATTTATGAATGATGCACCTCTCCATATGCAACACCGTTTATATTCTTGTTATAGAAACCAAATCTTGAGGGGATAAATCGAATTTATGCAATATATCCTTGTTCTTGAATGAAACACAATCCTTGTTTAAGAAGGAATCTATTATGGTTCTTCAAACATAAATATAAGATGTAATGAATCTTGCTTCATGGATTTAACACACTCAAGATGAATTAGTTGGGGTCATATTGTGGAATAAATCTCTCAAGATGGCAAAACAACCTTGATAGACTCTACCCTCTACACTTAGAGATTAGGGTTACTTGGAAAGGAAAGCACCCACAAGGAACAAGTAGTGTTCTTTTATAAGGTGGGCAGCAGGAGGGTTGCCTAAGCAAAGGGTGTACCAACATGATAGGAAACCATATTCAAGAAGGCATTCCAAGGATTCTTATCACAAAAAAATAATATAGTGGTCTTAGGACTCCTTTCTAGATGGATTAGATTGGAGCTAAGACTTAGGAATAATCATGGGTGTGGTTATTCCGTCTATGATGGTTTACCCTTGGTGGGGTTCTCCATATTCAAGGCATTCACCTGGTCTTGGTGGGCCAAATGGTGATTTCTCCTTTTAAGGGGATGAAACCAGTACGCTTGGCCAGCATACTCATACCAAGAGGGGTATGAAGGTTTCGTAGAAGCTGATCACTTCTACTTAAGGAGACTATGATCAAGTCTCTATAGCTCCTAGAACTATTTACCTTGAAATTTATAACCCGAATGGAATATGTCCGTCTTAGGATATGGGTTAGGTCATTTGTTATATGAAGATGAACAATTATATATGTAGATAAAAAAAAATTATGTGGATAAGAAGGAGTAACGATTGGGGTTTGTTACACTTATCTAGAGGTTTCAAAACAAGCATGGGTTTCCTTATAGGTTAGAGGATGTCTAACATAATGGTTTGATCATTTTTGCCTTCGTTGTTGTCTAGTAGTGGTATTGACATTAATTATCCTAATCATCATATGGTTAGGAAGGAAAGGAATAATCTTATAGGTTATGTTATTGGTTGTCTTAGATTCATGGTTTGGAATATAATTTTCAAAAGTCATCAAATCCTAGTTTGAAGAGGTAGAGGTTTAAAAATCATTGAACATGAGTCACCCCTCATCAAGAAGGTCTTATATGAGGTCTCAAAGATATTTACATTTATTAGTTGATTTCTCATTATATTTGTGATAGGCACATTGCTTCTTAGGGTTAAACCTTGGTAGCTTCTCATTTTCAAGATTAGGTTATATGAAGGGTAGAAGCTAAATCATCTTAGCTTCCAATAGCTTCTCATAAATTACCATGGTTGGCAATTTACAATGAGTAAACCTCCTTCTAGTGTGGTTTTCCTTATTAAGAACATTTTTTGTGATAGTAGCAATAGTGTTACCGACCTCTCTTAGGGTTTAAATGGTCTAATAGGAATCGATAACATTTTCTCCAAGAGTTTGCTTGTTCATATACTTACTCTTTTGGAAGGAAGAGGAAGGTTTTTCTTCCTCTTTCTTGGGCTTGAGTTACTCTCTCCTAATAAGGGCAAATTATATTTGCTTAACATGTTCTATTTCCTCTTTAAAGTTAACAAAGCAGATAATCTCTAGCTAGAATGATATTTGTTCTTTAATATTTGCATGAAGATGTGAAGGAGGTATTTCTCAGGAGGGGAAAATGGTAGTTTCCTTACCAAGGTATGTCAAAATCTTAGAAATTCAATAACATATTAATATTTGGCTTGCTTGGTTTGGTACAAGTCATCCATAGTACATGTCTCTTCAATATAGACAACATATTGTTGCAAGAACATGTCTATCAATTCCCTAAAGCTTATAACTAAATGTCAGGAAAGGTGAAAGTACCACTCAAGTGCAAGGTCTACAAGTCATTTTAGAAGAAGCTTAAGGATAGCTTCATCATGAGAGTAATCATGACAAGCAACTTGAAAAAGGTGAATATGCTTTGAGGTGTCACTCTTCCCTTTATAGAGCTTTAACTTTGGTATTTCAAATTTGGGAGGGTAGGGATAGTTGGCCACTAGAAGATGCAAAAGCTAGTTGCAAAAGTCTTTATGAGAGTACTTTTGAGTGGAAGTGCCTTAGAGGGAGGACATTTTTCGGGTCAACTTTTGTATCTAAGAGGATAAATTTTGAAGTGTATAAGGGGTTTGGATCATGAGTATAAGAGGGAGCTGAGAATAGGCATGAGGGTAATAAGAGTAAGGTTGGAAGGAGGAGAAGGGAACAACTAGAGCATGGCTAGTCCCAAGAAAGTTAAATCCAAAAGGGTCAAGAGAAGTAACATTAGAAAATGTTGAAGGGGCACTATGGGAAGGACCTATATGAGTATAGGTGGTATAGGTTGGCTTAGACAAAGTAAGGGCAAGCTGAGGAATGCTAGGAAGCACTTTAGATTATTGGATCTAGGTACTCCAAGGAGGATATATCCATGGCAATTTATCTATGAATGATGAGTTTGACATTGGAAGCAAGGAAGAGGAGGGAGGGTTTCAGAAACCTCCATCCAAAGAAGAAGAACGAGGGTTAGACCTTATCTGGATCAAGGTTAGAATATTAGTGGTGTCAAGGTTAGGGATTCTAAATGATTGGTCTATCTCTAGGATAGGTGTTCCAATAATAGGCAAGGGATAATGGTCAAGGAACTCAAAGTCTTCATCATTAAGTAACCTTGCATAAAATTATTTTTTGTCAGGCAAAGGCAAGGAAATGTTTATCATATTTGAAGATAGCTTGTCCCTCATCTATTTGTCAAGGGGATGGACTCCTTGGGGTAGGATGAGAAGGAGGAGAATGAAATTGTTCATGTTCTTGCTCAAATATTGGTTTCTCCTAGGTATGAGGCTCTTCCTACATTTTAGCTATGGTTTTAGGAGAACTGACAATTTGTTGGGGTTTTGAATAAGTTGCTTAGCAACATGATGGGTAAGATAATGATATTCCACCATTTTATAGAAGTGAAAGTAAATTTTATTAGGATTTTGTTTATAGCATTGATTAAAGAAGAAAAAAATATGTTTTAAAATCACCTTATATCCGATGAAAGAAGGCTGAGCAGGAAGAATTTGGAGCAGGCGAGAAGCTATGTTCTAGGGTTTCTGGAGCTAAGGAAAATCCAGGGCATCCGGTGGGTTGTCGTAGTGTTTTTCTGGTTACTGTGGATCTGAAGGCAAGTCTGCTGCCCTAGGAGGGTCCAATGGGGACTCCTCCGGATCCTCTCATAGGGAGAAAGAGCTCTTTTGCAGACTTGCTAAAAGATAAATCTCCATCTTCTAATGACGAAGCTCAGAGAAATGCTCTTCATATGCTCTTCAAGAATGCTGGAAAGAGATCAACAGCCCAACGAGTCAATGGATGCCTTCTGCAGTCCGAATCAAGGCCCAATATTGTCATCGAGCCAAAGATGGTCAAAGACACAATCTTATACAGAGCCAACCTCGATCTGATCTATAAATTCATGGGTATTTGCCCTACCCTGAATTTCTTGCATTCCTGGGTCAGGCAAAACTGGGAGCCTCATGGTGAGTACTCCTTATGGTTTATTAGCAATGGGTATTTCATTGTTAGTTTTTCTTCTCTGGCCGATAGAAATAGGGCTTTTGAATCGAAAAAGAGGAACCATGGTCCGGCAGGGTTATTTGTTCAACCCTGGAGAGTGGGTTTCGATCCTCGTATTGAACCCACGGCTGTCTTGGTTTGGATCCGTTTGTATGCTCTTCCAATGGAGTTTTGGGGTGAGCAGGTTTTGGAAATGATCGATAACTCCCTTGGAAGACATTTGGGTTTCTCCAAAGACACCATAGAAGGAAACACAGCTGTTTTTGCAAAAATTTGTGTGGAAATGGATATTAGCCAGCCTCTACCGATAGAGGTGGAACTTGAACTGGCAGGACTATCTTGGATTCAATAGCTAGATTATGAGGCTCTACCCTTCAGATGTAGAGTTTGCCACAAATATGGTCATTTGGCCCGATTTTGTCCAAATAATTTGAACACAAAAATGGAGGCCCCACTTGGAATGCCAAATCTTCCTAGGGAGGGTAAGTCAACTCTAACAAAAGAACCAACCAATACTCCTTAGGGTAAAGATGTTCAGAGAGATGGCTTTGAACAGCCCAAAAGAAGGAGAAAGCAAAAGAAAAATGGTAAAGAGCAAACACAACTCAAGCCATCCAATAGGTATGAAATATTTAAGACACTAGTGGACTAAGAGGATCAAGTCATGGAAGGAGTGGATGGGAATACTGAAGACAATAACATCCACGCTCAAGCTTCTCCTTCATCTCCCATCGTCATAGAACAGGTAATTGAGTACACTGAGTTACCGCAGTTAGAGAGTGCAGGGGCATTGATAGTGCATACCCAAGCGCAGCCAATAATCAAGGATGTCAGCATGGGAATAGCAAAAAAGAACAGGAGAAAGGCCAACCCTAGGGATAACTCGGGTGGAAAAGAGATCAAAAAATAGCAACTCTCAAGGAGTGGGTAGAAAATCAAATAAGGACCTGCTAGCAGTTCAAGGAGACAAACTGATCACTAGAGGATCGGTGAGGCCAATTGATTCTTACTGCTCTCAAGGTTTTCAATGATTATACAATCATGGAATGTTAGGGGTTTAAATAGTAGAACCCATCAATCTGCTGTTCAAAGACTCTTAGAAAAATGCAAAACAGATTTTTTGCTTATCCAGGAGACAAAAATGTCATTAGATCTTATGTGTAAAATAGTTAACATAATTTGGAGGGGCGCTGGTCATATGGATGTGGCTGCCCAAGGTGCCTCAGGGGGGATTGTTACTCTTTGGAACTCTCTAGAATGGACTGCAATAGAACATATAGCTTGGAGGGGTGTTCTCACATCTCATTTTAGGAATAATGTCACAGTTGAACATGTTTTAATCACAAATTTTTATGGGGCTCAAAACCTTGATGGCCAGAGGCTTCAATGGAAAGTTGTGCATAACATGAGGACCTCAAGGGAAGATTTAGACTGGATTATTCTTGGGGATTTTAATGCTAAATTATCTTCTAGAGATCAGGAAGGAGGAACCCCAATTTTGGACCCGGGGGATCGACTTCGATTGCCCAAGTCCGGGCTTTTCACTTAGTGGATATTAAAGGCCACTGGAACCAACTTTACTTGGACTAACAATAGGAGGGAGCCACATAGCAGGAAGGTAAATCTAGACCATTTTCTAGTTTTAGAGGAGGCATTTGTAAAATGGAATACAAAATTCCAGATTTTGGAGGGTCCAGTTTCATATCACTTTCCCATTTTGTTGGAGGGAGGGATTATGACAGGGCAGCATCACAAACCTTTAAAATTTGAGAATTTTTTGTTACAAAAAGAGGATCTTCGAAAGAAATTTCCACAGTGGTGGGAATAAGGTCATCTACATTTTGGGACAGCAATGTTTAAATTCCACAAACAGCTTCATTATGTCAAAGCTCAACTAAAACAATGGAGGCAAGCTAACAAGACAGACTTCTAGCTCCAAAGAGCTCCTTTGGTGGCCAGATGGGATGAGGTTCAAAAACACTTTAGGGAAGGAACAATTACAGAGCATATCAAATCCGAGGATGATGCCTTGCGTAAAGCGGTTAAGGACATTGATAACCAAGAGGAGACCTACTGGAAACAGAAAGCAAGAACCACTTGGTTATTAGAAGGTGATAGAAATACCAAATTTTTCCATCGATTAGCCTGTGCTAGGAGACAGATGAATAACATGGAAGCTCTTTAGGATGAGAATGGACACTCCTTTGATACTCTTCCTGGTATGCATTCCCATTCAATGGATTATTTTTCTAAACTTTTTAAGGAAAGTATGGAGCAAGATGTAGAGGCTCAAAATGAAGTTATTGATGTCATACCCTCTGTTATATCTAAAGAAGAAAATCAGACCCTTCTTAAACCCATTGATAGAGAAGAACTGAAGAATGTGGTCTTTGGAATGAGCACCAGCAAAACTCCAGGACCAGATGGCTTTCCAATTGAGTTTTTTTAGGCCTTTTGGGATACTTTGGAGGAGGATGTTTTGGTTGTCATAGAGGAGTCCAGAGGTAATAAAAGAATGCTTAAGGCATTAAATCATACCTTCATCACTTTAATTCCAAAAGGGGAGGATGGGGTTCATATTTCATATTATAGACCTATTGCCTTATGCAATGTGATTTATAAAATAATCACAAAGGTAATGGTTGAACGGCTAAAACCTCTTTTACATAAAATTATCTCCTCGGAGCAAGGGGGTTTTGTAGAGGGTAGGCGGATCTTGGATGGGGTGGTTCTTGCTCGGGAGGCAATCCATACAATGCAAAAATCCGGTAATTAAGGAATGTTCATTAAATTAGATATGTCAAAGGCTTATGATAGGGTGGAGTGGAGTTTCTTGTCAAAGATGATGGCAGCCTTTGGTTTCTCTCGAGATCTGGATAGAATGGGTCATGAGTTGTGTATCTACTCTGTCTTATTCAGTGTTAATCAAGGGTCTTCCCTCGCAACCTTTTGGAGCCACTTGAGGCCTTCGTCAAGGGTACCCTTGATCTCCCTATCTTTTCCTCATTTTGGCTGAAGGATTAGGTAGACTTTTCTTGAGGAGAAGACATCAAGGTTTGCTAACGGGTATCAAGGTGGGTGAGGAATTTTTGACTCACCTACGGTTTGTGGATGATACGGGATTGGTTGGAGTGGCCGACTTCGGGGAAGCAAGAGTGATCGAGAGATACTCTTAATGTCTACCTTAGGGCTTCAAACCAAGTCATCAATGATAAAAAATCCAAAGTGGTCTTTCTCAATCTTGATCAAAGGCTCCAAGACAGAGTTCTAGAGATCTTGGGATTCACAAGGACTTCTCTTCTAGTGGTTTACTTGGGGGTTCCTTTGCATTTCCAAAAACTAAAAATAGATATCTGGAAGAATCTTTTGGATTGTATCAAAGATAGAATGAATCATTGGTCTCACAAATGGTTAAGCTATGGGGGTAGATTAACTTTTTTACAGTCGATCATTCATGCCATGCCAATTTATAAATTCTCTATCCTGGCTGCCCCACATACTATATGGAAAGGGCTGGACAATATGGCTAGAAGATTTTTATGGGAAGGAGTAAAAGGAGAGAGGAAATGGGCCTTAGTTGGTTGGGATAAAGTAACTCAGCCCAAGATAAAAGGAGGGCTGGGACTGAGAAGATCCAAGTTAAATAATAAATCTTTGGCTGGAAAGTTGTATTGGAGGTGGATTTCCCAACCAACCTCCTTATTCAATAGAATCCTAACTAGTAAATATTTGGGTCATGTTAACCCCAATGAGGTGGGCCATTTCCCTTTGGATGGTCCTGGATCCTTAGTGTGGCAGGCTCTCAAGATAGGATCTCAGGTAGTTAAAGATTGATTATTTTGGAAAGTGGGGAGAGGGGAGAAGGCACGTTTCTGGATAGATTCATGGGATCAATACCCACCCATCATGTTGAATTTCCTGAATTGCAACCAATAAAAACAACCATAGAAACCAAGGGATGGGTCCACATTGAAAGTTATTTCATCACTAGTCAGCTGGGGGAGTATAAGTTTAAGCAGTTTAAGAAGTTGGAGTGGCCAATTTCAATCCCTCCGGAGTTGGCACCCATCATGACTAAAATCTTGTTAGAAATATTTCTCACAAGTAGAGACGAGGAGGATGAATTAGCTTGGGGCTATGGGAGCCTTGGTGTCTATACAGTGAAGGACGGATATGAGAAGATCCTCATAGAGCCTCCCCCCATTCATTCCCGATAGAGGATTGGAGAAATATTTGGCACTCCAAGGGCTGGCCGAAAGTAAACTTTTTTGCCTGGCAGTTTATGCACAACAGAATTCTCACTTTTGACAATCTCAGATGTGGAGGAATCATCGGTCCATATCAATGTGTATTATGTTACAAGAATGAGGAAACAGTTGATCACCTGATGTTTGAGTGCCCTTTCACACGTCATATTTGGAAGCGATGGCTTTTTTGCTATAAAATTCAAGTTAATGGTGACTTGAATCGGACTAATATCTGGAAAATATGGAAGAGTGGTAGATTTAAATCTAAAGCTCTTCGAATTGGTTGGAAGCTTGGATTAAACTTCATTTGGTGGCAAGTGTGGTTGGAGAGAAATGCTACAATTTTTAGAGAAATTTTTTCCTCGTTAGATGGAGTTTGGCAGGTCATCTGGAGCAAAGTCACGAAACTGTAGCTGTCTATGCTATAGAGGAAACTCAGGTTGTTACTGGGCCAATGGAAGAGGGAGTTGAAGAGCAAGAGGGACAGGACAGATCTAGTTGAAAACCACCACCAGAAGGCTAGATTAAAATTAATACTAATGGAGCTGCAAAGGGCAATCTGGGTAGTGCCAAAATTGGAGTGGTTTGCCGAAATCATGATGGATCAGTGCTCTATTGGGAACTGCAAGGCTTGGGAAGAGCCACAAACAATGAAGCAGAAGCCATAGCTATCAAATTTGCTTCTATTTGGGCTGTGAAACAGGGCCATAGGAGGATCATACTTGAATCAGATTCTCAAATAATGGTTGGAGCTCTAGATTGCATGAGGAACTTTGCTTTGAAAGCATGGAGGTTGAGGATTCTTGTCACTCAAATTAAGGAATTATGGAAGGAATTAGATGATGTGATTCCAGTTTATGTGAGTAGAGATTTAAACAAAGCGGCCGACTTCTGGCTAAGATGGGTGTTGAGAAGGAGGTAGGGGTTCAGCTACACAGTGACATGGCTATTGAGGATGAGGTGATTAGGCAGGGTCTTGAAAGGTCCTTGAGCCAATGATTAAAGAAAAAGCAAAGGGAGGAAAGTTGTCACGATATCATGACATGTTGCACCGTCGCGGTCACTGGAGGAAAGTTGTTGCGATATCACATGTTACATCGTCGCAGTCACTAGAGGAAAGTTGTCGCGATATCACGACATGTTGCGTCATCACGGTCAAGGGCAGAAAGTTGTCGCGATATCACGACATGTCGCTTCGTCGCGGCCAAGGGAGGAAAGTTGTCACGATATCGCTATATGTTGCTTTGTCACAGCCAAGGGTGGAAAGTTGTCGCGATATCGCAACATGCTACTTCGTCGCGGCCAGGGGTGGAAAGTTGTCGCGATATCGTGACATGTTGCATTTTCGCGGCTAAGGGAGAAAGGTGTCGCGATATCGTGACATGTTGCATTTTCGTGGCCAAGGGAGAAAAGGTGTCGTGATATCGCGACATGTTGCATTTTCGTGGACAAGGGAGAAAAGGTGTCGCGATATCGCGACATGTTGCATTTTCGCGGCCAAAGGAGAAAAGGTGTCGCGATATCACATGTTGCATTTTCGCGGCCAAAGGAGAAAAGGTGTCACGATATCGCGACATGTTGCATTTTTGCGGCCAAAGGAGAAAAGGTGTCACGATATCACGACATGTTGCATTTTTGCGGCCAAAGGAGAAAAGGTGTCGCGATATTGCGACATGTTGCATTTTCGCGACCAAAGGAGAAAAGGTGTCACGATATCACGACATGTTGCATTTTCGTAGCCAAAGGAGAAAAGGTGTCGCGATATCGTGACATGTTGCATTTTCGCGGCCAAAGGAGAAAAGGTGTCGCGATTTCGCGACATGTTGCATTTTCGCGGCCAAAGGAGAAAAGGTGTCACGATATCGCGACATGTTGCATTTTCGCGGCCAAAGGAGAAAAGGTGTCACGATATCATGACATGTTGCATTTTCGCGGCTAAAGGAAAAATGGTGTCGCGATTTCGCGACATGTTGCTTAGTCGCGGACAAAGGAGGAAAAAGTGTCGCGATATCGCGACATGTTGCAACATCGCGGCCGAAAGAGAAAAAGTGTCACGATATCGCGACATGTTGCTACATCGCGACCAAGAGAGAAAAAGTGTCGCAATATCGTGACATTTTGCTCCGTCACGGCCAAAAGAGAAAAAGTGTCGCGATATCGCGACTTGTTTCATCGCGGCCGAGAGAGACAAAGTGTCACGATATCGCGACAGGTTGCATTTTTGTGCCCAAAGGAGAAAAGTGTCGCGATATCACGACTTGTTGAATTTTTGCGGCCAAAGGAGAAAAGTGTCGCGATATCACGACTTGTTGAATTTTTGCGGCCAAAGGAGAAAAATGTCGCGATATCACAACATGTTGCTTTTTCCCGGCCAAAGGGGAAAGGTGTCGCGATATCGCGACATGTTGCATTTTCGCGGCCTAAGGAGAAGAATAGTGTCGTGATTTCGTGACAAGTTGCATCAACTATCCATGCCGACCCCCCTGCTAGCTAGTTAATGGTTCAGGAGATTTGGCTCCATTGCAAATATTCTTCTACTATTGTAAGCATGTGTTCTCTCTGAATTCGGTTGGGAAGAGTCTCTTCCCATATTGTAATTGATCTTTGTTTTAATACAAGTTTTTTCAAAATTTTCAAAAAAAAAAAATCACCTTATATCCCCTTTAGTGATAGAATAGTCCCTCCTTATGAGTCCCATTAGATCATCATTTTATACTAGCCAAGAAGGATATCCCTCAAGGTCCATACGACAATTTGCTCAAGAGGTCGTTATCCTTCCGCTTGTAGGACTAGAACCTAGTTATATTCTTGTTATAACCTAGTTATGTTAGAAAACAAATTAGTTGGTTTGAATTAAAAGTGTGGTAATTTTTTAAGTTATATTAAGGCAGGGATTTTTGGCCAAAAGGTGTTTAAGACGTAAGTGGTGTTTCACGTTGGGTTCACCAAAAAATGTAACACACGTAAAAAAATTAAATCACTTCTGAACATGTGTTGTGTTTATGTTGGTGCCTACAAAACAAAACAAATACAAAAAAGAGAAACAAAACAAATAGTGGATTATGCATTAAAAAAAGTGAAGGTTAGAGATAGACAAGGGAAGTAACTAGGGTTTTGTGATGTTGGGAAGAAACCTAAAACAAAAAAGAGGGAGAATTTGGAGATGGCAAAAGTAAAGGATCCTAGAACAAAAGCTAGGTTTTTTTAGGTATGGAAAAGGAAAAACTAGGATTTTTTGGGATATGGAGAAGAGGGGATTTTGGGAGGGAATACAAAGGGAAAGAATGTGTGAAGATTTGTTAATATGGAAAGAGAGGATTGATAGAAAGAAAAAGGGTATTTCGGTAGGGACGATCAAAGCAGATATAGAAGACTAAAACCAAATCATAAGAAAACATTAGTAAAAATAATAATAGAGCAAGAGAGCGTCCTCCAAAAGCCTTGTTTGAAAGCATTATCAAAAGAATGTTAGAAAGTATTCACATTAGCAAGCTATCCACCTTCCTAAATGATTCCAAGGGAGGAGAATTTATAGGCAAATTAAGGTTAACTTTAGGGTTTCTAGAAGGTTTAAAAAATGGTTTAATTAAATTTTATTCATTTTAATTTTATTTATTTAAATTATTTTTTAATGATTTAATAAAAAAAATTGTTTATTACAATTTTTTTATTTTTGTATTTTTGGTTTTATTTATTATTTTAATGATTTTTATGTTTTTTTGCTTCAAGTGTTCCAAAATTGGGCTTCTATTATACACACAAAAACTTGAAAACAAAAACAGAAAGGAGCATATTATATGCATTGAGATATCTAAAGTTCTATATGCATCAAGAAAAAAAATTGCTAGGCTAATTCATTGCTAGTGAATTTGTCGATAATGTCTTTTCCATTTTACTAAAGGTCAATTTTTGAGAGAAGGTTGAATTTTAGTAGGAAAATCTAAATTTGTGAATTCGTTGTTGGGGCTGGCAAATTCATTGTCATTATTTTTATGTTGACACTAACAGTTTCACTCCTAGGAAATAAATGATCAACATTTGGGGTGGAAAGTAGTTTGGACTAATGTCGCTGGTTGATGAGAGTCATGATGAATTGGATATTTTTTTGATGCATAAAATTGGTTGTCTATATTTTCCTCTTCAATGCATTTATTCTATATAAACGCATAAAAAATAGTCGTAGATGCCCCAATTTTTGATGTTGAGTGCATAGTGCAAAAATTGATTTCTTACATGATAGGGATTAATGTATTATCAACATATAATGTTTTTTTTATATCGTATTTTGTATCAGGTCGACAAATAATGTTTCATTTTATTTGTAGGTCAACTATCATATTAATATTTGTCAATAGGTATATTATCGAATGGGGTTTCTAACAGGATTAATTAATATGATCCTACTTGATGGATCCTCCCCGAGGTATTGTAATCCCTATTTATACCCAATATTGTAATGCATTTGGATCAGTTCTTCATTGTTAAATATTTTGTATCTCTACTTGTGGGTGTCCATATCACTAGTATTAGAGTAGAGAAGTTGGTTTGGTAGATAGTATCCTCTTCCCCCAGGCTAGTCTAGTTCAAAAGGGGAATGAGAAATCTCCACCAATAGATCTTGCATGAATTGTTTTGACTAGTTTGAGTTATCTCAATCAAAGTCTAGCATTGTTGCCTATTTTATTCGCCCCAATACGTCCTATAGTAACATTTTGGTATATATTTTTGCAAAGCATTTTAGAATGCTAATGTGTATACTACTAGCCTCGGTACCTATCCTATCTGCAAAATTCAATTCACCCCAAGATGTGTCAAAAGCCCACTGCAGCCTTTCCTATTGAGCCACTATAACCTTTCCTATCCTAAGCATCACGTGAGACCTCATAAGTAAATAATTTTTTGCTAAGATTTTAGCACCCCTGTAGACAGCAAAATGTTTAGTCTAAAAATATTTTGGAGGTAAAGGAGGTAATTGCAAGAACTTGAAGCTCCTATCTATTACATGAGGCTCATTATATGTCTAAATAAATTTGTATCAAAAACCCTAACGTCGTGAAATATTACAAATTATTGCATGTTTTATTTTCTCTTTCCTAAATATAACATGAAATTCAAAGGTGAACTGGATGTTGGAATCCTTTTAGCGTATGAAGGTTGTGTGCATTATATAAAGCCAACAATACCTGATCTACAGTTACCATTTGTTTATATAAGCTCACTCTTCAATTCAATGTATCAAACTATAGCATGTTAGCTTGGATGCGTAGCATTCACTCAAAGCTTGTGGCCCATGTTCATATAGTTAGAAATAACCTCGATCAGCTAAGCACCATGAACTTGCACCTATTATGATAGTTTATCGGAGTCACACATCTTCTTCCTAGTAACATGCTAAATTGCTATAAAGTGGTTTAAATAACTGAAAGACCAACCAATGAAAAAATGTTGGCACGTGTTGATCTTGGTCTTTTGAATCCTCCTTTTGGTAATAAATACTTAGCTTGGTCTATGGCATAGGCTACCAACCCATCATCTGGAGCCTTCCCATGCAAGAGTGGAACATTCCCATACATATTTAAATGTCCTTTCCCCATAGCTAGAGACATATCACCACTTCACAAAGAGGGTACACCGTCCCTCTTTTCCTCATGAGGATAGACAAAAGGTCTTAGATGCGGATATTAGCCTGATGACTGTATAAGTTGGTAGCACATTTCTAGCCTATGAGACCTTTTGAGGGTGCTTCTAATCAAAGCCATTTACGAGTGAGCAAACATCACTTGTAGGTAGCTAAAACTATCCACATGCCTGAACCTTTCTACATAATATCTAGTTGAAAGGAAGCATACTTCAGCAATATCTAGTTGAAAGGAAGCATACTTCAGCAACACATTTTGATTTCCACTCCATGCATCTCAAGTGCGTTAGACACATCTCAAAACTTGAGAGCACTTGGACATATCGCATGTGGAGTCAAACACCCGGTTTTACTAACAATGAAGCGCCAACACCCACGTTAACCTGATGATGATATTTGGTGTTTTTTTAGGGGAGGGATAGTAGTTTGGACTATATGTGTTAGCGGTTGAGGCATATCCCACCTAAGAGACACATTTTTTGATGTGCTAAGAGCCTCATATGAGTCACTAAGAAGCATTTGGTGTAGTAATTAGCATTGGTGTAGCACAAAGTATGACCATCATTAGATTGAAAATCACAACTAGATAATTGAGCTGGCCAAGAGTGTCTATTCGACTAACATCCCTGTTGCTTATTTTTCATATCTATCCATAGGTGAAGGGGGTTAATTGATGATTTAAATCAACATTGGAAAGGATTTTGCACATCCAATCTAACCCCAATCTCAAACAAGATCCTCACCAGTCACCTACCATGCCTTGTTTGTCACAATCGTAGCTAACACACGTAGGTCGATTTGATTCAAGAAGTCATTCAACCACAACTTTAAGGGGGGGAAATTCTTACATACCTTTATTTTGACCAATTTGAAAATATGTTTATATCATGCATAGCTTATTCTTCTTCTCATTCTAATTTTGAAAAATATTATAATAATTGTAATAGAAAGGGACATGATAGACCTGAATGTAGACAATTACAAAAATATAAGAAGACTTTGCTTGTACAGTCTATGAGGGAAAAAATTATAACCTCATCAAGACTACTAGAGAGGATCAATTTTATGAGGAGTTAAGCTACAAACTCAATCATGTAACATTTATGAATCATCATTCCATCATCGAAGACCATGACAATCTATTTGTCATGCGTGCCCACTTTCTTCATGATTTTACAGTTGATTGTATCATCGATAATGGCTCGTAAAACAACTTGATAGCGAATTCCATTATAAATAGGATCAAGATCCCTACTCCATCACATCCTCATCCTTACTTTCTTGTATGGAAGGATAGTGAGACCACTTCATAGATTGCACACAAGTAAACCATTGCATTTGCTTTTGGTACTAAGTTTAGGGACAATGTCACTTGTGATGTGACCTTGATGGATTGTTGTGGTTTATTGCTTGGTAAGCCCTATCAATATGATAGGCATGCTCAGTATGATGTTTATAAAAATACCTACACACTCAAATAGGAAAATAAGAACTATCTCATTGAATCCACTAAGCACACTATTAATTTATTACTTAGTTGCAAATAGGCCAAAAAAGCAGCAAGTCAAGCACAAGCACTTACTTTAGTGGTCAGAGATCAAAACAAGAGTGTTGATACTCTAGCTAATTGGGCTTTGGACAAAGGTGATCTTACTTGCTATGACCACCCTCTTAGATGGTGGGCTTCACAAATAAGGTAAGCTCTTCTTTCTATCATTTCTTTGGATGGCTCCAGTTCTAGAGGTACCTAGTTTCTTCTTGCTTTGATTTTGCTTCTCATTGGTTCAGTCATGGTTTTTTAGTTCCCTAGCCCAAACTAATTTTTATTTTTTTTCCTCTATTGATTCTTGCCTTAAAAGTCTTTTGGTCTAGAAAGGTCATTTTTGTGTTATTTTTTTCTTTTTTTGTTTAGTTTTTTGAGGCGTGTGTGTGTGTGTTTTTGTTTTGTTTTTGTGTTTTTTTGTGTTGTTTTTTGTTGTTCTTGTGTTTTTTTTTTGTGTGTTTTTTTGTGTTTTTTGTTGTTGTTCTTATGTTTTTGTTCTTGTTCTTGTGTTTATGTTTGTTTGTGTTAATTGGTGTTTTTTTTTTTTTGTGTGTGAGTGTTTTCTATGTTTTTGTTTTGTTTGTTGTTGGTTGTTTTTTCTATTTTATTTTTATTTTTTAGGTTTTGGTCATTTTGTTTTTCACGTTTTTTTTTGTTGTGTCTTTGTAGAGTTCTGTTGTTTTTGTTATGTTTGTATTTTTTATGTTGTTCTTGTGTTTTTTCTGTGTGGTTTGTGTTGTGTTTTTTTTATCTTATTGTGTGTGTGTTTGATTGTGCTTTATCTTTTCAACACACTTAAGGAGCATGTTTTTTTTTTTAATCTTATTGTGTGTTTGTGTTTGTGTGTTCTTGTTTTTTGTTGTTTCAGGTTTACTCCTTGAGTATGTCAAAGGTGGTAGGCCATGTGCAAGTCTTGGGTGATTTTTGTGGAAGAGATACCTCTGCCTCATTGGGTCTTACCCTAAAGTGACATCCCTTCTGAGATGTTTTCTATAAAAAAAATCACAAGCACTTGCACTCATTTTCATTCACCCACAACATAAGCAATATTCAACACAAGTCCCTAAGTCCACTCGACCCACAACACTTGATAAAATTTTGTAAAAATATGAATGTGTTTTTTAGGAGCCCACTTCTTTACCTCTAGAGAGGGCCATTAATCATAGCATTGATATCATTCCAACAACACCTCTCCCTAATGCACCCATGTATAGACAATCATTTGTGAAGTATGATGAAATTAAAAAGCAACTTTAGGACCTATTAGCTAAAGGATTCATCAAAACTTAGCATTTCTCCTTGTGCCTCTCGTATTCTTCTTGTTCTAAAAAAGGATAGTACTTAGCATCTTTGCATTGATTTTCAGGCACTTAACAAAATAACTATAAAAATAGATATCCAGTCCCCCGCATTGATGATTATTAGACCAACTTCAAGGTGTTAATTTTTCACTAAGATTGATCTTAAGAATGGATACCATCAGGTCCAAATTCAGGTTGAAGATACATGGAAGACTGCTTTCAAAACTAAGCTGGGTTTGTTTGATTGGCTTGTTATACCTTTTGGCCTCACTAATGCTCCTGCTACTTTCATGAGGCTAATAAATTAAGTTTTCAGAGAGTGCTTGGATAGATATGTTATTATCTACCTTGATGATATTCTTATCTTTTATCCTACATGACAAACACACTTGAAGCACATTGAATATGTTCTTTTCACTCTCCAATAGCATCAATTTTATGCTAATTTTCCTAAGTGTTCTTTTGGGAAAACTTCCATTTCCTACCTTGGATTCATCATCAATGAGCAAGCTATTTAGGTGGATCCTATCAAAGTAGAAGTTCTCCTTTATTGGACCACTTCTCTGAGTTAAAGAGTTTCCTTAACCTAGCTAACTTCTGTCATAAGTTTATCCTAGGGTATTCCACCATTGCTAATCCTTTGCATCAATCGACTAAGGCCAAAGTTGTATTTTGTTGGACTCCTGATCATACCCATGCATTTTCCACTTTGAAATATAAGCTATAATTTGCTCTTGTTTTGGTCATCCCTGATCTTAGACAATATTTCGATATTAAAACTAATACTTCTCAATTTTCCCTTGGTGTTGTCTTAAAACAAATGGTCACACTATTGCTTATCATTCATAGTCCTTTTCTATAGCCAATCAAAACCATTCCACCTATGATAAGGAATTATATGCCTTAGTCCAAGCCATAAAACACTAGCACCGCTACCTTCTAGGCAAAGAAATAATTGTCTATATTGACCATTTTCCTTTACAATTCCTTCAATCCGAAAATAAGATCCAAGAAACTCTCCACATGAAATGGGCTTCTTACCTTCAACAGTTCCACCTAGTCATCAAGTACAAAAGGAGAGTAAAAATTATGTGGTTGATTGTCTAAGTCATCCTCCTTCATCCCATGCCTTGACCATTGTCACTACCTGACACTTGAGTTTTCAATCTTGGCCTTCTGAGTATGCTCATGACCCTAACCTTGCACAGGTTTACCAACACCTTCAACACCCTTCATCCTCCAAGTTGACCACTTTTCAAGACTATCATCTTAAGGAGGGTTTGCTCTATTGTTTAGATAAACTTTATGTACCCCATGATCATAGACCATCCCTTCTTGAGGAGAAACATTCTACCCTCTATGGTGGACATTTTGGCAAACACGAGACTCTTCATCACTTGCAACACTTCTTCTACTAGCCCCGCATACAGTGTGATATTTTGAGGTATCTGAGATATTGTGCCCTTTGTTGTTGATCTAAGCTAGTTAATAGGAAGCTAGGCCTTAGTGTGCCTTTGCTTATTGCATCTCGTCCTTGGGAGAGCATTTCTATGGATCTAGTTAGTGGTTTTCCTATGATAGTTTGTCAACATGATTGTGTTTTTATCGTCATCTATCATTCAGTAAGATGGTTAAGTTTATCCCTTGTCGTAAAACTAGTTCTTTTGTTGACTTAGCCCAACTTTTGTTTGATATTGTCTGCCGTTATTTTGGTCTTCCTACTAGTGTCATGATTCTTGTTTTATTGGTAATTTTTGGTGTTTTTTGTGGAAACTCTTAGGTGTATCTCTTAACTTTTCCATTGCTTTTCACCCATAATTTGATGGTCAAACTGAAGTTGTCAACTGTACTATTATCCAATGTGTTTGTAACTTCCATCATTCATCTCCATCTAAGTGGGATTTAAGTCTTACATACATTGAGCATGGATATAATAGGGTTGTCCATTCATCTATGGTTCATTCACCCTTTGAAGTCTGTTTAGGTTTTCAACTATTAGCTCCATATGAGTTACCATTGTCACTTCCAATTTCTATCATTGTCCACATGCAAAAAGAATAATACAAAGCCTAGTCTTTCATTCAACATTTGCAATAACTCCTATCGAAGGTTGTTCAAATTTTACAGAAGACTCAACAACAATAAAATTAGGTAATGAACCAACACCATGTTGCGCATTACTTCTAGGTTGGAGATATTGTTTGGTTGTACTTCAACCATCATCGGTTCTCTAAGAGGGTACATAGCAAGATCAAACCTCTTTGCTATGGGCCTTACACTATCTTGTAGCAGGTGTTTGAGAATACTTTTTGCATTGATCTTCCAACACACTTGGGCATCCATGATGTTGTCAACGTTGATCTGCTTAGGCTATACCATGATTTCGTATTGGAGATAGCACTAGCCATAGTCATCCTATAAATTTTGTACTTGTTTTTTAGATTCCCTTGGAGGATGATCGTGTGTTCAACACTAGGACACACCACACTCGTCGGGGATCTTCCACTTCATACCTTGTTTCCAGATGAGGAAAACTTCCACATTAGGCTCAATGGATCTTTCATAATCATATGGTTCATAGTTTTCCTTTCCTTTTGCATGCATTAGAGTCCAATGCTTCTATGGTGAGGAGGAATGATAGGGATTAATGTATTATCAAAATATAATATTTATTTTATATCATATTTTGTATCAGACCGACAAATAAAGTTTCATTTTATTTGTAGGACCACTACTATATTAATATTTGTTAGTAGGTATATTATCAAATGGGGTTTCTAACAGGATTAATTAATATGATCCTATTTGATGGATCCTTCTTGAGGCATTGTAATTCTTATTTATACCCGATCTTGTAATGCATTTGGACCAGTTCTTCATTGTTAAATCTTTCGTATCTCTACTTGTGGGATTTCATATCATTACAAGTGATGACAAAATTTGTACTTTTTAGGTAGTATTAATTGCACTTATGCATGCCCCAGCCTAGGGTGCCACCTTAATATTAGGAGGGAGACTCATGTTTCTTGACAAAAATCAATTGGAATGGGTAGAACAAGTATTCATCAAACCAAATAACAAAAGGTAGGGTAGGGAGCTTAGAATGGGGTAAAAAGAGGAGGAAGGGTAAAAACATTTCATTTTTACCCTACATTAAAGGAGAATATAGAGCTCTGAGAGAAAACATTGAGTGGGAATGTTTATGGTGCACCAAAGACAACTAGTGCATTGAATGGATGTTGTGTGAGTGCCAGTAGGACCAGCAACTGTCAAAGTCTAGGTATGCATGGAAATTTTTAATGTTTTAATTTTAATAACGAATTTGCTTGCTTCTAGTAAATTCAATGCAGCATTTTTGTTAGTCAACAACAAATTTGAAGGAAGGTCCGAGGTGTAGACCAATTGGTTCATCCAAACCCCATAAGGGGGGCAGAGGTCCAAGGTTCAAATCTCGGGCCTCGTCGGACTGAACGCTTGTCCCTTTCTTGGTGCTTTCAGCGGCATAAAAGGTTTAAAATGATTGTGGCATGGTGGTTATAGGTGCGGACTGCACGAAGATCTATGTGGTGGCTTCTGAGGCGGACAACGCAGAATACTGTGGCGGCCATAAAAAGCTGGACAGCCTGCCTGGATTCGTGGCGGCTACCGATTCCACCATGTAAATTCAAAAAAAAAAAAAACAAATTTGAAGGAGACAAATTCACTTGTCGATGGTAAATTCAGTGGAAAGTGAATTTGGTCACCAATGGTGAATTCAACAGGAAGCAAATTTGCTCATCGGTGGCATTTTCTCTGGGTAGCATTTTTGTCCAATAGCGATTTTGCATGTCGATAACATTTTTGCCTATAGGTGAAAATAGGCTAAGGTTAGTGAATTTGTTAGGCTAGGTAGACTAACAAAGGTGTTATTTTATAAATACGATATAGAATATTGGGCTATCATAAACGATAACCATATATGTTGGAGAGCATCTTAAATCTCCTAAATATCGTAGATCGAGACCTCCTCGAGTAAGTAGGGCTATCCTATATAGTCTTAACTTCAAAAGTGGAGTTTTATTGATCTCTACTTATAGCATAGCTGAAAGGTGTACTCAGAGATGGAGTACCTTTTAGCTACCTATGGGAGAGATGGTCATGACCTTAAAGGATTTTTTATGCATCCTTATGGTACCCATTTGGGATATCAATATCTAGATGAGCTAGGATTAGGCTCGTACACTTCAGAGGTTAATAAGGGATGCTAGTTTTCCCCTTAATTAGTTTGGCACTGATATCAATGCATGTATAGAGGAGGGAGATTAGATAGGGCTACATCCTTATTGTGTATGATTACACCAGGCCCGTTGATAGGTGACAAGTAGGAGGCTGATAGATTAGGGTTGGGGGTGAGATCGTCATTGGAATGAGAAATTAACATGTGTAATTTATGTGATGGTCAATGATATTGGCTAGACTATACCAAACGATACATAGGGTCATTTATAGAGGTAAGTGTAGTCTTGTTTGTTGCACATTACTACAAGTGCATATTGATTCCCGGATGTCGGCTAGGAACGGCCGCCCTTTGACCGGAGCCCTCAGCATTTTTCGACGCACAAGCCATAACTCTTCTGGCAAATATTCCCCATTTTTGACGGACAGGCTCTTTCCTGTTTTTTCTGATCGAGTTCTGGACAACGTTGTTGCAGGAAGGTGTTGGGATCTCAAGGTGATACAGTCAAGGACGGCTCTCGATCAGTGATTTTGTCACGATTCCGTTTTGGACTGTTTGCAGAGAATTTGGGTCGGATAAGACCGTGCAGTTTGACTGTTTTTAACAGTTTCGCACCCGTTTTAGTATATTCAACTGTGACTGCTGACGTTGGTGGCTTGTATTCTAGACTCTCTGACCTCCAAGCACGGACAAAAACAAAAAAAAAACAGGAGAAAGATGACGTCCAGTTCGAATTTTGTCGATTTGTCTATTCCGAATCAAGCGGATCGCGGTCAGCTTAAATCAAATTGACATCTGTACAGAGTTAAAAACTGTGACAAATTGCAGAGCGACAGGTGACGGGTCCATGCAGGGCGGGAAGGTAAAGCGGGGCCATTGTGAACTTTTTTTTTTCCCGCAGAAATATCCCACATTCGTAGCAAAATGGGATTTTTTATTTTTTAAAAAGGGAAACGTTTATTTGTCGAATTTGCTGCTTTGCCAAGTGGAGCCTTCTTTATTAGATACGGTTGTTTGTTTCCGCTGTTGACCGAGATATATATATATATATTCTGATATTGGTTAGTATGAAAAACATTATGACCAAGGTTGAGGCTTTTTCAAAAGACATCACACGGTCACATTGTAGTTTGAACATTAGATTTTTTTGAAGAAGAGCTAAAACTAGAACGGTTTTAGTTTTAACTCTTCTTCAAAAAAATCTAAAACTAAAAGCGTTATATTGTACATCGGGAACTAATTTTTTTAAATCAATTATATATATATATATATATATATATATATATATATATATATTATATGATGTGGTTATTTATTTTTTCAAAGTGACTATATATTTTAATTATATGGATGCAATTATTTATTTGTCACCCAAATTTTTGCCACTCTTTGTAAACTTGTATTTTTTGTAATTGCCTAAGACAAGGCAAAACCTGTAAGCCTTTGGATCATTTTTGTAAGTGTTTGGACAAAAAGCATAAGTTGTAAATCCTTTTTTATCTTTAGGAGTTTTAAGTTTTGGTTTATACTGATTCCAAATAGTTTTCAATTTAAAATTTTAAATTTAAAAATAAATTATTTTTATAGGGGTATATTATAACCTTTACAATAAATTATTTTTATAGGGATATATATATATAAGTCTACCTTTGACCATTGTCACTACCTTAGTCTTGTTTTTCTGAGTATCTTTATGACCTTGATTTTGCATAGGTTTTTTTAACTTTGCACAGGTTTACCAATGCCTTCAACACCCTTCATCCTCCAACTTTACCACTCTTTAGGACTATCATCTTAAGGAGGGTTTGCTCTACCATTTGGACAAACTTAGTGTACCCCATGGTCATAGACCATCCCTTCTTAAGGAGACACATTCTACCCTCTATAGTGGACATTTTGGCAAACACAAGACTCTTTATAACTTGCAACACTTCCTCTACTGGCCTTGCATGTAGTGTGATGTTTTGAGGTGCCTAAGATAGTGTGCCCTTTGTTGTCGATCTAAGCCAACTAATAGGAATTGGGTCTTAGTGTACTTTTGCCTATTGCATCTCGTCCTTGGAAGATAATTTCTATGGATCTAGTCAGTGGTTTTCCTATGGTAGTTCATCAACATGATTATGTTTTTGTCATCGTCGATCATTTTAGTAAGATGGCTAAGTTGATCCCTTGTCATAAAACCAATTTTATTGTCGACTTAGCCCAACTTTTCTTTAATGTTGTCTAGTGTTCTTTTGGTCTTCCCACTAGTATCATGATTCTTGTTTTGTTGGTCATTTTTTGTGTTCTTTGTGGAAACTCTTAGGTGTATCTCTTAACTTTTCTACTACTTTTCACTCATAGTTCGATGGTCAAACTAAAGTTGTCAACTGTACTCTTGTCTAGAGTCCTTGTAACTTCCATCATTCATCTCCATAAGTGGTATTTGAGTCTTACACATATTAAGCATACAATAATAGGGTTTTCCATTCATCCATAGGTCATTCACCCTTCAAAGTCTATTTAGGTTTCCAACCATTAGCTCCATACGAGTTATCATTATCACTTTCATCTCCTATCACTATCCACATGCAGAAAGAATATGACAAAGCCTAGTCTTCCATTCAAAATTTGCAACAACTCGATTCGAAGGTTGTTCAAAATTTACAACAATAAAAGTAGGCCATGGATCGACACCATGTTCCACATCACTTCCAAGTTAGATATAAAGTTTGGTTGTACTTCAACCATCATTGGTTCTCTAAGAGGGCACATAGCAAGATCAAACCTCTTTGCTATGGGCCCTACACTATCTTGTAGTAAGTGTTTGAGAATGCTTTTTGCCTTGATCTTTCAACACACTTGGGCATCCATGACATTATCAATGTTGATTTTCTTAGGTTGTACCATAATTTTGCATTGGAGATAATACCAACTATTAGTCATCCTACAGATGGTGTACCTAATTTTTAGCTTCCACTGGAGGATGATCGTGTGTTCAGCACCAGGACATGCCACACTCTCGAGGGATCTTCCACTTCCTACCTTATTTCTAAATAAGGAAAATTTCCACATTAGGCTCGATGGATCTCTCATAACCAGATGGTTCACAATTTTTCATCCTTTGCATGCATTAGAGTCCAATGCTTCTATAGTGGGGAGGAATGATAGGGATTAATGTATTATCAACATGTAATATTTGTTTTATATCATATTTTGTATTAGATCGACAAATAATGTTGCATTTTATTTGTAAGCCAACTACCATATTTAATATTTTTTAGTAGGTAGATTATCAAATGGGCTTTCTAATAGGATTAATTAATATGATCTTATCTAATGGATCCTCCCTGAGGTATTGTAATCCCTATTTATACCCAATCTTGTAATGCATTTGGATCAGTTCTTCATTGCTAAATATTTCATGTCTTTGTTTGTGGGTGTCCATATCATTACAAGTGATGGCAAAATTTGTACTTTTTAGGTAGTATTATTTGTGCTTATGCATGCCCCAACCTAGGGTGCCCCTTAAGATTGGGAGGGAAACTCATGTTTCTCGAAAAAACTCAATTGGACTGGGTAGAACAAGTATTCTTAACACTGAATAACAAAAGGTAGGGTAGGGAGCTTAGAATGAGGGTAAAAATAGGAGGAAGGGTAAAAACATTTCATTTTTACCCTACGTTAAAGGAGAATACAGAGCTCTAGGAGATAATATTGAGCAAGATTTTTTATGGTGCACCAAGGGCAACTAGTGCATTGAACGAATGTTGTGCGAGTGCTAGTAGGACCAACGACTATCAAAATCTAGGTTTGTAGGGAAAATTTTAATTTTTAATTTTTTAATTTTAATAACAATTTCACTTGCTTCATTTTTGTTGGTCAACAATAAATTTGAAGAAGACAAATTCACTTGCCGATGGTGAATTCGATGGAAAGTGAATTTGATCACCAATGGTGAATTCAACTGGAAGCAATTTTTCTCATCGATGGCATTTTCTCTAGGTAGCGTTTTTGTCCAATAGCAATTTTGCATGTCGATAACATTTTTTCCTATATGAGAAAATAGGCTAAGGTTAGTGAATTTGCTAGGCTAGGTAGGCTAACAAAGGTGTTATTTTATAGATATGGTACATAATATTGGATTATCATGATTGATAACCACATATGTTGGAGAGTATCTTAAATTTCCTAAATATTGTAGATAGAGACCTCTTAGAGCAAGTAGGGCTATCCTATATATCCTTAATACCAAAAGTGGAGTTTGATTGGTCTCTATTTATAGCATTGGCTGAGAGGTGTACTCAAAGGTGAGTACCTTTTGGCTACCTATGGGAGAGATGATCATGACCTTAGAGGATGTTTAATGCATCCTTAGGGTACCCATTTGGGTGTTAATATCCAGATGAGCCAGGATTAAGCTCGCACACTACAGAGGTTAATAAGGGATGCTAGTTTTTCCCTTAATCAATTTGGTACTAATATCAATGTCATGTATAAAGGAGGGAGATTAGATAGGGCTATATACTTATTGTGCATGATTACATCAGGCCTCTTCGTAGGTGACACGAGTAGGAGGCTGATACACTAGGGTTGGGGTGAGATCGTCATTCGAATGAGAGATTAACAAGTGTAATTTATGTGGTGGTCAATGATCTTGCCTAGACTATACCAAATGCTACATAGGGTCATTTATAGAGGTAAGTGTAGCCTTGTTTGTTGCACATTACTACAAGTGTAATGTTAGGAGCACTTGGTAGTATGATGACTAAGAGGGGATTTTGAGTTAGGTATATGATGCAGGGGTGTCTACAACCTTCCATTGGGTACATCATTTGGAGGGGAGGCTCTAAGGACCATTCAAGGTCACTTCGGGGTTGGCATAAGGGGTTATAACTTGTAGTCCGACTAGGTGGTGTGGATGCCATGGAGGGCACTCCCAATGTGTTCAAATGATGGATCACAATTGGATAGAGTGAGCTAGGTTTAGTGGTTGGTGGGATCATGAGGGGAGCTAGTGATGAGGACATCATTTAGACCCAAGCTTATGTTTATATTTTTAGGCTTAGTTTATATTTAATATTTTCTAAAGTCTAAAATCTAAGTTAGATTTAGTTGCTTCAAAATAAAGAAATTATGACAAAGTGCAATGACATCATAGTCATTGGATTGTATTTTTTAGCTTATTATTAGTTAGCAATTTAGATTTGATAGCTTAACTATAGCTTATGGTTAAGCATAGTCTAAATTTGGAAGAATTATGGTTGTAAAAGTGTTATTTAAGCATCCTTGGAAATAAAAACTTTAGCTTCTATTTTTGAAACCACATCATTGGTATCAAAGCTTGAGATTTGGGTTGGATTAGGTCTGCCTGGCTTTAGATCTACTGATCTTTATTGCATTATTATATGCATAACTAGATATGGACTCTTTATTTTATGCCAATTTTAGTCTCTTTTATTAAAATAGGTTTGAGTGGATCTACACTTCACAAGGGCATCCTTTTCATTTATAGCATGTTCTAAATTTTGAAAAAACTTCATGGTCATTTTTCACTAATTTTGTGCCAAGTTTGCAAAGGACAACTTCACATTAATCTTGCTTTGTGCAATTGTATTTTTTTTGCTTGATCGGAGAGTTGGTTCCAACCATATTATTTTAGTAGCTGATAAGCGTAGGGTTCAAACCATAGAGGTTGCATCCACTAAACCTATTCCACCTTATTGTTTTATAGCCCAACGTGAAATGGACCAGTAGGAGTTTGAGATTCGTACTGTCATCATCAATCTAACGCGCATTCAAAGTATTCAAATCAAATTACTACCTTTGCAACATGTTTCCTCTAAAATTTGAACTTAAATTTCTTCTTGATAAGTATTCAACCAGACTAATACTTACCAATCCATTAACCCTTGAAAATATGAAATTGTATTTTATTGGCTTTAAGCTAAGCTAATAGTTACATTTAGTTTAAAAGGTTATTTTTAATCTCTTAATTTTATAACGTTGGCTTTCGATCCACGAATTCAACGCCAATTTATTACAACCGGCCGACCTCCGCGACCGATCGTTTTTCGACTTTCAATGGGCCCCTTTTCGAAGGCCGTGTGTCGGCCGCCTTCATTTTCCAACAGACTCCTGCCGAAATTCTCCCAGCGACTGATTTTCCTCGGAACCTGGCAACCCATCCCTGGCGACAGGTCCCCGACGGACCCGTCTTGCGTGTATCACGGGATGAGGGCTCGTTATCCTGTTCCAGGACGACATCACATCACATCAACTTGAGTTGTCGGAGAGTGCGTCTTGATTCCCGGATGTCGGTTACGAACGCCCGCTCTTTGACTTGGAGCCCTCAGCATTTTTCGACGCCAAGAAATCATAAGCCTTTTTTAAAGGTAATAGTCTTATCTTAATCTTACGAGTGTGTTAGATTGAGGATGATAATGTGAAACCCAAGAAATCCATGTTAACATTTGGAAGAAGCCTGTTCCAAAGGTAATAGCCTGATTCTAATTTTTTGAGTGTGTTAGACTGCCGACATACAAAACCTGAGTACCCGTAATCCATTTTACATTGAACTATAAAACAACAAAGTGGAATAGGTCCCCTGAGTATAGTCTACCCATAAGGATGTGTGACCCAAGTTCAATCTCCATGATAAATATGTATTACTAAAAACAAAATAAATAGGTTTAATGAATGTAACGGTTTTCAACCAAAAAAATATATTCTGACAAGTATTCCCCACTTTGGACGGACCTCCTCTTCTTTTTTTTCAGATCGAGTTCTGCGTTTAAGCGTCATCGGACAAGGTGATCGGACAGTCAAGGACGGCTCTCGATCAGTAGTTTTGTCACGATTCAGTTTTGGACTGTTTGTAGAGAATTTGGGTCGGATAAGACCGTGCAGTTTGACTGTTTCGCACCCCATAAGGTTCGAGGTGTAGACCAATTGGTTCATCCAAATCCTATAAGGGGGCGAAGGTCCAAGGTTCAAATCTCGGGGCCTCGTCGGACTGAACGCTTGTCCCTTTCCTGGTGCTTTCAGCGGTGTAAAAGGTTTAAAATGATTGTGGCATGGTGGTTATAGGTACGGACTGCGTGAAGATCTGTGTGACGGCTTCTGAGGCAAACAGCGCAGAATACTGTGACGACCATAAAAGCTGGACAGCCCGCCCCAATTCGTGACGGCTACCGATTCCACCATGTAAATTAAAAAAAACAAAAAAACAAAAAAACAAAAAACAAAGAAAAAACAGTTTCGCACCCGTTGTAGTATATTCAACTGTGACCGCGACGTTGGTCGCTTTATACAGCGCGGGGAAGGTAAATCGCGAATTTTTTTTTTTTCACTTTCTCCCCCAGAAATATCCCACATTCGTGGTGAGATGGGATTTTTCCTTTTAAAAATGGAATGTTTATTGGCCGAATTTGCCCAAGTGCCAAGTAGGGCCTTGTTTATATATGGTGGTTTGTTTCCGCTGTTGACCTATTGACCTGGCTTCACTTATTTTTGAAGGGTAACCAAATATATATATATATATATATAATTAATTAAGTTTATTTTTATTTAATTATTTTTTTAAAATGAGTTTATACATGTTTTTATATAGTGAGTGGGGTTTTGGAAACCAAAGCCTAACAATGCAGTAAGCTTGCAACTCTCTCAAGTTTAATGAGTTTACACAAGTTTTTATGAATGGTCTTGGTCTCTCATATTGATTGGGGTTTGAACCTTAAACCTCTCAAAGAGAGGCCAAAGCCTTTACCACTGAAGTAAGCTTGCAACTTGCTTTATTATTACTTAATTAATTATATGAGTGCAATTATTTATTTGTCAGCCAAATTTTTGCTTATTGTAAACTTGCACCTTTTGTAATTGCTTAAGACAAGGCAAAACTTGTAAGCCTTTGGATAATTTTTAGAAGTGTTTGGACAAAAAGTACAAGTTGTAAATCCTCCTTTTTTATCCTTAAGAGTCCTAAGTTCTGGCTTATACTCAATCACAAATGGTTTTCGATTTAAAGGTTTAAATTAAAATAAATTATTTTTGAAGGGCTTGAATCATTTTATCATCACCTCATCGTGGGCTTGAATCCTGCTCCTTGTTGTCACTATAACCTTTAGTTGCACCAAGTAAATTTTTTAACAAAGTTAACGATGTTGGCACGATATACCCTCCGATACTATGAGGCTCAAAGATTTAAACCAGGATCTCCACAGTCCCAAAAGAATACTTTGACCAACTAACCTGCCCCTCAAACCTGAGTATTGGAGGAAGTTACGTTGGAAAGAAATTAATTAATATTGGAGCACGTTACATGCAAATAGTCTGAAGTGCACAGGTTTACAATCTGCAAAGGTAAATTCAATTAAACCTCTGAATTAAAACATTCATTTTTTAATGCTATGAAGAGAAAATCGTATTTTTATTAGAGGAAATTATTAAAGTGTTAAAAAATAAGCAAGAAACATAATAACCATTATTATTATTATTTGAATTTATATGGTGGAATCGGTAGCTGCCACACGGGTAGGTTGTGCGGCTTTTATGGTCATCACAGTATTTTGCGTTGTCTACCTCGGAAGCCGCCACATGTGCAGTCCACCCCTATAACCACCATGTCACAATCATTTTTAAATTTTACATCGTCGAAAGCACCAGGAAATGGACAAGTGTTCAATCCGATGAGGCCCCGCGAGGCCCCGAGATTTGAACCTTGGACCTCCACCCCTTACGAGGTTTGGTTGAACCAATTGGTTTACACCTTAAACCTATTATTATTATTTTTTAAAATGATAATAATTTTAAAACGACATTTGCATATGTATCCGTAGCATATGTTGATTCACAATTTTAAAATTATTAATTTGTATACAGAACATTAGAATTATTCATTATTATAGTGAATGTAAAAAAACAATAATCCTAAAATTTCTTTGAGGAGAATTCAATCTTTATAGGCCTTGGGAGTTAAAGGGGATTAGCTAATTTGCCTGTTAAAGAAGCAATCATGGGGGAGTAGGAGTAGCTAATTTACCCGTTAAAGAAGCAATCATTTGTTTTCACTACAAACCTTGGACCAACCTTGAAATTCCTCAATAAAACATTGAAGGATTTAAAAGAGATCAGTTTAACAATCATGGGAGAGTAGAAAATTTGCCTGTTAAAGAAGTAATCAATCATCTGTTTTCACTACAGACCTTGGACCATCCTTGAAATTCCTCAATAAAAAATTGAAGGATTTAAAAGAGATCAGTTTCATGGAGTTTTGTTGAAAGTAGACAATTGGTTATTGATCAAATTTTGTGCTAAAATTACATTGTTTTTTAAACGTAGTGTTGAAAAGTCCCACATTGGCAACTTCTTGAACGAAGTGAGCCTTAAAGTTTTCTGTGAAAGGTATGTTGAAAACTTTTATGAGGTTTTGGTTTACTTGAAGAAAGTTAAAGTGGAAAAGGAGTTTTGGTGGCTTTTAGCTTGATATCCTTTTTTTTTTTCAATGTGAAGGGGGATATAATATCAAAGATTATTAAGAATCATAAAAATAAGATTGGATATTAAATTACATATAGAAAGAAAAAATTAAAGGCTTGGCAGGCTGCAATGCATTTAAATCTCGCAATTGTTTCTACAGATCATAAGCAAAGATTTTGCCTAAGGCAACCAACAAGTCCTAGACCCAAAGGCTCACAATGCTCAAGGATTTACAAAAACTGCCTACTCATAGACAGGGTGGATTCTATACTCGCCACCAGAGTGTCATATAACAAAAGAAATCTCCATGACAAAAGAGGCATGGAGTCCTCATATTTATACAAAATCGAAGACAATGGAGGACCTAGAGAATGGACACCTGTAGACACAAGTGGCATAATACATGTTTAGAAATAAACACTTGGAGAATACTTTAGGAAAAGAGGACAAGTGTCCTAAAGCGTTTTCTGAAAAGGAGATTCGTTTTTTTTTTTTTTAAGTATGGAAATTTTTTTAGGAATGAAAAAGTATCACTAAAGAAATAGTGGGGTCTTATTCCGATTTTTGTCGGAACAATGTCTACCACTTTACATCATTATTTAGTAAAGTAATCATGCATTTTACATATCCCACAGCTTGAGTTTTGGCAATCTGTACAGTTGGCAATCTCTTCTGCTAACCATTCTTCCATGTCAGTGACAATTTGTTCAGGCTGACTGTCAGGTATGTCTTCAGCTGGCATAGCAGGACTTGCTTGATCTTTAGGAAGTATCACGGGTCCATATAGCAATTCTTCATCGACATAAATTCTGATAGCAGGATATTCTGTAAAATTTACTCGGATGATGTGAATTGAAAGTTTATTCATCCAGTCACCATTTGGAATATAATGGGACATAAATGTCGTGAAAGATGTTGTTGGTTTGCCAAGCTTTCGTAAGAACAAAAGATCATCTAAAACATGTTTGAGAATGAGATGTTCCACCATACTAGTTGTGACTATACTCCATTTTGAAGTATTTACAAGGACATTTATTCTACCTGCAGAATTATAAACAAAATATATAGAAGGAACATCTATATATCCTAATTGAGTAGGATTAGGAAAATACTGTTGCATATATTTACAAAATTCTTGACATTGTTGTGGTGTTTGTAAGGGTTGAGTCTGCCACATGCCAAAAGTTCCTTGAAATATTTTTATTTGAATTTTTGCCATCTCTCTTGTAAGTGCATCTGGAAGGTTGTTTTCTTTCCCTGGAATATATTGCACATCGAATTGGTACTGTGTGAGGATGGCCTACCACCAAGCATACCTACCCCTGCAAAGCTGAGCTGAAATATTCTTGCTCATAAACCATTTGAAATTTTTGCTATCTGTTCTAATAGTAAATCTTTTAGGTAATAGCAAAGTTCTAAATTTTTCTACTCCCTTTATAATAGCAAGAATTTCCTTTTCAGCTGGCCAGTAGTTTAGTTCATGCTTTTTGAATTCTCCTGACCTATACCCTGCAATTTTTTCATCATTATTTCTTTTCACAAGGACACATGCCCAAAATTCTTTTGAAGCATCAGTTTGTAAAATATAGGGTCCTTCAAAGGCTGTTTCTAAAGGAGGTAAATCTGAGAAATAAACCTTTAATTGTTTGACAACCTATGTTGCATTTTGTGACCATTTAAATGTATCACCTTTTGCAGCTTCTCGAATTGGTTTTGTAATTTTGGAAACCTATGGAATATATTCATGTACATAATTTATGCAACCTAGAAATTTTTGTGCTTGTTCTTTACTTGTCAACTTATCTAAAAATCCTTGAATTTTTTCCATGACATGTGGTTGCATAACAATTTTACCATCTCTGATTATTATCCCTAGAAACTCAATTTCTAAACCTGAAATTTTTTATCATCTGCAGAGAAACCAATTCTGTGTTTGATAACATGCTGTTGAAAAATTTCCAAATGATTTTTATGTTCTGCAACAGTTTCTGAAAACACCAAAAAATCATCGATATAATTTGCTAGAAACTAATGTAGATCTTGAAAAAAATTATCCATCCTCATTTGGAATCGAGATGGAGCATTTTTGAGCCCAAATAGCATGACTATCCATTCGTATAGTCCAAAAGGTGTTGAAAAAGTTGTTTTGTGTATATCCGGTTTGTTGATTCTGATTTGGTGATATCTAGATATGCAATCAAATTTAGAAAAGATTTTTCCTCTACCAACTCTATCAATTAGCTCTCTTTTGTTTGGCAAGGGCCATTTGATATCTTTAATGATTGCATTAAGAGGAATATAATTAATTACAATTCTAGCTTTTCCCCTTTTTTGTTCTGAATGCTTTCTAACAATGAATGCAGAGCAGGAATAATTAGATTCTAAGACCTAAATTAGTCCTTTTCCAAGCAATTCTTTTACCTTTTTTCTACATTCTTCATCATATTGCTTATTCAAAACAATTTTCTTCCCTTGCACTGGATGAGAGTGTATTGTTGGAATAATAGCCTCAAGGGAATCCAAAGACCATTTTTCTAAAGGATGCTCAACACAACAAGATTTCATTAATTGTTCCAAATTTGTTTTAATAGAAGGTTGAATAGTAAGTGATATTTGCATCACTTGTTGGAATTGGAGTTTTGCCTTCTGCATCTAAGCCTCATGTGCCACAATTTGTTCCAGCGTGGGATTCTGCCAAACTACTTTGATTTTTTGAGCATGAAAAATAATTTGAAAATGAGGAATTGTTATTTTTTCATTTTCTATGTTCAGGACAATACAATGAGAGGCAATTGTATATGGTCCATATTGATCAAGAAACATACTCCCTAGACCAATATCATAACCTCCTGTATTCATTTGCACAAAATTTGTTTGAACAATTTTATTTCCCAATTGAATGGGGATATCAAAAGCAAAATATTTCAATGAAGTAATACCATTCATTGTTTGCACCTTATAATATTTTTTGGATTCTAGCCAAGCATCAATAATATGATCAACTGCAAAATTGATATTGGCCCCTAAATCAATGAAGGCTACTATCTTTTTAAAATTTATTCTATTGCTATTACCCACTCTAACAGGACATAAAACTGTGCCAACATGTTGGGCCATTTTTTGGATAGAGAGTTGTTGAGCTCTATTTGCAATTGGGTATTTATGAAAAGCAAACTTTGAAGGTTTTGATGGTATTACCCTTTTTCCCGGGAGCATAAGAGCAAATTTATCTTTGGATGGATAATAATCAGGATTGCTCTTTTTTTATTCTTTTTCTTCTATAAACTCATTATCTTCATCAGAAGAGATAGTGATTTCTAAGCAATTTGAACAATTTTCATTTTTTGATTCTGATTCGGTGTCATATTTTACCCATTTTCCTTTATTACACTGATGATCTAATTCTACTGCTGCAATTTCTGCTTCTGTAATTTCCTCATCAGTAACATCTTCTAGAGGGGGCATATCAAGGTCTTCTTGGAATGGTTGTACCATAAACATAGCCATGTCATCATTATCAGAATCAGTAGGATAAGCATCAAAAGTTGAGTCACTATCCATATCACTAAACTCATCTAATTCAAATATCTCTAGGCCATAACTTTGCTAAATTTCAAGATGTTCATCTAATTCACACATTTCCCAATGTTCATAAATTTTAGGGTCTGTAAATAGTGCTCTTACTTGTCTAGGAGCCTTCTTTGAACATGAGTGTGCATAATGTCCCTTTTGTCTACAAGAATAACATGTGACATCTTTACCTGGCCTAGTTATCCTTTTATTTCTTCTGAAATACCTATAAGGCTTGAATTTGTTTGGATGAGCCCTTTTAAAGTATTTATTTCTTCTTTTCTTTTCACCACAAAAGGTGTTCACACCTTCTATAGCTGAGCACTCCTTATGTGTGATATGGGTATTTTTATTAATGAATTTCGTATGCAAATGAAGGTCCCTGACTCTTTTCTTGACTGCTTCAATAACATCTACAAAAGTTAAATTATTCATATCTATCCCCTATTGTGTAATGTTGTACATCACTAATTCTCCCAAACCTTTAGGAAGAGAAGAAAAATATTGTATTTTGACGAAAGGTTCCCTATGAAGCTTAAGCCTATACACATCCTTCATATATTATTTTGAATATTCTTCAAATTGCTTTAAGTCTCCCAATTTCCTTAAGGCTAGATGGAGTTGATCTTCCTTTTCCTTATTTACATTAGAAGGTACAAATTCTGCTACCAAAGCATTTTGTAACTCATAAAGTCCATTAATAAACACATTTGCCTTAGACTCATCACTAGCTCCATTCCACCAATCTAAAGTAATTCCTGCCAAATGTCTAGTAGCTAATTCAATTGCATTTTCATTTACCAAGGTATAGATATTTTGTACAATGATGTAATGATTAATCCAAATTTGGATGTGTTCTGCAAGATTTGTAATACCATCAATATTTAGGAGTAGAGCACTTTATTTGAAACTAAATGAATCAAATTTTGATCTACTAGTAGGGGCTCCATTAATACTTGGTCTAAAGATTTTCATCTCAAGCAATTTTGGTTCTGTTTTCTTTCCTGGTCGTGCTTGAATTTTTTGATATGTACTAGGAACCAGATTGAGAGATTTAGGGCCTTTTCCTGCTAACTTTATCACCTTTTGTTCTCTCTTAATTATTTTAGCCTAATTTCTCTGAGCTTCCCTCTCTTGCTCCAAATATGCTTTGATAGCATCCAAATTGGCATTTATCTGTCTCATTTCTACAGATATTTCTTCTATGCAAGATTCTAAATGCTCAAAATGAAATTCTGCATATCTAGTCCAATTATTTACATAATTTAATTGTATGATTTCATCCTTCTGATGAGCATGATCTACTAAATCATGTTCCAGAATACAACTAACATATGGTCTAGTTGTTATTTGATCTTGGTCTTCTATTCTTGAGATACAATGTTTATCCTTAGGTGGCCATTTTCCCCCTTGCCAGAATGTTTTCCCTAATTTTGTAAACTGAATGCCAACATTACTGCCTGGTGTTGGATTAGATGTTTCTCCTAAAAATTTGAGCATCATAATTTGTGGCATTTTCTATTTTATATCAATAACTGGCTTAGGATCTTTGGTTTGGATCACAATACTAGATACATCTGGAACTGATAATTGTCTTTCTATATTTTGTACTTCAGACTGAGAGGATGAGGATTGTGCAAAATATGGAGAGTGCCCACTAGAAGAGGATGGTGGGATGTGTGCCATGGAAGAAGTTCTTTGTAAAGGAGCTAAAGGGAGAGGTCTTGGAATCCTCATTGATGTTGTTATGGAAACCTGAGGAAATTGCAAATTTATTGCTCTAAAAGTACTTTCTTGTATTTGGACTAGATCTTGTAGAGCATATAGTTGCTTTTGGATAGTTATTTCCCAATATCTAGGCAATTCAAATTCTTCAAAAGGTATAGGAAATGCTTCAGCTCCTAGTGATAGATGACCTACTAGTACTGCTTCTTTGGATTTGGTAGAAGAAAATTTTATGGGTACCAGTGTATTTGTTATTTGGCACAACATTCGAACTATAACAGAAATCTCAAAACTTCCTGGTTTCAGATCTAATCCTCTTGTTTCTACTATTAAATTCCATAAGTCAGCAAAGTCTCCCCCGTTTAAAGGATAAGGAAAATCTGGAAAGAAAGTAACATATTGTCGTCCCCTTTCCAATGTACATAGTGTCTAGCCTATTACAACTTGATTATAATTGTTAAACCTTTTATCTAAGAGGACAACCAAACTTGCTCCAGGTAATCCTTTTCTAAATAGAGGAGTAATTACTAACTGTACTACACCAAAATGAATATATCGATAACCTTCTTTGTACATATTTTGAATTTCCCTTGCCTCTGATTTACCAAAAATTCTTAATGTTCTATAGGTCTTGTTATCGAAAATAGTAACATTCTTTTCGGATTGTTTAAAGATCTATTTTATTTTTGGCCTATAAACTGAAAGAGGCATTTTTCTTTTCCATAAACTAGATTTAGATTTCTGCAAAATTTTCTTTTGATCTTCTAACTTGTAAACATCTTTTGGATCTAATTTTGGTACTAACAAAGAAGGATCAGATGCACCTATGCTAGCTTCATCTTCAAAAACATCATCAATTTGAACAACATCATTAATCACTGATTCTTCTCCAACATAAAGTATCCATGTTACTTACAGAAGAAATGATCCACTGTTGTGCAAAACTTGTAATATAGCCTCTGAAGCAATCTGCTTGTCGAAGAAGTGCTTGCAAGATAACTTAATATCAATACTCAGCTATGACTATAGGATTTGGGAAAAGAGTATTCATGGAAACTCTAGTTTGATTTATGATTCACCGTTGGAGAAGAAATTAATTAAAGAAGGAGAATTATGAAGATTATTGAAAAAATAAATTAATTATTTGAAGAGAAAAAATGTGAAATTGAAGAAGAAAATTAAAGATAATTGAAGAAACAATTAATTTTGGTTATAAAAAGATATTTACAAAATTGAAGAGGAAAATAATTAAAAGGAGAAAATTGAAGGGAAAATATTTTTTGGTGTTATAAAGTTGATATTGTAATTAAAATAAGAAAGCAAACAAAAAGACAAACAAACAACAAAAATTAGATATTAATATGGATATACAAGAACATGAATTATCAAAAACAAATGAAGAAGAGAAACAAGCTAAAAATTCATATTTTCAAGAAGTTGAAAAATTCTTAAATGATCAAAATGAAGATCATATATCAATAAAATTGATACTTTACTCACAAAGTATTATTGAATAAGCTAAATATGGAGATTTTCAACACTTATAAACTACTTCAATGGTGTTATTTATGATGCTAATCGCTCTATTATTACATTATATGTTGGCATAGGGAAGATAATATATATAGCATTTCTTTCTCTAGAAGACAAGAATACAAGAAGAAATAATTAAAAATTTGAAAAACAAACCTATGATGAAAGATGCCATCTATGGCAAGGACATGGTAAGAGCAAAAGGGGTGCAAACCTTGGGTGCATTCAAGCATTGCAAGAAGAGGTTTGTGTTCATAGTCCACTCATTATACTAAAGAGGACATGAGGATGGAACAGAGCGAAAGGGATGCAAACCCTAGGTGTAGTCAAACATTGTAGAAAGAGGGTTATACACAAATCATTCATTATACTCAAGATGATATTAGTCATTCTTCAGTCTCGAATAAAGCCTCTTCGATCAGAAGAAATATCTCTCAGGGATCTTTGGGTTTACGTGTGGAGCTTTCTAATGAACCTCTACCCTCTATCAGGATTTTGAAGGATGAATTTGGGTTGGATCTGATTGATCATGAAGCTCAGATAATTATCTGCAATCTCAAATGCAAAATACCAAGACTGAAGGAGCTCAAAGGATACATTAAATTTTAGTGGTCCAGTAAATTCCAAGTAACTTTGCTACCCAAAAATTTCTTTTCTATTTCTTTTTCTAATTCAGTGGATAAAGATAGGGTAATCTATTATAGATACAATTGTTTTTTAAACAAAAAGGTGTTTATATATGACCTTGGACTCCTATTTTTAACCCCCCTTATAGAAGAAGTTGGTGGCTTCCCATTCTGGGTGAATCTATATGCTCTCCCTAAGGAGTTTTGGGGAGAGAAGATATTCACCATAATTGGGAATGTCATTGGTGCATTCTGGTATATGGATGCCCAAACAAAGAAAAATTTGTCTAGTAAAATTAATGAGTAAAGCAAGATTGGTAGTTTGGATAGATGATTCAGTTCCTTGACCTCAATAAATTACTATCTCCTCAAGCAAATGGGAATGGATCCAAAATATTGAATATGAAAACTTCTCCCTAAGATGTTATGGTTGTCAGCAATATGGCCACTTGAAGAAGAAATGCCCGATCATTCAATCATGCTCGGATTCCTCCTTGGTATAGTATAAGTCCCTATAAGTGAATGATCTTGAACCTTCAAACATCCTAGTTTACAAGGAAGATGTTCATCCTCTAGATATGCCAATTATCCAATGGGAATAAAGAGAGCAATAGAAGATTCAACATCAAAAGGAGAATTTAAATCAAATTATTGATAAAAAAATGGTTACTAAATACCATCTAGTCAATTCCATGGAAAACATTAGCATCTCAGATAGTATTCTTGAAGCCGATTGTGAAATAATCAATGATAGTCAGTTTTCTAAAAATGAATATCATACAGAATGTGTTACAACTAAATATTACCTAAAGATCTTGAAGTGCACAAATGTATTCTCAGATCTTACCACTTTGAAGGAGGAAGAACCTATGATACAGAAGAAAAACAATCAAAAGACCCATCGACTACAAACTCCGTAACAACCCCAATGATTCTGGACTATTGTTTTTGTTATGATTGGATGGTAGCTACAATTTTTTTTAGTTTCTATTTTGGGAGGGGTCTACTAATCTAACATGTTTTGGAAGTTGTTTTTATCAATATCCTGTATTCTAAGGTTTAGTCATAGTAGTCAGTGGATGACAGTATTTTGCAGTATATTGTACTATCTTACATACCTTGATGTATAAGTTTGGGGATCCTCAAACCCCTTTTTATTCTAATAAAAAACATTAATGTATTTTATAGTCTCGAAAGGGATACCGCAATGGAAAAAGGTATTTGGCTCTCCTAGTGGAGACCCAATTTTAATTCACGAGGAGGGTGACCCCCGATGTGCCCCCAAAGTTTCAACCTATTCAAAACAAGAAAGATGTCATATATGATACAAATGATTTAATACTTATGACAACATTACACATTGTGATACCTTAGATTTAAAATCTATGATAACAGATGCATGTTGTGACACTAGTGATGTCCATCAAAAGAAAAATAATAATTGTGATACAAGTAGTAATACTTGTGATTTAGGACCCAAGACAAACGTAAAGAACTTGTTCCAAGAATAGACATTGCATGTGATATAAATAATTTGAACATGGTTCATGAAGACAAAATTTAGCACAAAGTATATGTGACAATAAACATTGTAATGATATTGATAGCGATGATCAAAATATTGGGATAGAGTGTTTGACAAGATACAATTTTGAAAAACATTGGTAAGAAAATATTGTAAAGCAAACTAATGAAGACCTTAAACAATCAGATAGCATATACGGACATTGTGGTAGGCACGAACAAAAGATAGAAAGATGTTGGAATATTTATTGTTGTGAAATTTGTGGAGGTAACAATCACTCTCAAAAATATTGTTGGCACAAAGGAAATAATAATATGAATTATGGATGGATAAGCATGCACAAATGGGATAAGATAAAAGAAATAATTCCAAGAATAACACTGGAAATATTTCTTTAAGGAAAGTTTTTTTCAATATTAGATATGGTCAAAAAAATGGTATGAAAATAAGTACCAATAGTAGTACCAAAGTCAAAGCTAGAGAATGAAGACAAGAGGAAGAAGAATTAGATATTAAAGGCAAAAGGTCTTCATACCAAATAATGTAATATTGGGAGGTGTTGGAGGTATTATAATATTTTGTCACCTTTTTAAATATTTAGATTAAGTGTATATTTATTGTTTGAGTCAACAGTATATGTCATGTTGTTAAGTGTGAAGATGTTTCATGTAATCAAGTGTGAGTTATGAGTGTAAGGTTTCATATATGTAAGTGAGAGTTATGTATGTAATGTGACAAGTTTAAAAGTAGGGAGTTATGCGTACTCATGATATAATTTGTCATTATGTAATATGTGAGAGTTATTATGTAATATAGAGGAATATGAAGAGTTGGTTATCCCATAAGTTTGAGGAGATCAAGGGCCAAAAGTCATGTAATGTGAAGAGTCTCATGTATCTTTATATTGAAGACAAAGCCATGTAATATGTAACTCAAAAAAGCATTGCATTTATGCATTGCTTGAGCTTTTTCAATAAATTTTTTTGTGACTTTTATGTGAGATTGGTGTTCATGATTATTGTTGTTATTTATGATCCTATGATTGAATCCTGTGAGATAATCTTTATAATTTTCTATCACATAGTTTTCTTGAAGTAATATCATCCATGGTTTCAAAATTATATCTAGATTGAGTGGTTTTTTTTTATCACACCAAGTATCAAGCCAAATAGAATTTCTTTCTACAATTCCCACCACCCATCTTAAACCTTCAATCACTAGATCATTTTTTTCAAATTTTTCTATAGTGTAGAACCATATGGTAGTAAGAATGCAATAAATATTAAGCCTGGGTCATTAGGCTCAATGTACTTAGAAGAATTTTTTCCCATTGTATTTGACTCTCTTTGTACAATCTCCAAGTTACATTTTCTCTTAAATCTAAGTTTAAATCTATAAGAACTCTTAAACTGAGACCTCCCCTATTTTTATTATCACACACCTTACTTCATTTCATCAAGGAAATTTGCTTTTATTGTGTACTCTTGACAATGACCATATAATATATATTAAACATTTTTTCTTTTGATTTTGGCGTAATATGCAAGGATTTATAATATGTTGGAATTGCCTATAAGATTGATTTAATTAGATACACTCTTCTTGCTAATGATAACCATCTACCTTTCCATGTCGGTAGTTTATTTTAAACTTTAATTATAACCAGATTCCACAATTCTATCCTCATTCTCCCCTCAAATAAGGGTATCCCTAGATATGTTATTGGTAAATTTACCTCGTCCATTTAAAGTAACCTACAAATCCCTGCTTTGATTCTAGTTGGAGTGTTTAGGAAGTATACATTGGATTTTTTCCTATTAACTTTATGCCCCAACACTCTTTCATATTTCTTTAATAAGTTATTCAAATATATAGCCTTGTTTTTCCCTACACTACCAAAAAGGGTTGTATCATCTACAAACTCTTGATGGGTGATGTTGTCAATATTATTACTAGCCTTAAGTTATTAGCCCATCTTTGTATACCTTATTCAGGTTGTTGATCTTTGTATTATTGTCATCCCATGAAAAAAAATGTTTTTATCTCCTTCTAACCTAGTTTGTCTCGATTTTAATATCCAAAATTTCTCTTCCTTAAAATATTATGATATTCACTAAGCAACTTCCCTTTCTTTGAGCTTGGATTATTGTGCTCACCTTTTTAAAATTTTAAAAGTTTCTCTTTTATTACTTGTTTCTTCTCAAAAATATTTTTGAAATTGTTCTTGTTCCATTCTATTAATAATTTTTTTGAAGTGAAAAATCCCTTACGGGGCCGCCTTGGTCTGAGAGACCACGACCAGGGGGTTCTACATTGTCAAAGTCACCCAGAAGTCGCACCCGGACCTGCCCGCACCAACATTATCAATTGGATTTTGGATACCCAATTCAACGTTTTGGTAGGGTGGATATTCGAACCTAGGACCTCCCTTGAAGTATTACCCTCTCCTCTCCAACTCACCTACAACACCCGATTCATTCTATTAATCTAGATGTCATTGATTTTATTTATTTTGGAAGTGTATACAACCCACCATTTCCTAAATTATTTGATGTCTCCAATATAATATCAACAAGTTAAGGATGATATTCCCACATATACTCATATTTAAAATATGATCTTTTTTTGAATTCACTTACCACAATTCTAACTTCTATTGGTCATCAATTTGAACCAATCCTTGTTAAGTTATTAATTTTAGCACAAGTTCCTTCATCTAGACAATGATCTGAGAGTAGGCATCTGTTTAATTTTTTTGCTATTAGGTTTCAACATGTCATGTTGTTGGTCTATGTATAGTTGTCCTCTTCAAACTCAACCTCGCATAAGTTATTGTTTTGAATAAAAGCTAAAAAAATCTCATACTTTAGGTTATTTTCTTAATTCCCTCAAAAATTTCATCCAGCTTGGTTATGGCATTAAAATATCCTATGTTCATGAATCAGGTTTCTTGGTCTTTACTTATCATAAAGGCTTCAATCCCCCTCCATAATTTTGATCCACCTGACTGAGATGTGGGTCAATAGTCATTAATAAGGATGTAACGAATATTTATAAAGGAGAATATGACTAATGAGGTTATCCAATGCCCAATTTTATGAATGGTTTTATAGGAGGTTCTAACTAGATTCCATTCACATCTTGCCCATATTGCTTCCATAGTTTTTGAAACTTCTTCCTTTATCATTTAATTTCCTAGATATAAAAGATATCAGGCTTATTACTTAATCAGAGGTCCTTGATACACCTTTGCTTTGAGGGGACATTAACACTCCTTATATTCCATGAGATGGTTATCATATCTTATTAGGGAATGTTGACCTCTCTTACAAATTAACAATATCATTTTATTGTTTAGTAAAGAGAAATTCAACCAACTTAGATTGTGTTATATTCTCAATGTTTTCTCTTGCTTCTCTAGCTCTCGCTTGATAATTTAAAGGTTTTATCTTTTTTTCCTTGTCAGTGTCATGGGCAGGTCTTATTATTCTATTCCTCAATATTCTTTCACAACTTTCTTTTTCATTAGAGTTATCTTCTCTTGACTCTGCTATGGAAGCTTTAACTTATCTTGCTCATTTTGTGGTATTTTCCTATTAACGGTAGAGGTATTAGCATTTAACATTGTGTTTTTCCTACCACTTTCCTTCTCCTTAAGGGTGCATGGTGCTTCAAGAGAGTCTTAAAAATTTGATGAGGCACATTTCTTAAATTTCACAAGACTATTCATCCCTAGATTGGGATCAAAGTAAGTAGACTATTCCCTATTAATTTTTTGATCCTATTATACCATTTCCTCTAAACTTTGATCTATTTTTAATTCATAGGCTAAAGCCTAAAAATAATTGGTGTTTCTTTCAATATCTTTACTGGTATCACCTATTTATTTACTTTCATTTGTCTAGACCTACTTTTAGGAAATTGAAAATCATCCTTATCCTTATCCATTTGTAAGTTTCTCTTGTGGTTTTCTACATATGTTTTTGTTGGACTCTTCTTAGGGCATGATCTCTCAATACGTCCCACCCCATGACATATTCTACATCTAAAAGGTAGGTTTTCATAATCCATGGTTTGGATACACAACTTACCCCCATACTTAAAGAGTGATTGATTATGGTAAAGGCTTATTGATATCAATCATAACCAATATCCGAGCATAAATTGCCAAGACTCTATCTTTATTAGTTTTTAAAATATGAAGGAATTCTCCTAGAGTGTTGCCTATTGCTTTGAAGGTATTCATGTCCCATATTTTAATGGGTAACCCATATATCATAACCTAAACTACTATTAAGGATAAATTTATGTTTTCAAGTACAAAGCCTTCATATCAACAGGTAAGGAAGAGTCCTACTCTTCCCATAAACCAATGACCCCCTATCAAGATTCTCTCTTTCCTCCCTAGAATATAAAATGACTAGGAAGAAACCTTTGGGAAGAAAGGATAGAATTATTCTTGGAGAATTCCATCTCTTATCAATCCATTTTTTTAGAGCCAAAGCCCTTTGCCAAGACCTATTAAATTTACCAATGACTGCCTTATATTTGATGTAGATTAAAGATACAACGCCAAACAGAAATAAAGAAATCACAATAAAGGAATGCAAAACAGTTGTACAAAATGAATGATTTTTATTAATCAATGGAGTTTAGAAACTCCTTTTAAGTACAACAGGCCCTGTAACCCTTTTCGTGATACAAAGTTACAATTTGTGCTAGGGTTCTCCGAAACCCTAGCTGGCACAATGTGGTGGCGTCTCCGAAGAATGTATCCTTAACCTCAACAGAATGAGTGGGCTTCGTTGTATCCTTTGGCTCGGACCACTCCAACTTAAGCAGTTGCTATCAACAAATCAGATCTACCACTAGAATCCTGCACACATTAAAATTATCAAAGAGTTAGAAACTAATAAGAGGGCTCCACTGTGTGAGCCCTCAAAAACAGTCTAAAACCCTAGATTTATGAAATAAAAATAAACAGAATGCAGAATTCAACAGCAGATTAATACATAAAGAAATATTACTTGCTTTAGACGAATCTATACCTTTTCCTGTTAACGCGGCGAGACCAGGCGGCGGCGATGGATGCGGCGAAAGGGTTTAGTTCAGACTTAGGGCCGTAGAAGACTCAGAAGACTCAGGATTAACAGCAATAGCCAACTCCAGACTTAGATAGGGAAGATAAGTAGGTTTAGCCGAAGAGATAGATAGGGTTTGAGCCATCAAGGTGACTCAATTTATAATCTACTCTTAGGGCACACTTTAGGGTTTTAACGACACTTTGAACGTGTGGCTAAGATTAAAGTGGATCCAAGGGTAGAGAATAAATCTAGGTTGTGAAACGGATTAAGATGGATGGACGGATGAGATTAAATGAAGGATGGACGGCTCAGATTAAATCACTTAAACTTTATTTATATATATATATATTAAAATATTAAAATATATATATAAATATTAATTTAAATAAATTTGGGGATGAAAAATGGCGGGAAAAGTGAAATTGGGCCAAATAATGGTGGGAAAGTGTGGATTTGGGCCAAATAATGGCGGGAAGGATGGATGACTGACACGTGGCTGGCAGGAAGGTATAGATGACTTACAAGTGGCTGGATTTTGGTGTCTACAGATGCCCCTTTTTGAGCTGCTTTGTGTGAAGACACAATGTAGCACAAAAACTTAAGACACCTGAAAAGCTGGATCAGACGCAACTCTCTCTCAAGACTAAAGCACAACTTTGAAGACCAAAGAATAAAAGAATATTTAAAATTTTTCAGCTTACCCCCTCAATTGGCGAGCGAGAATGGTTCTCACAAGCCAATTGGAAGAAATTCGGAAGATAATGAACCGTTTTTGCCCCAACGGTGAAAAAAAGGGTTGGTGCATGCACCATCTGTTTATGTCCCAACAAAAAAGGGGTTGGTGTACAAACCAGAAAAGAATATGATTGAAGACGATATGAGTGATGTGAAAGATGGACCGTTTTCTGCCCCAACGGTTATAAAGGGATTTTTTCCAAACCGTAAATTCCATGATCATGTAAGATGAATTCCACTATAGGAAAATTAGAAATTGATAACGGATGCCCCAACTCCTGTGTGTGAATCCATACTGTTGATGAAATTGCCTTGTTGGCGCCATTGATATGCAGAGATGAAAGATGCATGAAAGAGTCCAGAACTCAGAGATGCTCCTAGTGACTGTATGGATAATTCCTCGGGTCGAAACCAATCAACCTAGGTAGCCACAATCTCTAGCAAGACTTAAAATAATGACGATATGAAAGATTGTCCATGTTTAAGGCCCCATGAACTAGGCCATCAATGACAACTGTTGAGCAAATTAATCTTGGTATGAGGTCACTTGAAAAGTAGAATACCCAAAATTGATTTCCAATTTTCAAACAGTGAAATAATTGATGATGATAAATGGTAAGTGTCCTTATGGTGGTTTAATCCTCTTACCGAATTGCATGGATTCAAATCGCCGCAATCGCCAAGGTGATAGAATATACCACTAGATACGAGGTTTACTTTAATTTGATTTGGCAAAAATATGCATGATGAAAGAAGAATGAAATTGACGATAGATCGGAAGAATTGATGAATGTGGTTAATTTTGTGAAGGTTTTGAATATTTTTAACCCAATTTGTAAAACAATGATGAATGATGCGCTTTTTGAGCGAAATGACAAAATTTGTGTCCAAAACTGTTGTAACCTTCACAAAATGTTTTATTATGATAAGAAGAATGGATGAATGCAATTTGATGAAATTTGGAGGAGGTAAGCTTCAATTTTGTAAGTTTTGTTCCTTTATTCAATACTGACACCAAACGTCGGTCTGCGTTTGTGGTTGGCATAGACGCCCGTCGGTGTTTAGGCGCTCTGCAGACGCAGGACTGCGTCTGAATCCGCCATGAAATGCCCAACTACGTTTCAGGGCGCCAAAATCAGCTATTTAAATAGTTTCAGCGAGAATTTCGCTCATTTGTGCGTTCGAGCTTGAGAGAAGTGCGTCTGAGGGAGTGGAGTGAAGTGGAGTGAAAGGTTGTGTGGGAGAGTGAAGCACGCGGGAGCTATGGCGGAGATGGGAGCGGACGCGCCAGTGCAGCCAGCTGAGGTATTTGTTCATTTAAGCAAGTACTTATTATGTGTTTTTTTTTTTTTTGGAAAAATTTGTAACAAATTTTTGTTTTGTTGTTTTGCGACTTAGGGTGTTAGAGGCACGACACCGATTCTCCCCTATCATTCCGGGGATGAGGAGGTCGTTGTCCTAGGCAGATTGGGAGATATTGGATGCGAGTGGGACTAGCGGAGGCAGCCCGGTTGGAGGTAGTTCGGGCGGATGAGGGGTACCTCTCGGCTTTGGCCGAGAGGTGGGATCCAGATCGGGGGATGTTCCGGCTCCCGACTGGAGAGATGACGGTGACGCTTGAGGATGTATACCGCATCCTCAAGGTGCCCGTGGAGGGGCGCGGGTGGAGGTTGGACGAGATAGGGCCACGGAGATGGCCAAGGTGTTTGGGGATGACTGGAGGGAGATCCGGACGGAGAGCGGGGGGATCCCATACTTGGCCATGTATACGGCCAAGGAGTTGGGAGCGGTGGAGGCTCTGACGATGTTCGTGTTGGCCAACATTGTGGCCCCGAACAACACGGGTGCAGGTTCCCATGGAACCTGATGGGTGTAGTGAGCGAGATGCTCACTAATAGGGTAGTGTATGCCCGGGCGCCCGCTTTATTGGCGCAGGTGTACCGGGAGTTGTATGAGGTTCGGAGACGGGGCCGAAAGGGCCTGGGTTGCAGTGTGGTGCTCCAGTGCTGGGGCTGGGAGCACTTCAGAGTGGCCCGACCGGAGGGGTTGCCATGGGCTCACTGGGACGTGAGCCGAGGCTTATGGTAGGAGATGGCCAATGGCAGAGGAGAGACAGCCGAGCCGCCCCGTGAGATCGGGGCAATGGTATAGGAGACTATGGGCAGACTTGACAGATGCCCGAGTCATTTGGAGGCCCTGGCGGGAGGCGAGGTGGATCGGGGATGGAGAGCACCTGAGACGGGTGCGACAGGCCAGATGGGTAGTAGGGCGGAGCCACGGCGAGGCGGAGTACATACAGATGTCTCGAGTACTCCGCCAGGTCGGATTGAGGTAGGATGTCCCCGGTGAGCCAGTGCGCTACCGGAGGCACAGATCAGAGGGGGATTTGCCGTGTGCCGAGCCATGGAGGGAGGCGACAGAGGACGATGAGGACATGGAGATCCCCGACGTGGACGACGTCGGGGTGACAACTGAGTATGCAGCATGGATGGCCGCAGAGCCGAGGTGGGAGCCACCATTGGTGGCTGGTGGAGCCGGAGAGCCCGAGGCTAGGGCTGGAGAGGGCGAGGGAACCGCGGAGGTTCCCAAGCGCAGGGAGGGTCCCCGCCTTCGATCTGATAGTCGAAGGCGAAAGGGGAAGATGGCACGGCGAGCTCCGGGAGCGAGAGATGACGGGGAGGATGGCGGAGAGGGCCTAGGAGAGGCCGCAGGAGAGGCTAGGGAGGTACCCCCTAGCGGGCACGAGAATGAGCTGGCGCAGCTACAACAGCAGATAGCGGAGCGCGATGCTATGCTAGCTGCCCGAGATGAGAGGATAGCTCGGCTGGAGCAGCAGGCGGCAGAGCGGGATGCCCTGTTAGTTGCTCAGGAGGAGAGGATGGCCCAGCTGCAGGCGGACTTGGATGGAGCGACCAGGGTGCCCCAGGATGACAGGGTGACGAGACTCCAGGCAGAGCTAGCGGAGCGGGAGCGACGACACGGGATAGACATAGCTAGGCTTAGGTCTAGGACTCGTTACATTGAGGCTCTGGAGGACACATTGTTTAGGCATCACATTGTGTTGCCTGATCCTCCATCCTCCTCTGTCTCTAGGCGTAGTGAGTCTAGGCACACCACTAGGTCTAGGGCTCCTACTAGGTCTCAGGGGTCCTCTTTTGATGGTTAGCTTAGTGCTTAGATGCACTCTTTATGAGCCTTGGTGCTCTATTGTATATTGTAGCCTTTTGGCATTCATTGTACAGTTTGACCTTTATACATATATATATACATGGCTTTTATTTATTTGGTGTTTTACTCTCTTTTGTGTGAATGCCTATGTTTTTGTGATGCATGTTTTTATATGTTTTAATGTTTTTGATGCATATGTGATGGAATGGAATGCAAACTTATAGATGATTAATGCGAGACTAAGTAAATGAAATATGCACTAAGAAGCACTCATACTTTTAGATAGTTAGATTTAGCCAACTGTTATCATAATTGTTTAATCAGGGGCACCGAACTTGGTGGCTTGTGAATGGATGACGTATGGAATGACATGAATATGGAAGAAGATATGGAGGAAGATATGGAGGTTGATATGGAAGACTATTTTACAAAGACTCAAACATGCTAGTGGTATCAAACAAACTTACTAATACTGCCTAATTCAACTAGGACCAAATGTGTGTGCATGCGAGTTCATTAACCAAATCAGAAGCATGGTAGTGACTCTAGGCAATCAAAAACCTGTGTGTGTGCAAGTGTGTTCATTAACCTCATCTTGCATAAATTAGGTAACCCTGTTATGGAGAAGACCCCGAAGCTAGTTTGTCCGTATGAGCATTCAGAGGTCTCTTTTTGAGGAGAGACATGTCGCCACGCAATGAGTATACTCCACTGCCAGTCAAGCGTCTATAGCCCCGGTGAAGGTTAACTCCATAGTCCATGTTGTTTTTGACCTTTGTAAGCCTTGGGGATGACTACCTATCCGTCTGACTGGACAAGTAGTACGATCCTTACAACTTATTTGGGATCAGTGGTGTGTGAAAAATGTTCATTTCCTTAGAGCTTTGGGGAATCGGATTCTCAACCGAAGTATGATGAGAATTTTACCCTATCCTTACTACTCTGTTTATATTTATATTTTGTGATTGCTTGTGATAGTGGTAAGAACCACTGTTTTATGGACTATGTTTGCATGATAGGACAAACGAGGATTACCCTTTTCACTTCAAGGCACAACCCAAGGATGGTGTTATCTCTCTTTGACACAAGATGTTTTTAAGATGTGAAAATGTGATAGGTTCAAGACCGCTTTTGAAATCATTTCCCAATACTCAAGATTTTATTTAGTGTAATTTGTGATATGGCCCTAGAGAACTTTGACATGCATTTCGAAGTTTGCTTAAAACACTAGGAATGGTTGAGTGACTGAAAACATTTTGGCAATGTAAATATGTGCAAATGGAAAATGGGTGTACGAATGACAATTCGGTTTGATGGATTTTATGAAGGTGCCCCTGATTAAGGCAACATGACTTTTGCTTGACCAAATTTTATATCCAAAAGATAGAATGGTCTCTAACATGATATGCAACTATGGCTGAAAATGAAATGTTATGGTTTTCAATGAGATGTATGCACATGAAATGCAATGTTTTTGAATGAGATGTATGCAACTAACAATGAAATGCAAATTCTTTTTATTTTATTTGTTTTTTTTTTTTTTTTTTTTTTTTTGTTGTACAAGCCATGTATATATGTACATATAAAATTCAAACTATGCGTAGAATGCCCTCAAGTGTATAACATTAAGTGGTTCGGGTTCTTCCTCTCCCTCTAAACTGGCAAGTCTATAAGTTCCATTGCCCACTCTTTCGGTGACCATATATGGACCTAACCAATTAGCCGCGAATTTATCTCGAAGATGCGGCAATGCATTGGTGTTTTGTTGATTCTCTTTAAGGACAAGATCCCCTACTTGAAATTCTCTTAGATGAACTTTGGCATTGTAAGCACGTTTCAATCGGTCTTGATAAACTCGCAAATGCTCTAAAGCATTGATTCGTTTTTCATCTATGAGTGTGAGTTGATCAAGACGTGCTTGTCTAGCAATATCATCATCGATAAATTCCTGCAAAGAAATTCGCAAGGAAGGGATCTCGAGCTCAAGAGGCATGATTGCTTCAGCTCCATAGACCAAAGAAAATGGCGTTGCCCCAATGGGAGTTCTGATGCTTGTTCTGTAAGCCCATAATGCCAAGGGGATTTGTGTATGCCAATCTTTATGATTTTCTTTAACAAGTTTCTTAAGAATAGCAATTATGGTCTTATTGGAAGCTTCAACTTGTCCATTGGCTTGTGGGTAGTAAGGAGTTGAGAAACTATGTTGGATATTATACTTTTCGCAAAGAGCTCGAACATCCTTATTCTTAAAAGACTTGCCGTTATCAGAAATGATTTTAGAGGGAATACCAAAACGACAAATGATATGGTGAAGTATAAACTCCACAATTCTAGGACCTGTCGTACTGGCTAGAGGAACAGCTTCAACCCACTTTGTGAAGTATTCAATGGCTCGTAATGATGAAAGTATGTTGTCCTGAAGAGGCAAGTGAAATCTTGCCAATTAAATCGAGACCCCATTGTGAGAAGGGCCAAAGGCTTTGGATGGGCTGTAAAACTTGTGATGGTATATGGGTTAAATTAGCGTGTTCTTGACACTTTTTACATTGTTTAACATATTTGCAACAATCTTGTTCCATAGTGGGCCAATAATACCCCATACGTAAAATACGCTTCGCAATGGCCATTCCACTAAAATGACCACCACAAGTACCATCATGGGCTTTAGCAATAGCTCTATGTGTTTCACCTGCTTCTAGACAACGGAGGAGTACTCCATCATATCCACGTTTATACAACACATCCCCCAAAAGAACAAAACGAGCTGCCTTTTGCTTAAAACAGCGACGAGAAGTTCGAGACAAATCAGATGGGAGTGTTCCAAACTTGAGGAAGGCTACTATCTCACTAGACCAAGGCTCATATGGATCCGAATGGATAAAGCAAACATCTTTTTCATCCTTAGACTAAGCACGGACAATTGCAGACTTAGAGATTGTGGAAATGATTAGGGGTTGTACCTCTCCAAGGGAGTCCTTTGGAATCAATGATCCAAGAGAGGCCATGGCATCCGCAAATCTATTAGTCGAACGAGGCAAACTAGTGATCTCATACCAATCAAACTTAGAGAGCAACTTCATTGCTACATCATGATAAAGCTTAATGGTAGGTTCTTTGGCTTGGTATTCTCCTGTAATTTGTTTAACCACGAGTTGAGAATCCCCAAATATCCGAATACGCTTAATGCTCATAGCTATGGCTGATTGAAGACCTAAAATTAAGGCTTCATACTCTGCTGTATTATTGGTGCATTGGAAGTCTAGTTTGAATGATAAAGGGATGGGAATCCCTTGAGGTGTATGAAACACAACTCCAGCACCTTGACCTTTCGCGCACTTAGAGCCATCAAAGAATAGCGTGATGTCAACATCTTCCTCCGGAATGATGTCCTCTTCTTGTTCAGTGATAGCAAATACCGAATCATCTCGGGAGCTCAATAATCAAAGGATGATCACTAGGTAGTGGAGCTTCCGCAAGTTGATCGGCTATAACTTGACCTTTAACGATTTTTGGCTAATGAATTCAAGATCGAATTCGGTAAGCAACATTATCCATTTAGCGGTACGAGTGTTATTATAAGTGCGAGACATCATATAACGCAGAGGGTTTTCTCTAGCTATGACATATGTTGTATGGCTAAGCATATAATGACGAAGTTTCTTAGTGGCAAAAACCACCGCTAAGCACAACTTTTCCACATAAGCATATCGGGTTTCATAGCTTACCAATGTTCGACTAATATAATAGACAGACTTGCTCACGATTTTGTTCATTCTTTTGTGCAAGCATTGTCCCTAAGGCAAAGTCCGTTCGTTGAGATATAAAGATTGAAAGGGACCCCCGGACGAGGCGGAGCTAAGACTGGCGGAGACGCTAAGTACTGCTTGATGTCATCAAAGGCTTTCTGACACTCATCTGTCCATGAAAATTGTACCCCCTTTTGTAGTAGGTGGCAAAATGGCCTACATTTATCAGAAAGTTGTGCAATAAAGCGACGGATTGAATTAATCTTTCCTTGCAAACTACGCAACTCCTTCAAATTAGTTGGGGGACACATTTCCATAATGGCTTTGACCTTGTTTGGGTCCACCTCAATACCTCGTTTAGAGATAATAAAACCTAGGAGTTTGCCCGAGGTAACACCAAAGACACATTTCTTAGGGTTCAACCTTACTTTATGCTCTAGAAGTCTATCAAAAACTTTTTCCAATACATCAAAATGCTCTTGTCGAGTTTTAGATTTTGCCAATAAATCATCCACATAATCTTCGATAATCTTATGCATATAATCATGGAAAATATAAGTCATGGCTCGTTGATAGGTTGCACCTGCGTTCTTAAGGCCAAAGGGCATCACCCCGTAACAAAAAGTTCCCCAAGGTGTGGTAAATGTTGTTTTGTGTTGATCTTCAGGGTTTATTCGAATCTGGTTGTATCCCGAAAATCCATCCATGAACGAAAGCATTTCATGACCAGCGCAGGTATCGACAAGAGTATCAATGTTTGGAAGAGGAAAGTCATCCTTAGGACACGCTTTATTTAGATCTCGAAAATCGGTGCAAACACGTATCCCCCGTTAGGCTTGCGAACGGGTACCATGTTAGAAAGCCACTCAGGATAATCAATCGGGACGACAAATTTAACATCCAGAAGTTTCTGAATCTCCGATTTAACTATGAGGGCCACGGTAGGATGCATTTTCCTAAGTTTCTGTTTGACAGGTTTAGCATCTTTTTGTAAGGTGAGGTTATGGACAACCAAATTAGGGTCTAGGCCCTGGCATGTCTTTGTAAGACCATGCAAATATCTCCTTCTTCCGCTTGAGTAGAGCAATCATTTGCTCTTGTTCCTCCGATGATAGACTTTTAGCCGGTTTCACAATTTGGGTGCCATCTTGGTCTGGACTAAGGTCTACATCGATAGTTTCTTCAATAGACATGTGGGAACCTTCCTCAAGCTGATGGGGAGTAGGGATCGGATTTATGTCATCTAAAATGTCATCAAGCTCCTGTGCCTTGCTCTCGTCTATGTCTGCCTGGAAGACCTCTGGCTTAGAAGATGAAGGTGAATGTGGAGGTGAAGGAGGAATGTAGTTGGCGGAAGCCCTTAACAATTCCTCGGAAAGGATGAACTCCGAAATAGATGGAGGGGATGAAATCCGATCCATGTCAATCAAGCTTGGGTTGATCGGGATTGGCTTATCCGGATCATATGGATTATGGAGCGGGGTGAATAAGTCTTCAAAATTCATTGTCGACTTATGGAAGAAAGGATGGGCGGAATGGAAGGGAAAACCGGTGAAGACCTCGGAAGACCTGAAATGCAAAACAACATAGTTTTTCAGTTTTTTTTTTTTGTAGTTTGAGTTTTTTTTTTTTTTTTTTTGTGAATTTTTTGATTTTTTTTTTTTGGTAGTGGTGAAAACCACTATTTTAGTATATACATATAATACAGGTTTGGATTATGGCTTATGGATGTGGCGGAGGGGGTGGTTCACCTCGTTCTTGTGGAAGAAGCAAGCGAAAGATGGCCTCTTGGAGAGGGAACAATTGGAGATAAAACTCGTCTTGTTCAGTGAGGGGAACAATGGGCGCCGACTCTTCTTCAGATTCATCACCATTTGACATGATGTCAAATTCTTCATAGGCTTCATCTTCGGATTCGTCGGGGTGGAGGATTTATTCTTCCGAATTAAGATTAATGCTTTGAAAAGCTTGTTCAAAAGAAGAAAGGGATGGAAGTGGTTGGTAGCCCAGACCAAAACGCTCGGTGGGTCTCCCGGTATGGCATATCGATGCGTTCGGTTACCCCTTGCTCGTATCGACCTAGGCCAAATTGCTGCCAATTATGTCCGTGGAAATAGCGAGAGGGAAAACCCTCCATCCTTTCGATATTGGCAAGGACTGGATGCTTGGGTTCTAGTATGGTGGTAGGACTAGAAGATGACTCTATTCCCCCATATACAAAATTAATGGAATTTGGCATAGAACCCATGTTATAAACCGATCCAATGGATAAATGTTGGTCATGTGGACGACCAAAATCTTTAACTGTTTGCACATTGAACGGTGTGATGTGGACATCTTGGATGGCATACTCACCAATACCTGCATCAATGAGATGGACCTTGACTTGGGAGAGAGATGGACTAGATGATGGAATAGAAGAATGTGGGATAGAAGAATTGGAAGGATTTGGTTGGGTTGATGCTTCACTGACTTGTGAAACATCAGCCGGTGATGGTTGGGAAGATGGAGGAATAATAGGTGATGTTGAAGAAGGTGTAGAAGAAGGGGGTAATGACGTGGAAAGAGATGATTGGTCATGGCCACATGTGCATGTGGTCACTGATGAAGAAGAAGGAAGATTAGGAGATGAAGAAAGTGGTGAATGAGATGGAATAGCGGAAGAGGAAGATGGTTGCGATATGATGGGTAGCTCCTCTGGAATGGGAGCTTTAGAAGAAGATGGTATAGAAGAAGTAGATGGGGTCAAGAAAAGATGAGTGGATGGCAACACAATCTCATAAGGATTTGAGACATAGTTGCAATGTTTGAAGGGTTCAAGTGTCGGCAGGTACACAATGAACCTGTCCCTCATATACATACTTCAGACATTGATGCAGTATAGAAGGGACACATCTCATCTCCCTAAGCCAAGGCCGTCCAAGCAATACATTGTATGCCATGGACCCTTCCAAGATGTGAAACAAGGTATGCAAAGTTCGGGCCCCTACCTCAATGGGCAAGATAACCGTGCCAACCGTGGAAGATAAAGCATCATTGAATGCTTTAAGAGTAAAAGTCGACTTGGTGATAAGGGATGGCGACAACTCTAGATGACTCAACGCCGATGTTGTAATGATATTGATTGAGGAACCGGTGTCAATTAAGACTCTCTTGAATGGCTTGTGATCGATCTTGGCCATGATATGCAGTGGAGGATCTATACTTTCTGTTGACAAAGGTTTGATTTCAAAATCATAGAAAGTGATGGAGGGCTCCATGCATGTTTGAATACTCCCCACAAAGTTGTTGAAGGCATTAGTATCTTGAGTTTGAAGCTCGATTGACTTTAATATTTCCATTAATGCCTCTCTATGCGGGGGAGATTGTTGAATGAGGTCATAGATCGATAACTTGGCGAAGCCATTTTTAAACTGGTAGTTAACCGGCTACTCAATGACATGATGGGTCGTTGGCGTTGAGTAGAATGATTTAGCAGTTGTTGAGAAGTACTAGCACGTCGTTGGGTCACCGTTACCCGAGGTGGACTCGGGGTTTGTACGGTGGCTGTGGTTCAACCTGATTTGGTTGGTTCGCCCTTTGACCCCGGGTTACTACGTTAATAGTACCCACAAAACCTTGGTATTGTTGTACATGGTTGACTTGATTAGGAGGAGTTACCTGAGTTACTCCCCCTGAAGTTGTTGGAGCTTCCTCCCGATGTGGAAGGGGTGTTTGAAATACACCAAGATTTTGATTTTGTTGGGCTAAGGGGCTATCCAATTTAATGGCTCCAATCTCAATAAGATCTTGGATCACATGTTTGAAAGTTGTACAATTATTGATATCGTGTCCATTTTGCCTATGATAAGGACAAAATAGGTACTCCTTGTAATACTTCCCCCTTCTAGATGGTTCTAAAGGTTTAAACTCAGGTAAAGTTAACCGATTTGTGCTATATAACTTGTTGAATATGACCGCATATGGTTCATCTAAAGGTGTGAACTGTCGCTTGGGACGATTTTTTTGCCAAGGTCGAGTTTCCATGGTTGGCCCAGTATTGTGAGCTGGTTGAGGAGGGGCGGGTACCGCATGATAAGCAATTGGTTGCGGTTGACTTTGCATTACTTGTTGTTGTTGAGCCATTACGGGCTGGCTCGCCACCACTTGATTAACTTGGTTAACATTTGAGGTCGTACTAGCTTCGTGCTTGTTTGTTTTGGCCATAATTATTATTTCGTTGTTGGCCCTTTTGTTGCCATTCTTTTCTACGGGGTTTTAAAACACCCTCTTGGACTTTAATGTCTTCTATGATACTTGCTTGGGCCAAAGCCTCTTCAAAAGTCCTGTATTGTTGTAATTGGAGTAACCAAGAGATAGGTTTTAGACAACTCTGGGTGAACATTTTGGTTAACTCCTCCATTGGTAGGGAGAATGGCAATTTATTAATGATAGCCCTCCAACGGTTTCCAAAGTCATAAACAGTCTCATCGTCATGTTGCTTGAGCTTGTATAAGTCGGACAATGAGACTTTCCTTTGTACATTTAGGGAGAATCGTTCTAAAAATAGATTAATCAATTGCTCGTAAGCATAAATGCTATGGTGAGGTAAATGATTGTACCATTGTACAACATCTCCTCCTAATGTCTGAGGAAAATTTCTGAGCATAAGAGCGTCATTATTTTGGATTCTAAAGCAGGCATGCATGAATGAGCTCACATGTTCATGAGGATCCTCAGTTCCTCAAAATTTGTCAAACTTCGGTAATGTGAAATCAGTCGGATATGGCGGTGAAGGTACCGAAGGATGAATTGGTTGATTGATCAACGACCTTAGCGTAGGTTTCCGACTAGATGAGCTAGGCATGTTGAGCATAAGGTTGTCAATCTGTTGTTGCATAGCATGGAGTCGAGAATCTTCATGAAAATTTTGATTCGTTTGATGATTATGATGATGCAATGGAGGAGTGGAAAAATGATGAGATGGGATGAAATTGCCTGGATTAGGCGGTGTGGAATGGAGAGGTTGTTGGTATGGATGATACCGAAAAGAAGGTGATTGGGGTGAATGATGAACTGGACCGGGTTGGGAGAAAGGTGGGGTAGGAATGGACACCACCGAAGATTGGGGTACCCAGGTGGGGCCTGAGCTAAGAAAAGTTGGATGGGTAGAAATTGGTTGGGGTGTAGGATTTACTACGACAGGTGGTTGGGCATTTTGTTGCTGTTGTTGCTGAAGCAACTTGTCGAGGTACTCCCTAACCTTATTAATTTCTAACCCAAGGGATGTGGGATGATTGGATGAAGGTGGAGGGCAGGCTGCCATGGTAGTCACAGGAGACTGCGTAGCAGGGGCAATGAAGGTGGCTGAAGTAGGCGGTACCTGGGAAGAAACAGATGACTGTGCCCTGGGTAGGGTGAAACCATAAATGGTTTGGGAAGAAGAGGGTTGAAATTGGTCATGGCTAGAGGAGGTTCCACCAGCCTCATAGAGAGAATTGGTGTACACCTGGGTAAATGGAGGAGAAAGTGGTCGGGAAGACACTACATTTGTCTCCAAAGGAGGACAATTGAGCATCTGAGAAGATGTTGGAGTTGAATCCGACCGAGCAGATACAACATTAGCCTCAAATATGGGGCTAGTGTAGACCTGAGTGAAACCAACGGGTATGGTTGATGCAATATCCCGCTGAAAAATAGAATCTTGCATAGGGGAATCTTGGATTGGCTCAAGGACATAACCAGTGCCATCTCTTAAGTGAGTTTGCACTTGGGCCATATCAATGTGGGTAATATGACAAGAATTGTCTTCCTCCATGGGCATGGCCATGCGATAGACGGTAGAAGGACGTGAAAGACCTGCAGGCGAACCTGCTTGAAATTCACTAGGATAAGTGGTCATGTTGGTGGTGGGGATGTTCTGTGAATTATTCATTTGATTATTTAGATTTAACACTTTAGATTGATTCCTTGTTAAGACCATAACGCAATAAATCTAAACAAATTCGGAAAAGAAGAATGCAAAACTTGAATGATAAATTTACACTAAAGAAATTATAGGAAAACAGTCACAACCTAGGTTTCAACCAATGTGTCTTACCTGCGGTTAATTACTTATTTTCTCGATCTTAATCGTAGTAAATTTTAAGTGTCCGGTTTATGAGTTTTGCATGTGATCTAATCTTGAATTATTCACAAAAAAAGGTAAAAACTATGGCTAGGAAAGGACAACGAGATTCTTATCGGTGATGAAATCCAGCAAGTTTGCTCGGGGGTGACCTATGGTGTCTGAGGCAGAAGTTTAATGGATGGAGATGAATTCCACCGTCACTAAACTTCAAGCAATACCTGGTGATGAAATCCAGATATTACTGTTTTAAATGCAATATGAAATGCAGTGAATTTTATTTTAAGTGTTTTAGTTGTCTAATGTATACATACAAAGCTATAAATCAAAAGTTCTAATGATCTAAGCAAGAGGCCACTGAAAATATGCCATTTCCTCTGAAGAAGTGGAGTACACCGTTTAAAACCCCCTGCCTACCAATGATATCAGATATCAAAGGAGCAACCGGAAGGTTCGTCCACTTCTCTCGCTCGGAATCACCCAATGGCAGGAGTACTATTGACATCCAATCAATAGTCCTACTTAGATAACTAAAACAGATAATTCGTAGCTATTCTAATATGCAGCTAGGTATGCAATTTTTTTTTTTTATGCAAGCAACAACCAATAATGCAATGCAAAAAAATGTAACTAAAAATGTAACAAAAAAAATGTATATACAGCTTAACTGTTCTTTTCCGGATTACTTAGTTTTTGTTCATTTTAAAGCAATGATCTGAAAAAGAAACAGAATACAACAAAAAAACCAAAAACGTAAAAAGTACAGTTTAACAAAGAAAAAAAAAAACGCACTTACTCAGAAGCCTACGCTTTTTCTGTAAAACTGCCTTCAAACGCCCAAGGGAGTCTGCGCAGGCTGAAACGCACCTCTGCGTTTCGGATCGGACTTCCAGACGCCGCTCTGCGTCTGCTGCGTTTTTTGCAAACTCCTCAGAAACCCTAGTTCGCTGGAACAGCGAATTTCATGATTTTCGGAACCTGCAAAATAAAACAAAAACAGGAATAGATCAATAAAGCAAGTATTAAAAACATGAAACCCTAGGGGGTCCCACCGTGATCGCCATTTGTAGATTAAAGATACAACGCCAAACAGAAATAAAGAAATCACAATAAAGGAATGCAGAACGGTTGTACAAAATGAATGATTTTTATTAATCAATGGAGTTTAGAAACTCCTTTTAAGTACAACGAGGGCTCGTAACCCTTTTCGTGATACAAAGTTACAATTTGTGCTAGGGTTCTCCGAAACCCTAGCCGGCACAATGTGGTGGCGTCTCCGAAGAATGTATCCTTAACCTCAACGGAATGAGTGGGCTTCGTTGTATCCTTTGGCTCGGACCACTCCGACTTAAGCAATTGCTATCAACAAATCGGATCTACCACTAGAATCCCGCACACATTAAAATTATCAAAGAGTTAGAAACTAATAAGAGGGCTCCACTGTGTGAGCCCTCATAAACAGTCTAAAACCCTAGATTTATGAAATAAAAATAAACAGAATGCAGAATTCAACAGCAGATTAATACATAAAGAAAGATTACTTGCTTTAGACGAATCTATACCTTTTCCTGTTAACGCGGCGAGACCAGGCGACGGCGATGGATGCGGCGAAAGGGTTTAGTTCAGACTTAGGGCCGTAGAAGACTCAGAAGACTCAGGATTAACAGCAATAGCCAACTCCAGACTTAGATAGGAAAGATAGGTAGGTTTAGCCGAAGAGATAGATAGGGTTTGAGCCATCAAGGTGACTCAATTTATAATCTACTCTTAGGGCACACTTTAGGGTTTTAACGACACTTTGAACGTGTGGCTAAGATTAAAGTGGATCCAAGGGTAGAGAATAAATCTAGGTTGTGAAACGGATTAAGATGGATGGACGGATGAGATTAAATGAAGGATGGACGGCTCGGATTAAATCACTTAAACTTTATTTATATATATATTAAAATATATTAAAATATTAAAATATATATATATAAATATTAATTTAAATAAATTTGGGGATGAAAAATGGCGGGAAAAGTGAAATTGGGCCAAATAATGGTGGGAAAGTGTGGATTTGGGCCAAATAATGGCGGGAAGGATGGATGACTGACACGTGGCTGGCAGGAAGGTATAGATGAATTACAAGTGGCTGGATTTTGGTGTCTACATTTGAAAAATGAGGATCGCTACTCTATGAGGTTCTCCCTAACCTCTATTTTAAAAAAAAAATTATTAATGAATTTACATAGTTTTTCATGAGGGGTCTCAATCCCCTCATACTGAGAGAGGTTTAAACCTTGGACCTCTCATAGAAAGGCAAAATCCCTTACGACTGCAATCAGCTTGCATCTTTTCTCTCTAACCTCTATTACTAGGGATGATTCTAAAAGCATAGTTGTAAATCAATCCATGGAAAGGACATTATAATTTGATATCTACTAATATACTATAACGATTATATTATTTGAGTTAGAGCTTATATCTCCCAAACCTCAATACATTTGAGAATAATACCTTTATAATAAACCTCCAATTATCCACATGCAAAACTTCAAAGATAATGAAGGGATAAATGAAAATTTAACTAAAAATTTGTATGCCTAAACAAAAGGTCATGCCTTGTTGACGCTCTAAGCCTCTATTACAGTATTCTATCATTGTTTTAATGATAATTTAAATTAAATTTAATATAATTTTGTTATACTCCAATTCTTAATTTTCCTTTATTAGTCTTGCGAGACACCCCAACGGTATGTCATTGACATCTCGATGACCTCGGTTGAAATCACAGGAAGGGAAGCCCTTTGTTACTATACCCCCGAGAGTGTAGTCTCCAGTTATGCCACCCATTCTACTTCACATTACTTTAAAAACTAATCCTTTATTTTAAAAAGTAACTAAATATTTTTCTCTACAATGGTCAAATAATATCTATATGAGTTTGACAAAGACATCATAATGATTAGGGCTTTGGCCTCTCTTTGAGAGGTCTAAGATTCAAACCATGACTTACCCAGACCAAAATAGGTTAATTGTCAATTGGTTGCCCAGTTCAATGCCCCAACATCGAAGGTTATGAGTTTGACAAAGACAATGCAATGATTAGGGCTTTGGTCTCTCTTTGAGAGGTCCAAGGTTCAAACCATGATGTACCCAGACGAATAGGTTGATTGTCGATTGATTGCCCTAGTTCAATGCCCCAACATTGAAGGCTCTATTGACTTCGTCTAACCCAACGAAGTAAGGTTTATGATGGCAACACTCAATGGTATTATCGTTTCTCCTATATATTAAAAAAAATATTTACATAAAAATGCCTATGACCTATCCAACAACCTAACATTCCAAAGTTTAGTTAAAAAGGTACAAGTTAAATGTCCCAACATTCCCAAAGGTAAGGGAAAAAATGTTAAATGGCAAACGAAACCAATTTGTACCTAATATTTTTTTTACAATAACACTATTAAATGTTGCTACTATATCCCCGTGAGTGCGGTCTAAGGACGCAACTTACATTATGGATAATGTGATCCAAGTTTAATCCCCACAGCGAATATGTATAAAAAATATCAATTAAAAAAAATATTAGTATTATAAAACCCCTGCTTTAAAAAAACATCAAACTAAAATAAGGGTTTATCTCGTGACACCAATGCCACGAATGCTATTTCAATTACATGTTTCAACACACGTGATCATTTGGTCGGCTCTGTTGGTGGTGGGTAGGTCTTGTCGCGTACCTAAGGTCGGTTTGGTTGGCTTTATTGGTGGTAGGTAGGTTTTGTCGCGTACCTAAGTTCGGTTTTGTCGCCTCTTGGGTGGTAGGTTATTTTTTACAACAAGAATTTTGTTTAGAAAAGGATAGGGGTTAGTTGGTGGTCAGGAAGTGTTTGTTGTTGGTGAGTTATTTCAATTTGATTCTTTAACTAATTAAAGATTATAAATGTTTTTTTTAATGCAAACCATATAGAACTTTGTTATTTTTTTTTGTAATTATTTTAATAGATTAATAGTGGGTTTTTATAGAGGATCCCAAAATCTTATGTACAAAATCAGCCTGGTTGGAATGTGCATCATGCCTTGTGGCTGGAGGAATAAAATTGATGACAGAAAACAAAAACTGCTAATTGCCCGAAGGCTACAAGTAGGGCCCTTATGCCTAAATATCCTGGAAACAAACCACATTTTACCAAGGAAAACATAAATACTAGCCGGAGAAATTTGACCATCGAAAGCAGAAACAACAAAACCAAACGAATGACCTTCTGAAGCAGGGAGAACATCATGAGAGGATATCTGCATTGGCCAAACTCGCCATCTCAGACGGGAAGCGTGAGCGCCACACAACAGGACACGTGGTCGCAAGCCCTTTATTGGCCATGTGGTCTGCCATGCGATTTCCTTCCCTAAAAATATGACATGCCTTCCACCTGTCACGTTGAGAGAGGAGCATCCTAGCCTCAAGAATGATGTTGTAGACCCTCCAAGACGAATCGTCCCTGGGTGAAACGAGTACAAATCCATACTCGTCCTTGGGTAGGACAAGTACAAATTCGCACTCGTCCCTGGGTGGGACGAATAAGAAATAAAGTGTCTAAAATGTGCCAAACTGATTTTTGACTTGCAAAACTGTTGTGTAAGTGGTTAGAACCACTGTTTAACCTCTGGGGGCTACCCTGGGGGCTGTGTGTGTTAATGTGATCAGTGTTTGTAGTCACATAATCGGATTGGTGCTGTTTTGGTGTCTACACTTGGAAACAAACCACATTTTACCAAGGAAAACAAAAATACTAGCCGGAGAAATTTGACCATCAAAAGCAGAAACAGCAAAACCAAACAAATGACCTTCTGAAGCGGGGAGAACATCATGAGAGGATATCTGCATTGGCCAAACTCGCCATCTCAGACGAGAAGCGTGAGCGCCACACAACAGGACACGTGGTCGCAAGCCCTTTGTTGGCCATGTGGTCTGCCATGCGATTTCCTTCCCTAAAAATATGACACGCCTTCCACCTGTCACGTTGAGAGAGGAGCATCCTAGCCTCAAGAATGATGTTGTAGACCCTCCAAGACGGGTCTTTAGAACCTAGCAGATAGTTGACTATATTGAGCAAATCACCTTCGACTATCAAAGGCCGAGGATCCTCGGAGAGGATCTGGATACCTTTCAAAACACTTCTGGCTTCAGCATAGTGATTAGTCTGGGCACCCAAATCTTCATAATAAGCCAACACGAGATTCCCGTTATGGTCTCTAACCACACCATCAGAACCACCGGGGCCAGGATTGCCTTTGGCCGCACCGTCAAAGTTTAATTTAATCCAACCCATAGGGGGCTTGGTACAAATAACATCCCCACGCTGAGACTTAGAAACACCATCATGAAAAGGGAAGAGGCCCAAACTTTTGAAGATCACTGCTTCGTCAGGAAGGCAGGGACGGGAACTAGGAAAAACTTTAGAATTCTCAATGGCGAAGGATAAGGCTCTCTGAGCGACACAAGGAGGTATTCTAGGGACCTTGCCGAAGACTCTGGCATTCCTCTCTAGCCAAATCTGCCAAATGAAGTGGTGGAAAGAGGCCTCAAGAAGGAAGCGGAGTTTAGGATTCTTGAAAGGATTGGGCCATTGGTGGAAGGCATCTTTGAGGGAGCGGGGAGTGCACCAAAGGATTTGAAAGGAAGACAAGACAGTATCGAGGATAGAATGGGAAAAAGGATAGTGCAAAAATAAGTGGTCCGTCGTCTCACAATCAAGCAAAGCATAAGAAGCACCTGTTGGGAATAGCAAAACCCCTCTTATGGAGGTTGTCAATGGTTAAGGCTTTATTATGAAAGGCAATCCACGCAAAGTAATTAACTTTAGGAATAATACCCTTCCTCCAAATCACTTTCCACCGGTGATCCATGAAAATCTCGCAAGTAAGAAGGTCATAGGTAGTCTTGACAGAGAACAAACCATCCTCCGTGCTGTGCTAGATGATTCTGTCATCTCTTCTAATAGATGGAATTAAAACAGATCGAAGAATATTAGACAAAAAGGTCATTTCATTGTTAAAGTCGTCCAGGACTGGCAAATTCCACCAAGGGGGAAGAGAGCTCCGATCAATGAAGTCCGCAACCTTGAGTTGGGAATTTGGATCCACCTGGGCTTTCAGGCCAGCAAGGTCCGCTCTCAACTCGAGAGCTCCATCAGTAACCCACCTGTCCTTCCAGAAGAGAATGGAGTTGCCATCACCCAAAATCCAGCGAGCACCAAAGCTGATCAGAGAGCGGGCTTGAAGCATCGATTTCCAAAAGGCAGACACTTCAGGAGGAATCCCGACATCAAAAAGAGAACTCGATCCAAGATACTTCCTCTTAACTAGCTTGACCCACTCTGCTAGGTCATTAGTCAGGATCTTCCAAGCGTGCTTAGTGATCAAAGCAGTGTTCATGAGTCTTGATCTCCTCATTCCCATGCCGCCTTGGTCCTTTCGCAAGCAAACCTTATCCCAGGCCACAAGAGGGATTCTGGATTTTTCTTCATTGCCAGACCACAGAAAGGTCCTCTGAATCTTTTCAATCTTGGAGTGGACAGAAACAGGCAGCATGAACACATACATGAAGTAAGTTGGGATTCCTTGGAGACAAGATTTGGTAAGGGTGGCTTTCCCAGATTGTGATAGGAATTTGCCTTTCCAAGTGCTCAGCTTTTTGTGAAGACGTTCCAGGATCATGTCCCACATGCTTCCATTGGCCCGGCCATTACAAGCCAGAGGCAAACCCAGATAAGACGCAGGCAGGGAATCAATAGTGCATTCCAAAATTCTGGCTATGCGGAGCTGCCTTCGCATAGGAGTGTTAATAAAGTAAAATTTTCTTTTGATGTAATTGAATTTCTGTCCGACAACCTTTTCATAATGGGAGAGGATTTGCTTGATGGATTTGGCTTGAGTGACGGACGCCCCAGTGGAGATGAGGGTGTCATCCACAAATTGCTAATGAGAGACAGGATCGACTCTGGAGGTGGGCAAAATTCCAGAGATCTTATTCTGGCAAAGAGCCTCTTTCAAATACCAACTCAAAACCTCAGCCAGAAGGATGAATAGAATAGGAGATAGAGGGTCACCTTGTCTAAGGCCTCTGGCGCTTTGGAAATACCCAGCAGGGGATCCGTTGATTAGAACATAAAAGGAGGGAGTGGATTTGCAACTACTGACAAGGTCAATCCAGTGGGGGTGAAAGCCGAACTTGAAGAGGACATCTCAGAGGAACCTCCTGTCAACTCTGTCAAAAGCTTTATTCATGTCTAGCTTGAGGAAAAGAGCAGCATTTTTGGAGCGGTGAGTAGAATGGAGGGTTTCATGGATGGTGATGACACCATCGAGAATGTTTCTGCCTTTCACGGTGCTTCCCTGAGAAGGACCAACCAAGGAGGGAAGAAGGGACCTCAGACGGTTGGATATGGACTTGGTTAAGATTTTATAAAAAACATTGCACAGGCTAATGGGATGATAATCAGAGAAACTTTTGCAGGCAGAAGACTTAGGGATGAGAGCAAGAAAGGTAGAATTTAGTTTTGGATGGATGGATCTGGAGGCTTGAATCTCCTGAATTGCTTCGCACACATCCGAGCCCACAACATCCCACATAACTTGAAAAAAACGGGGGGGAAAACCGTCAGGCCCAGGGGCCTTGTCTAGTTGCATGGAGAACAAAGCTTCTTTAATCTCGGACACAAAAAAAGGCTCCAGAAGCTTAAAGCTTACCTCGGGAGGAACTTTGACTGGGAAGTTATCCAACAGAGATTTTTGAACCTGGAGATCACTGTCGGGAGGAACACCGAGCAGATCTTGGAAGAAGTCAACCGCTTCACTTCGGATTTCCTCAATATCCTTGGTAACGCGTCCATCCTTGCACACCACTTCCCTGATTTTCTTAGCCCCTCTGTGCCGTAAAGTTGACGCATGAAAAAACTTCGTATTGGAGTCTCCATTTATCAACCAGAGGTCCCTAGATTTCTGGCGCTAGAAATTTTCTTCCCTTGCAAGAATAGAATGATAATCCACCAAGAGCCTCCTTTCCTCCTCCCTGAGGCAATTGGTGCAACCTTCGAGCTCCATTCTCTCCTCCACCAATTTCAGGTTCGCAGAAATGGACCTTTTGGACTCAAAAATGTTGCCGAACACCTCCTTGTTCCATGTTTTCAAATTCCTTTTGATTAACTTGAGTTTTAAGGCCACTCTCTTGGAAGCGGAACCTTCTACCTTCTGCTGCCACCAGGCCATAACCAACCCTCTGAAGTCCTTATGAGAAATCCACATGGACTCAAATCTGAAGGGGGTTTTAAAAATAGTCCCATCAACCGTCTTTAGGACAATAGGATTGTGATCAGACCCAATCCTCGATAAGGCCGAGAGAGTTGCCGCACCGAGTATGGGAATAGCCTCTTGGGATATGAAGAATCTGTCAAGCTTGACTTGAATAAGATTGCTCCCAATCCTCCTGTTGATCCAAGTGAAGGATGCCCCCTTGAGGTCAATGTCAAGCAAGTTATTGGTGGAAACAAAATCTCAAAAGTCTTCTAGATTGTGGCTAGAGTGGTCCGATCCTCCTTTCTTTTCAGATGGGTGAATGGAACAGTTGAAATCTCCCCCTAGAACCCAAGGGAAATTACAGAACGTTTCCCTCATCTGGGAAATAGCCTTCCACATTTTTGCTCTCTCCGAGACAGAGTTTGGGGCATACACATTGGACAGGATCCAAGAAAAGTTAATGGCTTTGGAATGAAACAAAACATTGATAATCCTGTTGGAAGTTGAGAGAAGGCTGCCCTCAAAAATATTTGGATCCCAAAGAATCATGAGACCGCCTGTCGTTCCCATCGCAAGACTGGAGAGGAATTTTGCCTTAGCCCAAATGACCTTAGCAGCTCTGGCAGAAGAGATAGCATCGGTCTTAGTCTCTTACAAAATTAGGATGGACGGATTCGTCCTCTTTCTGAGATCAGCCACCAATCTCCGTTTGGCAACTGCATTAAGCCCTCTCACATTCCATGAGAGGACTTTCATCTCAACAGTTTGATATTCTTCTTACCTCCCTTTCCTTGCTGGAGGGGAGGTTTTGGGACAGACGAGTCACCCATATGGGAATCAAAATCATCTTGAAAAAGCAGCCGTTGAGTACCATTTGCAACATCTGTTGTCGTCTCCTTGTCCCGCCTGTCTTTGTTGGGGGGACGACCTTGCTTCCTTTCGCTACCAAAATCAACACCTTGCTTTCGGCTCCTCGTATTATGAGGGCTGATATTACCAGACTGCTCACCCCTTCTTCCTAGTAGGTAATCTTCCAGCACATTTTGGTACTCGGGGTGGTTATGGTCCAGGATTTTGGGTGAATCTGCCTGTGTGGTGATTTGGGGAAGGGACTGGTCCTTCTCCTCTTGTGGTCCAAGGTGAGGGCTTGCACCACACGACTCAGAGACCGTTTGGGGGGAGACTGCTTCCATCGGGTGGGAGGATTCGGGATGGTCCCTAGACGGGCCTGGAGATTCATGCCCTTTTGCAGTAGGGTGCTTTGTCTGACCTTCACCGTGTTCCAAGGGGTTGTTGGAATCCCATTTCTTCATCCCTGGATTTTGAAGAGGACAGTTGGACTGGAGGTGCCCTTGAGAACTGCACTGGGGGTAAAAAGCTGGTCTGTTCTCATACACAATGGCTTGCTTGTGGAGAATGATATCTCTAGACCGGAGAGTGATGGATGATGGAAGGTCAGCCTCCAAGTCTGCAAAACGCAGAACCGAGCTTGAACAAATCTGGTTCGAGCTTTGGTGGGAGGGTCAATGGTAACCAACTCACCAATGGAGCGTGCAATTCCTCTGATTACATTTTCATGCCAACAGAAGAGGGGGAGACTCGGGAGTCTAACCCATATTGGAGCAATGTTTATATTTTGGGTATCGGGGTTGAAGTCCATACCCCACTTCCTTAGAAAGAGACTTCTGCGGCCTAGGAACCAGGGACCACCAGCCAGGATTTTATAGTAGTCCTCCTTGTTATTCAGTCTAATCGCAAAAAAACCTCGGGTTAAGGCCGCCAACTCCATGTGACCAGAGGTTCGCCATTTACTTGTCGCCCACTTGCGAATGGTCTCCATGTCGGGACGGCCGCCAATAAACTTACCAATGAGGGTAAATTTTTTGAATTCCACAAAGCTTGAAAGAATTTCCGTCGGGATGTCCAACTCGTCCTCGGCAGGAAACAACTCCTTGGAGAGCAGACCGCTAAGGGTTTCTGAAGCCGCTGCTGAGCGTACGACTTCTGAGGTCCACCTCCCCATTTGTCCGGTGGATCCTTGTCATGACCTACATCCTCTTCGGTTTGAGAGGACTCCTTAGCGCCCTCGGTCTCTGACTGCCCTCCCTCCGCCCTGCTGTGCCCCTGGTTCAGTCTGTTGGCGTTCCCGTGCTCTCCCGCAGAAGCTTTCCTGCCCGCCGTCATCTGAAACCCTCAAAAAACATGTAAATTTTTAACTATCTTCAAATTTAATTTTTAATCTCTACTTATATCTCCCAAATTTGAAATTTCACAAATTATAGGACATCCCCCAAAAATTTGTTATTTTTTATTTTTATTTTTATTTTTAATATTAAAGGAATTGATAACTTGTTATATTTTTCAATCTTTCGTGTTCAAACCCTGTTTCTTGCTGTCAATATAACCTTTAATTGTTCATTACTGTCACTATAACCTCTAATTGTATCAGATAAACTTTTCGACCTCATTGTAGGTTAAAATCCTGCTCCTTGCTGTCAGTATAACCTTTAATTGTTTTAATGCCAGTATAACCTTTAATTGTATCAGATAAACTTCTAACGTAGTTGACGATGGTGGTGTGACATGTCCTTCGGTTCTACAAAGCCTGAAAGATTCAAATCGTGGTCTCCACCTTTCCAAAAGAATGCTTTAACCAGCCAATCATATCTTTGACCTTTAAATATCTTTATGTTAAGATGACCATATTTTTATATTTTTAAAAATATTTTTAAATGTAAATTTTTCAATGTTTATATAGATTTTTATGAGGGATGGTGGACCTAAGTAAAATTTGAACCTTAAATTTTTCAAAGGAAAACGAAAACCCTTACCAATACAATAAACATAAATCAACATTTTTAAATATAATTAATTATAATAAAAAATATTGTTTAATTAATAATTTAAATTTATTTTTAATAAATTATTATAATATAATTAGAACCACTCATTTAAGTGTTAAGTGCACACCACTTACATATATAATGAAGGCATCTTACGCATGTGATCTTGAACATTTAAACGGAAATACATCATTATATTCGTTAAACAAAAACTTAATTTTTAATTAAAAAAAAATTATTAGCTGTAATTACATGAATTTTCATTTAAATGCATATGCTTTTAGTTTTTAATTAGTTATATGCCTTAGTTATATTGCATTATAGTTTTTTATTTAGTTATTAAGGTTGTGCATTTCTATTTTATTATGATTTTTTTGTTTTTTTGATTCGATTAGTATGAAAAAAATTTATAGGGCAACAATTTAATAGTTTGGGCTTTGGTTCTTCTTAGCGAGGTCTAAGGTTCAAACCTCATTGTGGGTGAGTGTGTGCGAAAAAAAACTCATATGACTGACATTTAGGGCTGTGCATTTTCATCCAACCATGACCTCTATTAAGGAAGAGAGCTCAGCTTATCAATAAGAAATTTATATTATGCCTTATTTATATTGCGTTATATATATATATATATATATAAAATGTGAAAAACTCTTATCTCCATTCTATCTTGTTTTTTTTTTTTCTTTTTTTTGGTTAGTATGAAAAACTCATATAACTGATGTTCAACGCTGTGTATTTTCGTCCAACCATGACCTCTCTTAAGGGAGAGAGTTCAATTTACTTTACACCTTCCAAAAAAGAGTTAAAACCCAAACCATTACACCATCTTTATGGAACGTATCATAACTTTATTACTATCACATAATAATATTATATCAATATTTTTTCATAATTATTTAAAGTTAAATAAATATATAAATACAATTATCAAAACTATTATTATAATATTAATATATATTAAATGATAATAATATAATAAATAGATAGGTAATAAAAGAAACTTATTTTCAAAAAAAATTATTTCAATCCCCGTAATGGAGCTATTAATGATCTTAAGTCTATTTCAATATCCACAATGGAGTAGTTTGATGATCATATGCTTGTGTAAAGATATAATAATGATCATATACTTGGAGTTGCTCCTACTGGTCAAAAAATACTCTAATATGGGATTTAAAATCATCAAAATCTTTTTTTTTTTTTTTGTTACAGATGAATTGGTTACAATCACAAATTTTTAGTAACTGTCAGCGTAGCTGACAGGGTTCAAACTATCAGCGAAGGCTTCCAAAACAACCATCGTCTCGTTAATGGTAACCCGACGTGAGATGGGGACCGTCGGACGCACAGGGTTCGCACCGTCTTTGTCAGTCTGGTTCAAACACATGGCATGAAGGTAGAGGGACCGTCGGACAAGCAGGAAACAGATCGCCGTCTTCAAACAAGTGCAACACGCAGAGGAGTCGGATCGAGCTACTGGCTATGCATGGGCACGCCCGTGGGATTGGAACCTAGGTCTCCTCTCGGTAAGCGCCCCAACTTACCAATCCACCTAGACCTACGCACTCATCAAAATCATTTTGAGAGAAAAATTCAATAGATAGATAAGTAATTATATTTTTTTAAAATAAGGTATGTATGGATTTTATGGGAATTATTTTTATAAAAATAAAAAAATATTATATTATTGTTATTGTTAGATGAATTAAATTATAATTAGATTATCTTTTATCAAGTATATTTTTCATTTTTTTTTTTGTATGGAAGATATTTTTCATTTTCCTCAAGCTTATATGGTTTTACAATCAACTTTTTGATATTATTTTAGTTAAGAGATAAATCTCACTTGATCTAAGACAAAGATTATCAGTACAATTAGCTAAAATATTTGTGGTTTGCTTTCTTCTCTTCTCTATAAATATGTTAGTTATAAAAACTTGTAAATCTCCTAAAACCTCTTTTTTAGTTGTCTTATTCACATCTCTAATAATCCAAGATATTATTTTCATCACTATTTTTTGTTTTTATTTGTGGGTTTAGCCTCACTTCTTGTTAACACCCATGATATTTGTCTTTTTTTCATATAAGAATCTCTCCCAATTTTCTTTTCTTTTTGTTTTTGTTTTTTTTATTTTTTTAAGCTAAAAATCCCTTGTGGGGCCGCCTTGGTCTGAGAGACCATGAACAGGGGGTTTTACACCGTCAAAGTCACTCGGGAGTCGCACCCGACCCTGCCCGCACCAACATTATCAATTGGATTTTGGATACCCAATTCAAATTTTTGGTAGGGTGGAGATTTGAACCTGGGACCTCCCTTGGAGGATTGCCCTTTCCTCTCCAACTCACCTACAACACATGGGTTCAAAACTAATTTATAGTGGAAACCACCCCTTTCAAGGTGCCACTTTCAACAAGTTGGGCATAGGAGGAATGGAGCCTTGTCGGCCTCTACCAAAGACATAGGACATTCCTAGCTATACCATATATTTGCAGGATGGAGACAAGGGGAATGGAACCTGGGTCGGCCTCTACCAGAATCCAGGGCATTTACCACTGCACCACAACAAACATATTTTGTTTTTGTTTCTTGAGTCTTACTTCTTCGTTTTTAATTCCCACCAACACTTTAATCTTCATCACACTCTTTAATTTTTCCATGATGTTCATAGTGAGACTTATCATCTATAGGTTTGTGTTGCTCTAAAGGATCTAAAATGCAAGGAATAACCTCAAAAGCACTTTCTTCTTTACATTTTCTTGGAAACCCTAAAGTTCAAAGATATTTTTTTAATAGGTTAAAGTTCAAATATATTTCTTTGTAGTAATTATTGTGATTTTATTTTACCAATTATTTTCAATAACATATAATGAAATTTCATTCTATTCTATTTTTTTTCTCAAGAAAAAGGGGTTGTTTTTGGGTCCCCACCCTTGACAAATCACAACTCTCCCCTTTAGAGTTTGCTAATTTACAACCATATTTAATTCTCATCTTAATTGAGATACCTACATATTTTTCCTAAAAAAATTGATTTTTTTTTGTAAATACAAATATCTTACAATTCAACATCCTTCTTCTTGGCATTTTTCCGCAACAACCTTCATAATATCAAAACTCCACCTCCACTATCTATGCACTACATCTTAGTTGATTAATATTTTCAAAACTTTGTGTTATCATTCCTTTTGAACCATAAGTGCAACCATAAGAACTGTAATAAATAGTTTAGCAGTCTCAAAAAATTGAAAGTTCCAATCCATATTTTGTCCCATAATCCAACCAACAACTCAAATAATTTATTCAACCATGAAGTCCATCTAATGTTATCTTCTTTTGCTTTAGCATACAAAACTTCTGCTCATTTTATGAAATCCTAATCTGCTTGACAAAATTTGTATTGTTAGTTTCCTCCAATGCATTAACCTATAAATGAATCCCCTGAAACATTGTGTAGTCCTCTAGATTTGAATTTGCTCCTTTCAAATTTTTCTTGCCAACTTCAATTATACTTACTACTTCCTCTAACCATGGACAAGAGAATTTAACTTCACGATTCTCTATTATAACCCCCTTATTGGCTAGACTATTTGCACATTTGTTCCCTTCCCTTAAAGTATGTGTAAACTCGATTTCTTCAAACTCTATAACAATGTCTTGTATTTCTATAATGGTCTCTTGTATGTTCCACAGAGCCTTTCCTGTCCTCAAAATTACATTTATAACTATTAGTGAATCGACTTTCAACAATACTTTGTTCCATTTTATTTGTCTTTATATTTTGAATCCTTCCAATGCCACCCAAGCTTTAGCTTCATTACTTGTCTTAAATACACTATTGAAAGGGTGATATGATAAAATCTCATTCCTATTACTTTTTATTATTCCTCCTCCTCCTACTGGTTTGAGATTTCTTTAGATCCTACATCAAAATTCAATTTGATAAACTCCACTTCTAGTAATTTCCACTTTGTATTCTTTGCCTTCCTTTTAATTCTCTTGTACCCAACATCATAATTTTATTTGATGACTTGACTCCATCTATAAAAGCTCTCTACTTCAAGGTTAGGGATTGAATGATTTGATAGGGTTGGTTTAGACTCCTCTATGGCTAAACAAATATTCCTTTCCATTACCTCTAAACTGTTTTCCTTTCCTTCAAATATGTTTTTGTTCCTTTTCAGCCATAATATCCTAAGTAATGCATCTTTCGATGTATCCTAGATTGTCTATAATACCTCATTTTTAAAATTTCTTTGTCATTGCTTTAACCATTCTTCAATTATACCATTCATCAACATGCATTTACCAAACATATTAAGAATCCATTGCCATAGTTTCTAGACTATTAACAAGTGTCCCAATAGATGATCTAAACTTTCTTTTTTACATAGAACACATTGTGAAGGGCCATTAAAATCCTTTTTGATTAGGTTATCCTAGGATAAAATTCTTGTGACCTAAGTCATACAAATATTTTGACTTTTGAAATGCTTAGGCTATCTTAAATATCTCTTCATATTCTTATGGTATTCTTATTTTTTAGTGCTTTAGATTATAGATGCTTCTTGTTGTGTATTCTCTTGAGCTATTCAACTCCCAAATCAACTTATCTTTGGCTCCTCTCAAAATAATCATTAGTGTTATATTTTTTCTCAATTTCCTCATAGCAAAAATATCCAATATACTTGTAGAAAAATGTTCTTTCCATTTGTATATTCCTTCCTGGTCCTTCTACATAATGTTTGAAACCCTTTACCGTATTTGTCTTAAAGCAATCTCATCCATGGTTTCAAAAATATATCTAGATTGAATGGTTTTTTATCACACTAGGTATTAAGCCAAATAGAATTATTTTCTATAGTTCCCACCACCCATCTTAACCCTTTAATCACTAGATCAATTGATTTTTTCAAACCATTTTATGGTGTAGAATCATATGGTAGTAAGAATGCAATAAATATTAATATTGGGTCATTAGGCTCAATGTACTTAGAAGAACTCTTGCCCATTGTCTTTGACTCTCTTTGTATAATATTCAAATTACATTTCCCTTTAAATCTAAGTTTGCATTTATAGGAACTCTTAAATTGAGACCTCCTCTATTTTTATCATCACACACCTTGATCCATTTCACCAAAGAAAAAATATTTTTATCATGTACTCCTGACAATGATCATATAATATAGGGTTATGCATAAGGGGCTGGAATCAAAATATATTTGTAAAAAAATAATGAATCCTAATCAAAATCAAGGTGAATCATGGCGAATCTTAAGCAAATCAAATCAATCATCTTCACACCAAAATTTGGGGCATTTGAAACCCTAAAACATAAGGTCATATTTAGGATAAATTTTGACCTACTAAATCACCTTATAACTTCATAAAAATACCACCATTATATCAGGCTTGGAACGAGTTTTCCAATGAGTACAAATATGCCTATGTTTGGATATATATTGTGGCAAATTGACCCTAAGAAACAATTGGTCCTAAAAAATTTTGGCAAATGGATCGATGTCAAGGGTCCTCATATTCACCAATTTCCAATTTTGAAAATCCTAATGTTCACCCAATTTGCAAATATTTGCCACTGTGCATAACCCTGATCTAATATAATATTAAACCTTCTATTAATTTTGGCATAATATATAAGGATATATAATATATTGGAATTACCTATAAGATTGATTTAATTAGCTACATTATTCTTGCTAATAATAACCATCTACCGTTTGACGGAATGGATACCCCTGCCTCCTTGGGTCTTACCCGAAAGTGGCATCCCTTTTGGGATGTTTTCCACAAAAAATAAAAATAAATAACTATCTACCTTTCCATGTCGATATTTTATTTTGCATCTTTTTTTAAATAAGTTATATGTGGATTCTATTGGGGGCCACTCCCACCAAAATAACAAAATATTACATTTGTTGCATATCACAAAATTTTCATTTATTTTTCTCTTAAATATATTCTTCAATTTCCTCGAAGTGCTATGTTTCCACAATAAACTCCTTGACATCATTTTGATTAAGAGATAAAATCTCACTTGGCCAGTTTCCTTATCAATTTTGAATTTGACCGAGATGAAGATCAACACCGCAATTCGCTAATTTATCTGCTAGATTTTTTCCTTCTCTATAAATATGCTCACACTTCCAAGAGATTACCTCTAGTATTAGATGATGAATATCAACAACAATATTATTTTTTATCTAGTCTCCACATCCATTTTTGTTAATAGCATTGATGATAATTTTTGAGTCCCCCTCAATTGAAATATATTTCCTCCTTTTTTCTACTATAATTTTAATCCCTATAAGAGTGCCCTAGCCTTTGCATAGTTCTTAGTTGAAGTTCCAAATTATTATGAATAAGTGAAGAGAATTTTGCCTTCACTACTAAAAAAACCACCTCCACGAACTTTTCTTGGATTTCCTTTAGAAGCACCATCAAAATTAATTTGAAAAAACCCAAAATTTGGATATTTTCATTTTACCGTAGATGGAAGTAGATCCTTTGTTTTAATTCCATTGTTGTAGATGACTCTTCCATGTATGCTTAAATTTTATAGCCATGTTATTAGCACCTCTTTTATGCAACTAAGACTTCTCATACTGAGCACCATATTTGAAGACATTCTACAATAGAGGCAATAATATGGTTCCAAACTTGGGCATGATTTTGGTTGTTCCTTTGAAGCCATAAATTCCAAAAAATTATGGCAGGGTCAATCCTACAAAGATTACATAATGCTTTAGCTTTAAAATAATCAATCCAACATTTCATCAACTCTTTGAATATTATTTTTTAATAAGTATCAACTCTTTCAATATCGATGGAGCTACCCAATATAATTTTATATTTCTTTAAAAATGACCCTGAATGGTATGAGAACACAGACAATGAAGAAGTAAATGGTCTAATGTTTCTAAATCCTTCTCACACAAGGCACATCTAAAGGGTCCATAATATCCTTTTCTTTGTAGACTCTCTCCTATAAGAATCTTACTTTGAACTACTAACCAAAGGAATGTTGAGGCCTTAGGGAGAGCATCTAATGACCAAACATTCTTCCAAGGAAAATCTTTAGGAGAACAAAATTTTGATTGTTCTAAATCCTCATATCCCAACTTGGCCAAGTATCCACAATCCTTTGATAAATTCCAAACCAACTCATCCTTTTGTGTAAAAATTATAGAGTTGTCGTTACACCAAAACCTCGAGGTATTAGTATCCGATATAATCTCTGTATTTGAACACCTCACAAGGTGGTTAGTCCTACGGCCCAGGGTGGTGGTTGGTCCACTAAATCAAATCCTCGAGGTGCAATGGTTAGTCTAACACCCCCTCTTCGATGTGACTCAAGGGGATTTGATCTTGGGGTGAGGCTTTAATACCACTACAGAGTTGTTGTTACACCAAAACCTCGAGGTATTAGTGTCTGATACAATATTTGTATTTGAACACCTCATAGGGCAGTTAGTCCTAGGTCCCAAGGTGGCAGTTAGTCCACTAAGTCAAACCACCGAGGTACGGCAGTTAGTCCAAAAAAAATCAACAAATAAAACTCTTGAAGCATATTTTGAAGTTCATATATAGTTTGAAGTTTCTCTCCTTCAACTAGGTTACTAAAAAAAATCCATGATCTGGAGTTATTGCTCATAATAATATAGTATTTGACCTTTGGATCTTTATGTGCTAGGTATGCTTGAGCCAATTTTTACCATTTGAGTCAAAGATAAGAGGATAAGGCTTCAATCAAGCATCATACCAAGGATTTACATAACTCTCCTCATTGACTAGCCATATGATATGTTTCTTTATCAATTGCAAACTCTTTGTTATGAAGTTCCATTTTGATGATCCTTTGGGTAGAGTTCTTTTCCTAAATAATTTCATTGCATCAAGAGAACCTATATGTTTTTGAAGTAATATTTTTTCAATTCTTTCCTTGATCTCTAAATATTCTCCACCCAAGATTTGCTTCTAATGCCAAATTCATAATTCTACAATTCCGCAAGCCTGTTCCTCCAAATATTATTTCCTTTGCAAACACTATCCCACTTATAAAGAGGAAACCTATTTTTTTCCTCACAACCTTTCTATAGAAATTTTCTTTGAATTTTATCAATTTATGATGCTATACCTATTGGCAGTCTTGAAAGTGATATCATATAAATAGGGATGGATTGCAATGTAGTCTTTATGAGTTGTAGCCTTCCTTCCATGGTTAAGAACTTACCTTTCCAACCTACCAAACAAGCTTTCATTCTATTAAAAAAAGAGATTCAAAGCTCCATTTTATTTTCTTTATTAGACAAAGGAATACCCAAGTAGGTTGATGGAAAATTTTTAATTTTAAACTTTAACATATTCACAATAATTTGTTGTAAATCTAGGGTGGTATTAATGAAATATCCTAGATTTTCTAGTATTTACCAACTATCAAGTAGCCTTCTCGTAGTATGATGATATTATTTTAAATTCCATGATCTCACTAACTGAGGGATGGCCCAAAAAAATAGTATCATCAACAAATTGGAGATGAGATTCAAAGGAACCATTTTTACAATTTGAATACCTTTTATTTTTCCTTCCATTTTTACCTTTGAAAAGACTCTCCCTAATGCTTTCAAAATAATAATGAATAGATAAGGAGAAAGTGGATCACCTTGATGAAATCCACAAGATGACTTGAAGTAACCAATAGGAGAACCATTGATCAAAATATTACAATGTTATAACATTTAATCCACTCACTCCAACTATAGTCAAAGCTAATTTTTTTGACAATAACATGCAAAAAATATCCAAGAAACCCTAAAATATGCTTTGTTCATATCTATTTTCAAAAGCATACTTGGTTTTCCATGGAATGAAAAGAATGTATGGCCTTTTATGCAATAATTATACCATCAAGAATTTTTTTGCCAAGAACAAAGCCACCTTGTTCCTTTGAGATAAGACACCCTACAAAGCCTTTCAACTTGTTTGCCATAATTTTTGAAATGATCTTATAAATAATATTAAAAATGCTTATTGGACTAAAATTATCAAAATATTTTATGTCACCTTTCTTGGGAACCAAGGTAATAAAAGTAGCAAAAATTATCAAAATATTTTATGTCACCTTTCTTGGGAACCAAGGTACTAAAAGTACCATTGATATCACTTATTATATATAGCCTTATTTTTCTTAACCTATTCAACCGCATCTAACAAATCACTTTTCAATAAATCCTAAAAATTTTGAATGGTCAGGTGCCTTATTAGGATGGAAAGAGAAAACTACTTCATGGAGCTGCACATATATCTACTTCATCAAGCTTTCATTTTGTCCCTGAGTGATAATTGATGGGATAATTTGCAAAAGTTTTTCTTGTGCCTATTTATCTTTCCTAGTATCTAACAAAAAATATTTTTGAAATAAGTAATTGCCTCCTTCCTTATATCTTCTTCGTTATCAATATTTATTTCATTTGGAGATAAACTATTTTTTATGTGATGAAGAGAAAAATATGTTTTGTTGCAGCATGAATTATTTTTGTATTTCTATATCCTTTCTTGAGCCATTTCTCTCTAGATTTTTGGAATCAATATGACTCATTTTTCAATGCATTATGATAAAAATAAAGTAATATTTTTCTTTCATATAAGACTCTAGATCCATTCCATTAATTTCTACTATATCTTGTAAATTTTTGAGCTTGAATTTAATTTATTTTCTTTGAAAATATCACCAAAATATTTGGCATTCCAAATCTTCATTTGCATATTTAAATATTCTAAATTTTGAGTAAACTTGTACATACATGATTATTTAAATTTTGATTCATCCCACCATAACATAACCTTTTGGAAAAAAGCAGGGTCTTGGAGCCATATAGATTAGAAGTGAAATGGCTTTGGATTACCATTATTGGGTAACTCGTATTCAAAATAATGGGTTTGTAATTTGATCCTACTCACAATAAAATATCTAAAGAGATTGTATACTTTGCAACCATTTATAGGATAACAAAAATCTATCTAGTATTTTTGCTATATGATATTACCCATTGCATCTGTTATCCCATATATATATAAAGCTTGAGGGACTTACCTCCCAAAGGTCATTTGAATTGGTAAATGAAGAATAAAATTGCATTGGTTTAGATTATCCTAGAATACCACCCTTCTTTTCCAAAGGAGATAAAATAGTATTAAAATCACCCCTAAGAATCCATAGATCACAATGAATCATCATTGCATTGGATAAAAATATGCTAAGGTCCTTTCAACATATTTCATGAGGAGTAGCTATAGTTGGAGCATATACATTTATAACCCCAACTTTGATGTTTTCTTCTTTCCTGAAAAATAATCTAACAACCCAATTATTTTTTGCTTCTAATAATTGTTTGTTCCATTTGCATTTGTTCCATATTATTGCAGTATCACCTGAATCTACTATAAAAGAAACTACTAAAAAATCATTTATATTCCAAATCTTCTTAAAAGCATCCTTACATTCCTCACTACATAAGTTTATTTTTTGTATTATAATAAACTCAAGATCATAACAATCTATAATTCCTGACTAACTTTTTTTAGGGGCTTTATGCATACCTCTAATATTCCGTGATATCCTTTTTATTATCAACACTTTTTATTTTTATTTAGTGGGCTTAGACCCACTTTTTATTAACACCTATGATACTTTTATTCGGCTTCCTGGATAAATATCCTTTTGAGTTTCTTTTTCTCTTTGTTTCTGCTTTGATGACAATACCACCTAAAGATCTTGTAGAAAAAACTGCTAAACAATCACCTTTCTTCTAAATCTTCTTAAAAACATCCTTACATTGCTCACCATTTAATTTTATTTCTTGTATTAAAATAAACTCAAGACTATAGCAACCTATTAATTCCTTAATAACTCTTTTCTTATGATTTTATTCATACCCTTAATATTCCATGACATCATTTTCATCATCAAAACTTTGTATTTTTATTAGTAGGCTTAGCCTCACTTCTTGTTAACACCTGTGATATTTTTATTTGACTTCCCAGATCAATATCCTTTTGAGTTTCTTTTTCTCTTTGTTCTTGCTTTGATGGCCTTCCTCTCCTTCTTCCATTCCCACCAACACTCTCATCTTCATCAATCTCTTCTATTTTTTCTATTTTTCATATTGTTCATAATGAGACTTATCTTCTAAATATTTATGTTGCCCTAGAAAATCAAATAACCTCATTAACATATTCTTCTTTATTAAGCCTTGAAAATTCTTAAATGCAAAGATGATCCTCCATAGTTATTACTTTCTTATGTTGGCATGGAAACCCCAAATTTCCTTGGATATACTCCATAATATTTTATTTATTACACTGCTCTTAAAACTATAAAGTGTAAGGAATACACTCTATACTACTTTCATTTTTATTGTAAGGAGAAGATTTTATGCTACTTGAGGAGAATAAAGGTGATTTACGTGGAATAAGCTTGACCTCCTTCACCTCATTTGCTTTAAATTTCACTTCCCCATCTTCCTTTGCTTTAAAATTTATCTCCCCCTCTTCCTTTGTACCTTTAGCTCCTATATTTGAACTTGTGCATTGTACTTCCTCATCCCTCATATCATTTTTTCTTCTAATGGTTGATTCGAGTGAACCGCAATGGAATTTTCCCTCTGATGGTGTAGAGGGGTTTTTCTTGCCAATTTATTTAGAGTGGAAATTCCTTGATTTGACCTAGGTTATCCTATGATATGATATCCTTGTTTCAAATTGAAGCTATCTTCATGCCCAAACATTTCCATCTCTTCGTCCATCCTATTCACTTTACAATCTCTTGACATGTGCCTGATTTCATGATATTTGTGACATCGAATGAAATGTTTTTATAATATACTTGTTGATCCCATTATCTTGATTCATATTTAATCCTAATTGACTGCAATAAAGGTTTTGACATATCCATGGTAACACATATTTTAGTGTATACAACTTGTATTTTCTCCTTAGTAGTTGGTCCCTCCTGGATGAATTCACCTAGAGTATTATCAATATTCTTCAAAACCTCCTTATTTATGAGTTGATAAGTTCAAAAAACCTAATCCATACTAGAAGCCTTTTGTTGGTATTTTTGCCACATTGAAATTTTGTAAAGTTTTGATTGAAATATGTAAGCATTTTGCCAGTGAAACTCACAAATACATTTTGAGTGTTTTTCACACATTAAATTTTTTTGAAAATTTTTCTAAGTATCTGATGGGTGTAGTTTCGGGTAAGATTCAAGCGAAATGCCTTTTCGCTCCCATGCACCACGAAATGCCTTTTCACCCCCAAGTGCAACGAATTTTTTTTTTTGGGAATTTCACTGACAAAAACACTCTCTGGGCATTTCGTTGGCGAAACCACCCTGCCGGAGTTTCACTCCCATTAATTCTCAATGAAATCTAGTTTCCAAGATGGGCCCTACTTATGGTAGTGCAAGATTTTCCTAGGTGAAGTCATAGCAAAAAGACAAGATTGGGGTAAAATTCCATTTCACATAGGACAAAAATATTGAAGTGCACATTCCAAGCGCAAGTCTAGGTGAAAGCTCATTTCGGGCGTAACTTGGGTGAAATGAAGATAAAGGCCCATTTCGGGTGAAAATTTGAGCGAAAACCCATTTTAGAAGCAAACACCATCCCTACATTTTTAGTGCAAATCTTCTTTGGAAAAGAATTAAAGCTAGTAAAATTAATTCTTGTGGTGATACAATAGATATATCCGGGATCACTACTGAAAAACTATTGGATTTAAGTATTGCTCCTTTGACTCTGGTGTAATCTTGTTCATTTTTGAAGCACCATCCACTTTGGTGGGTATGCATTTCCAAGGCACCATCATAAATATTGAAATCAGACCGATGATTTTTTCCAAAGCCCCGATACGCCATGTGATGGAATCAGTAGATATTTTCCATTGTTAATTGGTTTGTTGTTGTTGTCGAGGAGAGATTTCTTGCTGTTGGTTTTTGATCTACCAACATTTTGTTTGTATATGCATTAAATGAAAGAGGTGAAATCCCTCTATAAATACTAAGCATTTCAATGTAATAAGGGAGGATAGACATTCTGCAAAAAAATACTTTAAGTTTTCTGCATCAATAGAAAGATATTCAGCTTCTGGTTCCTTGAGTAGTCTTGTGGTTGATCACTTCCTGCTTGTCATTTCTGCTTACGTTTATGTTCCTTATTAGCTGCTTTTAAATTCTGCATCTAAATTTAATTACTACTGGTAAGGGAATGAATATTGAAATGTGTCTTGGATGTTATCTCTGCAAACTGTGAGTGGTTCCTGTGCTTACTTTTCTATTTTATGCTAATTCAAACTTGAATGTGGTTTCTTGTTGTTAGTTTATCCCCACCGCACTTTTTTGGCTTACAACCATATTTCCATCTCTTTCTATCATTTCTCATTTCTTTCCTATTACCCTAAGCTTTAAACCAAATTATATTAGTAAGGGAGCCAACCCTCTCTAGAGATTGACTCGAAGGAATTTTCTCTTTCCCTCGGCCTTTCAATGTTGGTCGGGTCTAGGGTGCACAAGTGATAATACTTTGTACTTAGGCAGATTCATGACCAACAATTTTTGGCATGCCCGATGGGACCCCGAAAGTTCCACTTTCAATAGTATTGAGGTTTGATGTTCACCTTCATGCTGTACAGTTAGAACATTTGGTGACTCAACACTACCCAAAAGCCTCCGAACATGGAGACAATGAAAGTTGTACTTCATGATCACAAGATCGAAGGCCAAAAATTCTGAAAACCCCATTGAGTTTTTTGAACTCGACACCCAAAAATTAGGTGAACACCCTAGGTTAGTCACCCCATCACTTACTTCATCCACAACATCCTCACAAATAGTTGGTGTGTTTTCTATTCCTTCGAGTCCAGCTAGTACTGCTACTAGCGTTCCACCTCCTCAACCACACACACCAGTCCATATGGCCTAGAATCCTCCACCACAATAGCCACAACCACCAAGGTAGTTCCCAACATGGAATAGTTCAGGAGCCTTGAATTTACAAGCATAAAATCTAGTTCCCCAAGCAACCTTGAAGGCCTTGCCTACCTATGATGGTACCGATAAGACTGCATATGAGCATATCCAAGATGTGGCTTCTTTGGTGATAATCCATGATATTGTAGATGAAGATATTATGGTAAGGTTATTGGTGTTATCACTTAGAGGGAAGTTGTTATACTGGTACCGATATTTACCACCTGCCACTATCACCACATGGGATCAATTGGCAGAATTACTAATCAAGAACTTTCATGAACAAGCTGATCCATTTTCCTTGCTGCATCAATTTACAATGATTCAAAGGCATCCATAGGAGGAGATAGTGGACTTCAATGTCAGGTTCACCCGAAGCTGGCAGAGAGTTCCTGATGGCCTTCGACCCACTCATGAGCAAGCTACATTTTATTATCTCAGAGCCTTTAACACAGATATTGGCATGGCTGTCCAGTAGGCCAATGTGAATACATTCCCAGATCTGTACATGCAGGTATAGAAGGCTGAGGTAGACTTGATCACCATAGGTAAGCTTCCCCGAAGGTAACAATGCCCATCCTACCTGACCTTCCATAACATTTGTATTCTAGTTCATTTTCATAGCCTATGCCTTCCATGTATCTCATTCCATCATGGAGCTCAAGTGCACCTCAAATCATGCCCATTCTAGTTTCCCACCCTAGCTATCCCATAATTGCTTACTCCATTTGTTCTACAATTTCCAGCACCAGTTCCACTCCCAGCATTGCCATCTCCACCTATACCACTTCCATTACCAGCTCCTCCTACACCCTCGAATCTTGATCCTTACATGGCATTGTTGCAAGAGGTGAAATCTTCTAATTCGGCCATAAGAGCAATGGGTAATAAGATTATAGTTATTGAAAGAAAATAGGTTGAGAGAGATTTCCAACCTAGGAGATTTCAACCTCCGTCGATCACCAGAGAGCAAGCAACTTCGACCAACAAGGCACCTGAGAGGAACCCAACTGTATTGGCAAATGAAGAAGTTGGCCCAATAGATAAAACATACTGGTGCTCTACCTGTAATGATCCACATGGTGAGGAGACTTGCATGGTTCATCTGAACTATGTGCAAACACTAGTCGTAAGCTCTTCTGGAGGTCAGGTTAACATGATTACCGAGGTGGATCACAACTTCATGGTTCCCTCTAAAGAACAAGTCTCAGTTCTCACAAGAGCTGGGAGAAAGCCAGTCATGGTAGATCCAGCTGAAATGGAACCACTGAAGGTACCTACTGATCCAAAGGTGCAAAATGAGAAGAAACAAGTACAAGTGAAAGCACCCACTCCAACACCAAATCCAGATGCACCTATCCTATTAAAATATATTTTGCCTCCATGAGCGAAAGAAATATTGCAAGAAAAAGCCTCGACTTCATAGGCAAGAGCTGAAATGGAGGAACAAGCCAGAGAAAAACTCAAGTACCCATATTTGACTAAACGTTAGAGGGTAGAAGCCACACAACAATATCGAAGCAAATACGAGGTCACCAATGAAAAGGAGTCTGGTACATCCACATACAACATTGTCGAGGAATTGAAGAAGATTCCAACCAAGGTTAGTCTTTATGATGCATTGCAATTACCTGGGCAAGTCGACCTATTACAAGAATCATTGAAGTTTGTGAAAGATAATGGGAAGAATCCTACTCAGATAGTTTTTTCTCAAACATTAACTACTTCAGCCACTGGAAATAATAGACCACCCCCTTTCTATTTGTCTCTCAGGATGGAGGGTTGGATCATGCACAATTGCATGATTGATTCTGGTGCTACGACAACTGTCATGCCAAAGGCAGTTTGCGAAGTCATGGGTATGGAATATACAAGGAGTAGCCCTGGTGTCTTGCAGTTGGATGGAACTCCTATAAAAATAGTGGGTGTCATCAAGGATATCCCCATTGTCCTACATAGTATGCCTCAGATCATGGTAATTCAGGAGGTAGTTGTGGTTGATTTGGAGCCATATTTTAGTATGTGTTTGTCAAGAGAATTCACTGCCAAGCTGGGAGGCTACCTTTCTCTGGATTATTCTCACCTAGAGATTCCTTTCAAAGGGAGAAGAATCTGAATTTACAATGAGAAGCCTTCTACTTTTCATATAGAGAAGATTGAAGAGGAAGAAAAGTCCACAAACTCTGTCAACATGGTAACTGAGGAATTGAAAGAACCTGATTTGATGGATGAAGTTCTAGATGAGCTTCGCTTAGAAGATGAGTTTTCAATGCTCGATTTTAATGCCATGATGGAGACTAAAATTGGTTGTTACACCATTACCAAGCCTAAAAAGGTTGAAGTGAAGGTGTCTCATGATCAGGATCCTATTCTCGATCAATTATGGAAGCTATATTTTGATGGTGCAAGATGTAAGAATGGTGTGGGAGTAGGGATTGTTCTCATTTCTCCCTCTGGCATACAGAGAACTTATTCATACCGACTGACCTGGAGTTGTACCAACAACGCTGTCGAGTATGAAGCATTGTGCCTAGGTTTGAAGAAAGTGGAGAAGCTAGGAATTAAACAGCTACAAATTTTTGGTGATTCTAAATTAATTGTAAACCAAGTAATGAACAAGTGCATCTCCAAGTAGCATTATCTCAAGGTGTACCACAACAAATTCTGGGACCTATTTGAGGCTTACACAACATTGAATATTCAAGCCATCTCACGGGAGCAGAACAAACATGTTGATCTCTTAGCATCCCTTGGTGCAAACTTCTCTCCGATTGAACATGTAGTGAGGAAACCTAAGATCGTGAGGTTGGTTTATAGACCCTCGGTCCCGGACAAGAACATGTACTGGCAAGTGTTCGAAAGCGATGAGCAGATTATAAATTTTTTGATAAGAGAAGTGAGTACTATGGAAGAGAGAATGCTTGATGAGGAGGAAGCCAAAGGGTTGATTCAACTGAGGAATAATCATATCCCAAAAGGATTGATTACGCTCGAGAGCCTCTTTGATCAAAATGATAGAGCAAAAAAGTGTAGGATCAAAGTGGATGAGAAGGAGTACACTGAACTACAGTTGGGCCCCCAAAAATCAATCAAGATCGAAATAGATTGCACTCCCGAAGAGTTAGAAGAGATCAAGGACTTGTGCCACAAATTTCTTGACATTATCGCTTGGAGCTACCATGATCTGAAGGGATATAACAAAGATGTGATACAACATACCATTGAGCTACAGGATGGGGTGAAACCCTTCAGACAAAAATAGAGACCGGTCAATCCTAAGATTGAAGTGTTGATGAAGGTAAAGCTGCTAAAAATATTGGATGCTAAGATCATTTACCCAATCAAGCATTCAACCTGGGTGGCGAATCTGGTCCTGGTATGAAAGAAGAATGGAGATATCCACTTGTGCATGGATTTTCAAAATTTGAACTAGGCATCACTGAAGGATCATTATCCTTTACCTCAGATCGACCAGATTCTTCATGTAGTCGTAGGAGCTCAGAGATTCTCTTTGTTGGATGGATTCTCTGGATATAACCAAATTTGGGTCAAGGATGAGGACCAACATAAAATGGCATTCACCATAAAATGGGGAACCTTTGCTTTTCAGCGAATGTCATTTGGACTCTCAAACGTCGGAGCGACCTTTCAAAGGGTGATGGACGTAGCTTTTGGTGAGTTGTTAAATCATGTTATTATGATTTATTTGGATGACATGACTATTTTCTCTCACAACAGGGAGGAGCATGACTCTCATTTAAGGCAAGTGTTCGAGAAGTGTCGAGAGTTTGGAATATCCATCAATCCGAAGAAGTCCATTTTTTTGTAAAGGAGGGAAAGCTCCTGGGACATGTCATTTCAGAAAATGGTTTAGCTATTGATCCAGCTAGAGCTGAAGCTCTTCTGAAGCTTCCATTGCCAACCAATAAGAAGGATTTGCAATCATTCTTTGGGTAAATTAATTTTGTTCAAAAGTTTGTTGCAGATTTTTCCCAAGTGGTAAAGCCAATGACTGAGCTTTTAAAGAAAAATGTTGAGTTTAAGTGGACTGAGCAGAGGAAGCAATCATTCAAGGAGATCAAAGAAATAATTGCTCAAGCCTCGATCTTGGTAAACCCTGACTATTCCAAGGATTTTATCTTGTATGTTGTTGGTGAGCAAGAAAGTTATGCAGCGGTGCTCACACAGAAGGGAGATGATGGAAATGAATGCCCGATTGCTTTCCTAAGCCAAGTCATTCAACCGCATGAAGAGAAGTATAACTTCATTGAGAAGTAGGTGTATGCGGTAATGAAATCTCTGAAGAAGTTTCAGCACTTTGTTTCATAGAGCAAGATAATAGTTTATGTTGTTCATCCAGATGTCCGAAGTTTCATCATCCAGGGAGAACTTGGAGATAGGAGAGTTGGTTGGGTTTCCAAAATCTAGGAGTATGATGTTGAGATCCGACCAACCAAACTTGTTCGAGGTCGAGCATTGTGCCAAGAACTTGCAAGGAGTGCTACCTTTGAATCCATAGTTTGTGAATATGAAGATGTAGTGGGTAACCATAATTTTACCAATCATTCTACAGTTGACCAAGATTGGACAGAGGAACTGATCAAATATTTTAATTTTGGAAGGTGTCCTTCACATCTTAATGCCTCACAGAGAAGGAGATTTAGATTACAGGCCCTCAAGTATGTCTTGCTACCAAATGGTTTGTTTCATAAGAATATTGATGGAGTTCTTCTCAGGTGTGTCAAAGAATCGAAGAAGGAGAAAATTCTACAAGAATTCCATTCTAGATTTTTGGGAGGTCATTATGCAGGCAGACCCATGGCATTGAAGATTATTCAAGTTGTCCACTCTCTTTGCAGATGCTTTCAAAGTCAGTCAAAACTATGATAAGTGCCAAAGATACATCGGTAGGACCAAGAATGCATCATTGCCCCTCCACCCGATTCAAGTAGAAGCACCATTCCAGCAATGGGGCTTAGACTTTATTGGGGTCATTGATCCTAACTCATCTTCTAGACACAAGTACATCCTGACTACGACTGACTACTTCACCAGATGGACTGAAGCAATCCCAACCAAGAAAGTAGATCAGGCCACGGTCATCAATTTCCTCGAGGGGTTAATCACTCATTTTGGTGTCCCGAATGCAATCATAACAGATAATGGGACCCCTTTCATAGGCACCAAAATTAGTGAATTCATGGGTAAGTATGGAATTTATTTAAAAACTTCATCTAACTACTATCCATAGGGGAATGGTCTGGCCGAGTCTACAAACAAGAACCTACTCAAAATTCTGAAGAGAACCCTTGGCGATAATAAGTGGAGCTGGCACCTACTCTTGAACCAAGCATTGTGGGCCGATCGCATCTCAGTGAAAAAATCTATCAAGACATCCCCTTATTCCTTGGTATATGGTAAAGAAGCAGTCTTGCCTATCCATATTGAATTGTCGGCCCTCCAAACCTGGCATTTGCTTGATGATGAGGATGATGAGTCTGACCCCATGAGCATGAGGTTAGCTCAACTTTTACAGTTGGAGGAAGAAAGGGAGAAATCATACCAAGCCTTCATAGAGCATGCTCAAATGACGAAGAAGTGGTTCGGTAAAAAATTTTCTGAAAGGACCTTTAAGGTTGGTGATCTTGTATTGAAGTGGAATGAAAAGAAGGCAAAGTCGGGTAAACACCACAAGTTTGAGGTAATATGGGAGGGTCCATTTCAGATTTTAGGTATCAATCAAATTAACTCTTTTTATTTGCAGGATATGGATGGTCATGCACTGCCAATTTCGATCAATGGTCTTCATTTGAAGGCCTACTACTAGTGAAAATCGAGACTATGAATGTAAATATGTACATATTTTTATTTTATGTTTCTTTCTGGTTCAAAAAAAATTGAGGTGAAAAAGTGGTCAGAACCCGGGACTTCCCAGGAGGTCACCCATCTGAGTACTACTCCATGGAAAATATGCTTAACTAGGGAGTTCTTGAAGAATTGGAAAACCAAAAAATCAGCTTGGGTGATGTGTTCTTTGGGTCCAAGGTTCTGGAGGTGTAAAAAAAAAAAAAAACAAAGGCCTTGCATTTTTTGCCCTTACCTTGAGAACCCCATTTTTTGGTTTTTGTTGGTTTTAATTCTCCTTTTCTTTTCCTTTTCTCGCTCAAAAAGATAAGAAAAGCAAACAAAAAAAACAATTTTTTTTACAATTTTGAATGCTTTTCCATCCATGCCTTTTTCCTGCCCGACTCATGTTGTTTTCCCCTCAAAAAAGCTTTTTCGCCTCAAAATGCTCTTCCCATAATGCTTTTCTTCCTCGAAAATCTTCCTTCTCCGAAATTAGTTTTCGTTCCCGAAAACCCCTTCTTTCTAAATTCATTTTTCTCTCAAAAGCCTTTCCTCCCAAATTGCTATTTCCTTCCCCAAATACCTTGTCCTCCCAAAATGCTATTTCGTTCCTCGAAATCTTTTCTCATCCCAATTGCTTTCCTTCCTCTCCCCCTTCCTTTCTATTTAAAAAAAAAAACACATGCATACAAACCCTTTCACCCTGCTTTTCCCACGAACCTCCATTTTACATGTTGCCTTTCCGTAAATTCTGCATATCTCCATTTTTTGCCCCACATCATTCACTCAAGGCACTCATCATGCTTTCCAAGGTAGAAAAGCAACAATGCATGTTTCCAAAAATAATCGTTAACAACCATTCACACCCCAAGGAAAAAGCAATTAAAAATTAAAGCAACCAATCGAAGCACTTGAAGAAGAGGTGGGCAAAATTAAAAAATCATTGGGATGCATGCCATGCCCCCAAAATTAGCAAGCATGCCTCAAACATTAATTCTGATAGGTATGGGTGAAAAATTATAAAAGGGGCCAACGCTTCAGTTTTAAAAATCAAAACATTTGTAGGGTTCCTGTGTAGAGGTCTTGCGAATTCCTTTTTGCTCCAAGGTTTGCAGTTTTTCATCGCGTGTTCAAAGAAAGCTAAATATGGGGAAGAAAACCACAGAAGCCAAGAAGGAGAAAGTTCAGAAAAGGGCTAAAATAGAAAAGAGGCAATGAAAAGCTCGAGAGGAGGAGGAAGAAGTAGAACTAACACCCTATGATGACCGCTTGGCGTAGATCAATGATTGCACCATCACCAACAAGGGTGTGGAAAAATTACGTCTGGATGTCGAGTTCACTGTGCAAAAGGTGTCTATTGAAAGTTCTCGTACCACGACATTCTACTCTCATCTCTTCTAGTACCTGTGTACACCTGTACACCCATGTCCCGAGCTGGTCTAGGCGATCACGCAATGCTATAACTCTGGTTCAAGAACTATTCAAAATGCCCAAGGAGATAAATTATTCAATATTTCAGCCAACTCCATAAGGGACGCATTTGCTTGTGGTGCACGACCTCCATCCTATGTCACATTTAAAAAGCTCAATTTTAAGGAGGAGGAGGAAAGATATCAGTCCACTGTTCACATGCGATAGTTTATGGAGAGCCAGTTGTTGAAGACACCATGATTTGGGGAGTTGCCAAAATTACCAACATCGCTAAAGGATTTCAAGAGCCCAGATTTATACTCAATGCTGGCATGGTTGATGGGATTGTCTTCAGATTCCATAGTGCACAAGTGGCAAGCATCATTGGTGCAGTGCATTTCACAAGTGGAGTTTTACGCTCTGACTGCCATGACAGCAACTACAAATCCAATTTTCTTCGATTGGGCAGATTTCTTGGCACGAAGGATACACTCACAGTTGCAGAAGATACAAAGCGGAGAGGATGTTACTTTCAGACATTGCTCCCTTCTGGTATGGTACTTTTTCTATCACATGCACTCTCATTTTGCTTTTATAGTAGTAAGAAAGATAGATGAAATAGGGAGGGCATTGCCAGTGTATTCATGGACTCAGAGCCTATCAAGAAAAGAGTCCTATTATAATTTTAATAGAATGTTTTTGGGACTCACCTTGGAGTTGATTTATGGGGTATGCAATAGAGTGCCTCGAGCAATGAAAGCAGAGGTGGTTGACCAGAAAAGAGGTGATGTATTTTTTCTGACACAAGGAGTGGTGGTTAGAATTTTTGGTTTCATTGGAAAACCTTTTCTGTTGCCATATTTTACCATCGAACACCTTTTTTCCCTGGAAGTAGCCCAACAAAGCGATTTCACAAATGATACATATGGGACAGGTAGGGGAAAGAAAGCTACATGTGCTATGCCTTTCCAGTTTGGTGATATAAGGGTTACATAGTGCGGATAGAATGAATTGATTGTTGAGACATTGTATGACCATGGGTTGGTTGAGCTTCCTCAATGATGGTGGTATGATCCTTTGGGTGTTTTTGCAAGTCACATTAAGGCCAAGAATTTTCATTGCTACCCCCGAGAAGACATCTTACAATAGAGGAATAATCCCAAGGGGTGTGACCTTGAATGGCATGTGGAGATGATGATGTCACTCCCTCCTTGGCATGATTTTTATGAGATGGAGGTCGAGTATGATCCTGCAAATCATCCAGAGCAAGTTCCTCCTCCAGGTTTGTTTGATCAAATGAAAGCAAAATTGCCTGATTGGTCCGATGAAAATATTACCAACTGGTGGGTCATGAGGGTCCATCGAGGTAAGCCTAGGGTAAGTTATCCATTAGTTATGGATGATGCATTTTCATTGATTTATGATGATCAGTGTGAAAAGTACCAACCCCTCTCCCTTGTTGATTTGGTGCCTAGAAGTATTAGTAGTCTCGATAAAGAAGAAGATATGGTGAGACAAGAGGAGGCATCAAAATAAGAGAGAATAACTATTGAAGATGAAGAAGAAGAAGAAGAGCAATTGCCGCTAGAGGAGCAACTTTCACTTAGGAATAGGAGTATGGTTATAAGAGTACCTTTCCCCAGCATGGTGAAGAAGCCCAAAAGTGGAGCCATTTTTATGCTTAGCATGAAATCGCTTCCCTCACAGATGATTGAGCAGACTATTTTTTAGGATATACCCTCTTCGGCTCAGCTGGGACAATCAGGCCCAATGGTGACAATAGTAGATCTAGAAGTGGAGAAGGAAAGATCAAAGGAAGAGAAAGATACTGTAGTACAACAACCTTCACCACCAACTCAAATGGTGTTAGAGCCCATAGGTACACATTTTCTTTCCTCTTCTCTTTCTGACAAGCACTTGGTGACCACCATCTTCCCATCTATAGTTCCCATATCTACTTCACCTCCAGTTGCCGCATCCACCTCTTCCATTCCCATATCTTTCCCATAGTCGTAGGTCACCAGTGCTTCCCTAGTTTCACCCATTCCCTCCTTTTCTCTTTCCTTCAGTTCATTCGCATCCACCCCGAACCCATTTGCCCTTCCATTATCCTCTGTTTCATCTTCCATGCCTTCCAATTCTATTACCTCTATAAGCACGCAAGCCCCTCTTAGAGTAAGCGTAGCTGAAGCACCCTCCACTTCCATCCTTGTGGTTGAATCAAACCCTCAACAAGCCCTTTTTCTATCTTCCCCAATTTTTGTAGTGGAGGAGCCGCTAGCTTCTGAGATGGAGTTGCTACCAGAGCACCCTATAGTAGAAAATATCAATAGAGCATGATAGAGTTCATCATGATGGTTGAAGAATCGTAAGTGAAAGGATGCGCTAGCCCTGGTAAAATCGATGAAGAAAGTGACTTTTGATCCAGTGATAATGGAGGTGCACATAGTGATGATGGTTCCTCAGGTCCAGAAACCTCAAGGAGAAATGGTGCCCAATGATTATTCATACCAAGTTGTCATCGAGGATCTCACCAAAGTAGATGCAACTAAGAAAATGGGCACCATACAAGTGGCATCAAGTTCAATCTACCTACATGGTGAGCATTATAAGGATCATTTCTTCCAGGCTGAGGCAAATATCAGGGAGTTAGAGGAAGCCTTGGTAGCACAAAAGGCTAAACTAGATGCTGTGTAGTTTTAAGATCTCAACAGTGGCAGCAGAAGGCAATGCGTTTGGAGGGTGAAATCAAGGAAATCAAATAGGTAGCTATATAGTACTAGGTAATAGAGTAGGAAGCACAATAGATCCAGGCCTTGTAGGACCAGCTCCAGAATCTGCAAAATCAGTTGGCAGCAAAAGCAATGCAGTCGGTGACCCTCACCAAGGAGAAAATTAAAGAAGCTCATAGTCAATTGTTGATTGATTGTAGAAAGATGGCAACAAAGGCTACGTTAGTTCTCATGTTCCTTCAGGAAGTATAGGTAATATTTTCATATGGTAGACATATAGTGGAGTCCATAGAGCAAGATTTAGAGCCAAAATTGGAAATGGCAATGAAGATCCAGGCAATGACTCAAATGGATCTCTGGTTTCATCCAATGAGCGAAATAGCCCATGCTTGGGCAAATGCTAAGATCACACTATGTAGTTATTTCTCCAAGATGGACCTGGTTAAAGAAGCTCGTAAGTTGCAAGAGATATTTGAGCATGAGAGGCACATTTCATTGATTTACTTTGATACAATTGTAGCTAATGGTTTCCCCAGTTTCGTTGATGATCAGGGGAATATTCTGGCAAAGAAGGACCTAGACGCGTTATGGGCTATTTTCATAGATGATACTTCAGAGATTGATAACTTGGAGGAGCCCATCACTGAAGAGCACGTGCTACCATTAATGAGGAGATTCATTCGTATTGAGTCTGGATTACTGGAGCTCAGCCAAAGGGCCAAATATATTGATCTAGAGAAGGTTGAGACTTTTTGATACATTGTGGGTACACTCAGTGCTCGTGAGGCAATTAGTATGGATGCATGGGCTGAAGCAGTGGTGGTGTATGAATCCACAATGACACATCTTAAAAAGTAGGATGAAGCTGGTACAAGTAGCAGGCCATCAGATGCAGTTGATAGTGGGGACTCTGAGCCCAATGAATAAAGGCCTAGGATCGATTGCATTCAGGTGAGCTGAATACCCCGTGAGCCACCAAAAATATTGGCATTTTTGCCACATTGAAATTTTGTAAAGTTTTGATTGAAATATGTAAGCATTTTTCTAGTAAAACTCACAAATATATTTTGAGTGTTTTTCACACATTAAATTTTTTTGAAATTTTTTCTAAGTATCTGATGGGTGTAGTTTCGGGTAAGATTCAAGCGAAATGCCTTTTCATTCCCATGCACAATAAAATGCCTTTTCACTCCCAAGTGCAACGAATTTTTTTTTGGGTATTTCTTGGTAAAAACACTCTCTTGGCATTTCGTTGGTGAAACCACCCTACAGTTTTGCTCTCATTAATTCTCAAAGAAATCTAGTTTCCAATATGGGCCCTACTTATGGTAGCGCAATATTTTCCTAGGTGAAGTCATAGTAAAAAGATAATATTGGGGTAAAATTCCATTTCACATAGGATAAAAATTAAGTGCACATTCCAAGCGCAAGTCTAGGTGAAAGCTCATTTTGGGCGTAACTTGGGCGAATTGAAGATAAAGGCCCATTTTGGGTGAAATTTTACATTTTAGTGCAAATATTCTTTGAAAAATAATTAAAGCTAGTAAAATTAATTCTTGTGGCGATACAATAGATATATCCGAGATCACTGCTGAAAAATTACGGGATTTAAGTATTGCTCCTTTGACTCCGGTGTAATCTTGTTCATTTTTGAAGCACCGTCCACTTTGGTGGGTATGCATTTCAAATGCACCATCATAAATATTGAAATCAGACCAATGATTTTTGCCAAAGCCCTGATACGCCATGTGATGAAATCAATAGATATTTTCCAATGCATTTGCTAATTGGTTCATTGTTGTTGCCGAGGAGAGATTTGTTGTTGTTGATTTTTGATCAACCGACACTTTGTTGTATTGTGCATTAAATGAAAGAGGCGAAATCCTCTATAAATACTAAGCATTTCAATGTAATAAGGGAGGATAGACATTCTACAGAAAAATACTTTAAGTTTTCTGCATCAATAGAAAGATATTCGGCTTCTGGTTCCTTGAGTAGTCTTGTGGTTGATCACTTCCTGCTTGTCATTTTTGCTTACGTTTATGTTCCTTATTAGTTGCTTTTAAATTTTGCATCTAAATTTAATTACTGCTGGTAAGGGAATGAACACTGAAATGTGTCTTGGATGTTATCTCTGCAAACTGTGAGTGGTTCCTGTGCTTACTTTTCTATTTCATGCTAATTCGAACTTGAATGTGGTTTCTTGCTGTTAGTTTATCCCCACCGCACTTTTTTGGCTTACAACCATATTTCCATCTCTTTCTGTCATTTCCCATTTCTTTCCTGTTACCCTAAGCTTTAAACCAAATTAGATTAGTAAGGGAGCCAACCCTCTCTGGAGATCGGCCCGAAGGAATTTTCTCTTTCCCTCGGCCTTTCAATGTTGGTCGGGTCTAGGGTGCACAAGTGATAATACTTTGTACTTAGGCAGATTCGTGACCAACACCTTTTAATAGTATTTGTATCCATAGAAATATTCTCACTCCATGGTATTTAATATAATACATCATTTTCCATAAACCATGAGCCTCCATCCATTATTTTATTCCTTATTTTTGAACTAGAGAAAATAATGAGGAAAAATACTTTTGAAAAGAAAGTCATGGAGTAATTTGAATTCAATCCTCACTTCCACTTAATCTAATTTTGAATCTAAAAAATGTTGTCCAATATCCTTGAAACTTACCTATTAACCCTCTGGTTTTAAGAATCATTATATCATGCTCAATCATCTCATCCTTGATAATCATTATATAGAATTAGCTACCTAGACAAGGTTTGCCATAGATTCACTATTCCTCTTATTGCTAGCTAGAACATCCATACTTCCAACTAGGTCATCCTTACTTTCAGTAAGGACTTACAAAAATGACTTTCTTTCCATGCTACCTAGATTTTCTTCAAATAAATTCCTTATATTCTCCTAAGATCTAAAACAAGAAGTGGCATTTGTTCTTTAATCACACTTTTGAATTTTAATTAAAACTAGATTCCAAAATTTTATCCTCATTCTCCCCTCAAATAAGGGTATCCTTGGATATTTTGCTAGCAAATTTGCCTCCTCCATTTGAAGTCACTTGCATATCCCTGCTTTGATTCTAGCTAGAGTTTTTAGGAAGTATATATTTGAATTGTCCCTATTAATTTTTTCCCCAACATTTTTTTATATTCCTTTAATAAGTTATTCAAATCTCTAGCCTTGTTTTTTCCTACACCACCAAAAAGAGTTGTATCATCTACATAATCTTGATGGGTGATGTTGTCGATGTCATTACTAGCCTTAAGTCTACTTATTATCCCATATTTGTATGCCTTCTTTAGGTTCCTTTCCAATACCTCTACCATAATAATGAACAAATATGGTGATAGAATATTTTTCTATCTAAGACCCCTTTTGCTTTTAAAAGATTATGTTACTAGCCCATTGACCAACACTAAATATGATACTATAGAGACACAAGCTTTAATCCATTTGACCTATTTCTTCCCAAATCCAAACTTTTCTAATATTGCAAAAATAAAATTCCATATAACCCTATCACAGGATTTCATATTAAGTTTTAAGGTCATTTCTCTCTCTTTTTGAGAAGCGATTGAATGCATTACTTCATGAGCTACAATCTTCCTTGCTCTTCAAAAATAATTTTATCTAATAGTGGTCTTAATCGATTTTCCATCACTTATGGATGATCTTATATGCCATATAGGCTTATGGGCATAATGGAATAAACAATTTTGCATCCTTATTTTTTTGAATCAAGGTAAGATATGTTGTATTTATTTATTTTTTTGAGAAATACTTCTTATACACATCCACCGTGGGGATTGAACCCGGTCACATCACCGATAATGCAAGTGGCATCCTCGCCGATAGAACACACTCACGAGGATATGTAGTATTTATTCTATAAGGTATTTATTATTTTACTCTAAACTATTCTACTACCACCAATAATGAATCATTTACTATTTCCTAGTTATGTTGATAGAATGTTTGTAGAGAGTCCATCCAAACCTAGGGATTTATCCTTATCAAAAGAGGAAAGAGATGAATGAACTTCTTTTAGAGTAATAGGCTCCATCAATTTGCTATTATCTTCATGTGATATAACTAAAGGTACTTTTTGTAGTAATTTATCTTCAAAAACTTCAACCTCCTCAGATCCTAGAATATTCTCATAAAAAAACCTCCTATTCTTTTCAATTTTTCTCTGGTCTTCAATCCAAACCCCTTCTACAAATTTAATTTCACTTATTCTAGTGGTTGATCTCTATACTATTGCCATCCTATGAAAAAAATGTTTTTATCTCCTTTTACCCAAGCATGTCTCGATTTCAATCTCCAAATTTTTTCTTCGTTATTCAAAATATTATGATATTCACTACACAACTCCCTTTTCTATGAGCTTGGATTATTGTGCTCATATTTTTTGGAATTTTAAAAGTTTATCTTTTAGTACTTGTTTCTTCTAAAAAAAATTCTGAAATTGTTCTTGTTCCATTCTATTAATCTAAATGTCATTGATTTTATTTATTTTGGAAGGTATACATGCCACCGTTTCTTGAAGTATTCCATGTCTGCAATATAATAAAAACAAATTGAGGATGGTCTTACCACATCTACTCATATTTACATATGATAATTTTTGGATTCGCTTAACCCAATTTTAACTCTTATTGGTTAGCAATTTGAACCAATCCTTGTCAAGGTATTAATTTTAGCACAAGTTCCTTCATCTAGCCAATAATATGAGAGTAGGCATTTATCCAATATTTTTGCTATTAGGTTCTGACATGTCTTGTTATTGGTCAATGTATAGTTATCCTCTTCAAACTCAACCTCCCATAGGTTATTTTTTTGAATAAAAGCTAAAATAATCTCACATACTTTGGGTTATTTTCCTTATTCCCTCAATTTTTCATCCAGCTTGGTTATGCCATTAAAATATCATATGATCATGAATAAAATTTCTTGGTATTTACTTCTCATAAAGGTTTCAATCATCCTCGATAGTTTTTAAAACTTCTTCCTTTATCATTTTAGTTTCCTAGATACAAAGAATATCAATCTTATTACTTAATTAAATGTCCTTGATACACCTTTGTTGGGCATTAGCACCCCTTATATTCCATGATATGGTAATCGTGTCTTATTAGGGGCTATTGACCCCTCCTACAAATTACCAATATAATTTTTTTGTTTGGTAAAAAGAAGTTTAACCAACTTAGATTGTGTTTTATTCTCTATGTTTGCTCTTGCTTCCCTAGATCTTGCTTGATAATTTAAAGGTTTTCCTCTTTTTGCCTTATCAATATCAAGGGTAGGTCTCATTATTATTACCCTCAATATTGTTTTACAACTTTCCTTTTCATTAGATTTATCCTCTCGTAGCTTTGCTATGGAAGCTTTAACTTATCTTACCCATTCTCTAGTATTTCCTTGTTAATGGTAGAGGTATTAATATCTAACGTTATGTTTTTTCTACCACTTTTCTTCTCTTGAATGGTGCATGGTGCTTCAAGATAGTCTTCAAAATCTAATGAGGCACATTCCTTACATTTCACAAGACTATTCATCCCTAAATCGGGATCAAACTAAGTATTTTGATCCTGTTGTACCATGTCCTCTAAACTTTGATTTGCTTTTTCTTCATAGGCTAAAGCCTCAAAATATTGGTGTTTCTTCTACTATTTTTACTTATAAGTCTCTATTATTTATTTACTTTCATATTTTGATACCGATTTTTAGGAAATTAAAAATCATCCTCATCCTTATCCATTTGTAAGTTTCTCTTGTAGTTTTCCACATATGTTTTTGTTGGACTCTTCTTAGGGCATGATCTGTCAATATGTCACACCCGATGACATTTTCTACATATGAAAGATAGGTTTTCATAATTCATGGTTTGGGTCCACAACTTATCCCCATATTTAAAAGTGATTAATTTTGGTAAAGGTTTATTGATATCAATCATAACCAATATCTGGGCATAAATTTCCAAGACTTTGTCTTTTATAGGTTTTAAAATCTCAAGGAATTCTCCCAGGATGTTGCCTATTGCCTTGAAGGTATTAATTTCCCATAATTTAATGGGCAACCCATAGATCCTAACCCATACTAGTATTAAGGATATATTTATGTTTTCAAGTACAAAACCTTCATGCCAACAATAAGGAAGAATCCTGCTCTTCCCATAAACCAATGACACCCTATCCGAATTCTCTCTTTCCTCCTTAGAATAGAACATGGCTAGGAAGAAACATTTGGGAAGAAATTATAGACTTACTCTTAGAGACTTTCATCTCTTATCAATCCATTTTCTCAGAGCTCAAGCCCTTGGTCAAGACCCATAAAATTTACCAATGACTTCCTTACCTTTGAGTAATGAGAATCGCTATTCTATGAGGTCCTCCCTAACCTCTAGTAATGATCCTAAATATTTAGTTGTAAATCAGTCAATAAAAACACTATAACTCAATATCTATTAATACTATATATCCTATCGTGATTGTATTATTTGAACTAGAACTTGTATCTCCCAAACCTTAATACATTTGATAATAATACCTTTATAATAAACCTCCAATATTTTATATATAAAACTTCAAAAATAATAATAATAATTAAAAAAAAAAAATTCTATACTCAAACAAAATATCTTACCTTACTAATATCGTAGCCTTCCATTACTCTGTTTTTAATTATATTTTAATTTATTTTATTATATTTTTATTGTGATTTCTAATTTTCCCCTTTGTTTTAAAAAGTAACTAAATACTTCTCTCCTAAAACGGTCAAATAATATCTTCATAGGAAGGCCCATAGTCTATCCAACAACCCAACATTTAGGGAAAAAAAAAGGCTACCGACGTCATTCTCAACATTAAGTGATCCTTGTCTTCTTGGGGACGTCATTCTCAACATTAAGTGATCCTTGTCTTCTTGGGTCAACAAGGGTGTCTGTCGTGACACTACCCAACAATGCCATGAAAGCTATCTCATTTACATTTTTCAAAACACGTGATGATTTGGTGGCCTTTTGGGGTAGGTAGGTTTTGTCGCGTACCTAAGAAAGACATGGTCGCCTTTGTGGGTAGGGAAACTATACAAATATATTTTCAACGGGGTGGGTAGTAGGTATATGGAAACTATACATATATATTTTCAACGGAGTTTTGTGGAATTAAAATAGGTTTTATGGTGTTTAATACCTTTGTGGGTAGTAGGTATACATATATATTTTCAACGGGGTGGGTAGCAGGTATATGGTAACGGGGTTTTGTGGAATTAATATAGGTTTTATGGTGTTTAATATTTTTGTGGGTACCCAGGTGTTGTAGGTGAGTTGGAGAGGAGAGGGCAATCCTCCAAGGGAGGTGCCAGGTTCGAATCTCCACCTTACCAAAAAGCTGAATTGGGTACCCAAAATCCAATTGATAATGTTGATGCGGGCAGGGTTGGGTGCGACCCACGGGTGACTTTGATGGTATAGAACTCCGTGTTCGTGGTCTCCAAAATGGCCCCGCAAGGGGTTTTTCGCTTAAAAAAAAAAAAAAAAATCTTTGTAGGTAGTAGGTATATGGAAAATATACATATATATTTTCAACCGGGTGGGTAGTAGGTATATGGAGGGTTGCTTTTTAAATAGGTTTTATGGTGTTTAACATATTTTATGAAGAGTTGTTTTGGAGTTTTTTTTTTAATTTAAAAGTTGTCTCAGTAAACAATACAACAGTTTGGACTTTGATTTTTCTTCGAAAGGTTCAAGGTTCAAACCACAGTATGGGCGAGTGTGTATGGTTGTGTGTTTGGTCCCTATTGGTAAGTTCAACTCTTCCCTTACGAGAGGTCATGGTTGGGATGGGAAGCGTCGGTCGTAGGGGTTTCTCACACTAACCTTATATATATATATATATATATGGTTTCGGGGGCGGTTTCGGGGGCAGTAATGATGTGGGCTTCGATTCTTTTTTGGAAGTTTAAAGTTCAAACCACAACGTGTGTATGGGATTGTGTATTTTTTATTGATAAGCTTAGTTCTCTCTTATAGGAGGTCATGGCGGGATGGGGAGGCCCAATCCTTAAGTGTGGATTGTAGGGGTTTATGAAATTAACCAAATCTATAGAGAGGAAAATGTTAATATCATTAGATGTTGTCATTATGAACTCTACCTCATTGAATCAAACAAAGTCAAGGGAACCCCTAACTCTTTAGGACATTAAATTAGGATAATCAATCGACAAACACTCAGCCGCTACCATCTAACCTATTCCCTTTTGGGTACATTGTGATTTGAACCTTAGATCTCCTCAAAGAAAAGCCAAAACCTAACCACTATGTTGTCCTTGTTGAACATTATCTTTTAATATATCATATTATTATAATAACTTGATAATTATTTACATATTATTTGGCAAAATTAAAAGGTTTTCTTCTAGTTTGTTGAATTAATATCATTTGATATTAAATATCTTTATGATAAGATTTTTAATATCATATGATATTAAAAATTATAATAACATATTTTTTATATTTTAAAAAATATTTTATAACATTTTTAAGTATAATTAATTACTAGCTTAGATATAAAGGATATATATCTAAAAACGCAAGAGTTATCAATCTCGAGGCGCCTATCTCATTTCTTGGGGTGTGATCTCCAAGATAGGCGCCTCGGGATTGATAACTCTCGACATTTTTAGATATATATCCTTTATATCTAAGCTAGTTTAAATGTTTTTGTTAATGTTGGTTTTTTTAATAAAAAAAAAATTGTTTACGGTGTGACATGTATGACCTCTTTGCCTCCCACCCTCCATGTCTGCCATTGTAGGAACGCCTCTCGACGTAATAATAAAAAATATATTTTAAATTAATAGTTTAAATTTATTTTTAATAAATTATTATAATAAAGATCCCTAAGGGTTAGGTGGATTGGTAATTGTCTGTATGGATCAAGAAGAGACCTAGGTTCAAACCTTGGGGGTATATCTATTGCAAAGGTAATAGTATTATTTGAATCTTTTGAGTGTGTGCTAGACAAATGACAACGATACAAATCTCAAACGATTGGTAGTTCCTCTCACATCGAGTCATCAACAACGAGGTGGTATAGGCTTGTTAGGAGCAACCCCACTTGGCGGTTACTAAAAATAGTGTGGATGTAACGAACTCCCCTATATATCTAAAAAAATATTATAATAAGATTAAAACAACTCATTAACAACACAAAGGGTTTTCGAAAGTGAACGACTGTGTGAGGGTTTCATCTATGTTGAGTGCAAGTAGCTCTAGAGGTTGTTTTTTGAGGCCTTCGGGCCCTAGCGACCAATATTTTTATGGTTTTTGCTCAAGATTTTAGCGGGATATGTTGCAAGGGACCCAAGATGGGTTAAAAATATTTCTTTCAACAAATTTTCATGCTGTAAAATTTTGACAATGACTTCCAATTTGCTGCACAAAATAAAAATGAAAATCATACCTTTCCTCGATGTCCAAGGCATGTATTAAAGATATCTCAAAACAAGTTTCAAACAACTGATAAAAAATGGTTCAAATCTTAAGCAAATACAGTGCTAAGGAGCACCCCCAAAACAAATCCACTATAGAAACCCCTTTCAAGGGTAAGGATTTCAAAGACAACCTAAAAAATGAATTTTAGGGGTGCCCTCCATGGTGGAAAGCCTAAGCCTAATGCTAACATTAATCTTAGGGATTCCCGTAAACCTTTGAGAATACCTAAGATTGATCCTAGGAAAACTAAGTCGGGATGTATTAGGGCAGCTAATGGAACTATGATTGTTAAGCTAGACATGGGCAACATTTAGTCTGACATAAAAGATCTAGAAAATAGAGGACTAATTTGTCGTTTCTTGGGTTTTTGTCTGAGCCTATCTGCTTTCAAAGTTTGGGTTGCAAAAAACTAGAAAACAAAAGGTGAGTTACCAATCTCTGTTTATCCAAATGGTTATTTTCTTGTTTTATTTGCTAATAATGAAGATAGAGATAAAACATTTCAAAGGGGTCCCTAGTTCTTTGGAAGGGTGGGGCTTTTCATGAAGCCTTGACATACTAAATTTAAATCCAAAGAAGAGATGCCTTCTACAAGTCCTATGTGGGTTAGACTCTTTGACCTCCCAATTGAATTCTGGAATTTGATTGTTTTTCTTCAATTGGAAACTCTTTGGGAAATTTTATGATGATTGTTGATTGTACTGAAAAACTTGAACATATTATTTATGCTCGGATTTTTGTTTTAGTGGATTTTGATAAACCCCTACCTAAAAGTATCTCATTACAATTTGGGGAGGACTCTTGGGAGCAAGTGGTGGACTATGAGAACATTATGTTACATTACAAAATTTGCCATGAATATGGTCATTTGGCTAGTGTCTGATCAAATAAAATTCTAGATCAAAATAAAGAGGATACAAACTTAGCAGGTTTCCAAATGCCTAAGAAGAACACTTAGAAAAAACTAGTTATGAAGGATCAATCAAAGTTATCAGCTAATATGTTTGAAATTCTTTCCACAAATGATGTTTCAGGTGAGAAAGAAGAAATAATAGAGACATAAATCTTAGAAATGCAATTTAAAGATGTAGGGAAGGACTCAAAGACAAATCAACAAATCAAAGATTTTCAATAGAAACAAAATGGAGGAAATGCACATAAGAAAAACAATCTTTTAAATGTTGAGACTTCAAAGAATACAGGTCCTGAGATAGACTTTGTTGAACTTTCCAGTAACACTTCGGCTTTCTACATGCATTATTTGAGGTTAGAAGCCATCCTAGATTCAATTAGGGTACGCCAAGAAATAGGGGAAAAAACTAAAGATGGATTTCAACCAAAAGGTAGGTTGCAAGACCAATCAATGTCATATGGTAAAAGAAGGTGAAAAACTTGTCGAGGAAGGTAAGATTAATGTCCTTATCAATTTATTTAGCCCTAGTATTAATGAAGATCATAACTTAGAATATTAGTGGACTCAAAGGGAGTCTTTCAAAACAAATAAAATTAGAAGAATGATTTAGGTAAACCATCCACATCTTGTTTTACTTCAGGAAACGAAGATGTCAATAGAGGAAACAGATTCAATTCCTAGTGAAATCTGGCCAACTGGAAAAGTTGCTTCCCTAAGTTCCCACGAGACTTTTGGTGGCATTGCTTGCCTTTGGGACCCAAAATAGGTAGTTATTCACCATATGGTTGGCAATTAGGGTATTTTGGCTATAACTATTCAATATAGAAATTCTAACCATATTATGCTTTGCATAACTATTTATGCTCCGACTAATTTGGAGGAAAAAAGAAGATAGTGGAAGGATATAACTTATATTATCTCTCATTTTCTTGAAGCTTGGATCTTGATTAAAGGATATTTCAATACTATCCTCTCTTTGGATGAGAAAATGGGGGAAATAGAAATTTTGATAGGAGCTTTGGCCTCATGAGTGAATATATTACAAACCTTCATCTTGTGGACATCCAGCTAGATAATTACCTTATGACTTGGTCTAACAAAATGTAAGTCTTAGCTTGTATCATGGATAGATTGGATAGATTCTTTTTCTCTAATAATTTATTAATCCATGGTCACATTCCTAAGGTAAAGACTCTTAACAATGTGGGTTCGGATCACTAGCCAATCATGGTGGAAATTTGGAAAACTAATGTGAGTTTCTTGCCTTCTCAATTTTATTAAATGTGGCTTAGAGACAATTCCTTCAAACCTTGAGTGGAATAGTAGTGGAAAGGTAAACCAAGGTATGGGACTAAGATGTTTTGTTTTGCCAAAATGTTGCAATATATTAAATCTAAAATCAAGATTTGGAACTGGAAGAAGTTTGGAAATGTTTGACAAAAAAATATGAAGTGATTTCTCAACTTGAAATTTTGAGTAAGAAAATCCATTTAGATGGCCTCATAGAGAGTATAAGTGTAGATGAAATCATACTCACAACTCAATTAGAGGAATGGGAAAAAAGAGAACTCTTATGAAAGCAAATATCTAGGATCTAATGGCTCAAAGAAGGAGATTGAAACATAAATTTCTTCCACAAAACTCTTCTATCTCGAAGATCTCACAACTTTATTTCTTTCCTAAAATTTGATTCTAGAGATGCTACCTACTCTTGGGTTGGCATGAACTCTATTGTTGTCAATTAATTTTTCAATTTTTTTCTTGTTGCACCTCTTGACTCGGCTTCTCAATAAAATGTTCTTCAAGAAATCTCTACTCTTATCACTTCTGAGGAGAAATTTGTTTTGATTAGCTCCAGTTACTATGAGCTTCAACAAGCAGTTTTTAAAATGCAAAAAGGAAATACCCCAGGTCCTGATGTTTTTTCCATTGAGTTCTACCAAGAGGTTTGAGATATCCTTCACGCTGATTTATTAGAGTTGGTGGAAGAAACCAAGAAAGCCAAAGAAATTTTGAAGGTTATAAATAAAAATTATATACCTCTTGTCCCAAAATCTCAAGAGGTAGACCATATCTCAACATTTATACCTATAGCTTTATGTATTTTTCTTCTCAAAATAATTACAAAGATCATGGTGAAAAGGTTGAAGCCTCTTTTGCATAAGATTATTTCTCTTGAACAAGAGGGTTATGTGGAAGGGTGTCAAATAGTGGATGAGATAGTTCTTGCTCAGGAAGCCATCCATTCCATGGAAATGCAAAAATATCCATCTATGTTAATTCATTTAGACTTTTCAAAAGCTTAATATCCATGAGATAGTTCTTGCTTCTCTCAAGATTGGATGGATTGGATTATAGGATGTATCTCTTTGGTATCCTACTCCGTTCTTATAAATGATAGGCCTTCTCAGTTGTTCCCAGATTCAAAAGGTATTAGGCAAGGTGACCTTCTCTCCCCTTATTTATTCATCATTTTTGCTGAATGCTTCAGTAGGACTATAACCAAAAATAGAGAAAATAAAAATATTGAATGAGTTAACATTGCTCCTGGAGCTAGGCCTATTTCTCATATTCAATTTGTTGATGAATCTACTTTGTTAGGTAAAGCTATAGTTAAGGAAGCTTCTAAAATTAAGCAAATCATTAGCTATTTTTCTAATGTTACCAGATAATTGATCAATGAAGATAAATCTAGAGTCATTTTCTTTCACTGCTCTCCCAGATTGGAATCCATGGTCTTGGATAAATTAAGATATAATAAGACCTCCATTTCAATCACTTATTTAAGTATTCCTATCAATATTCAAAGATAGAAAAAAAGGATTGGAATTAGTTGTTGGATAGAGTTAATAAAAAAATTGGAAAGTGGACCAACATGTGGCTTTCATTTGAGGGTAAAATTACCTTGGTTAAATCAGTACTTCAAGCTATACCTATTTATGTTTCTATTGTGTCGAATATCCCAAAGGAAATTCTTTGAGAATTGGATCAAATCAATCATCGGTTCCTCTAGAGTAGTACTAAGGAGAAAAGAAAATGGGCCTTGGTGAAATGGGATACTTTATGCCTTCCCAAGAATTAAGGGGGGTTAGGATTTCAATCTGCTATTAATGATAATAAGGCTTTATCTACTAAACTGTATTGGAGGATTTTGCATAACCCTAATGCTCTTTGGGCCAAAAATATTTGTGTTAAATACATTGAGAACAAAAGTCCTGAAGACCTTGTTAACTATCAATTTCTTACGAAAGGTTATCCCATTTTAGCGGTTCTTAATACTAGTGAGAATTTTATTAAGAAAAATTTATTTTGTATCATTCATAATGGTCCATAGTTAAATTTTTGGATAGATTCTTAGGATGGTCACCAACCTTTGATAACTCAGTTTCCTGATTGGAGGCCTTGGATGGAGGAGCTTCACCAAGATAACTGGATAAATATAGTTAATTACTATCGATACCATATTGGTAATTTAGATATTGGATCCCTATTGAGGACTGGCCTATTCAAATGCCAAAAGGACAAAGAAAAGCCATCCAAAACATACTTCATATGAGATCTCTCTCTTGGTCCCATGATAAAGACTATTTTGGATGGAACAATACTACTAAGGGTGAGTATTTAGTTGCTCAAAGTTATTTGGTCTTATGCCATATTAATCCCAACCAATCATATGACATATTTAGTCAGTTATGGGCTTAAAATATCTAGCCTAAGGTGAGGTTCTTGGCTTTTATTGCATTTCAATGTGCTTACTGGTGAGCAACTTATGAAATATGTTTTTCAAGGCCCATTTAGATGTGAAATGTGTGGAGAGAAATGGAAACTCTCAATCATATTTTTATTGAGTGTACCTTAGCCTTTGAGCTATGGAGGAGAATGGTCATCTTACTTGGCTTACAGTGGTCCAATTATCTTACTTTTGAATAAATTTGGATGGATTGGCGTAATCAGGAGGGTGTTGATTATTTTATGATGGGTTCTACCATTCTACCTTGGAATATATGGAAGGAAATAAACAATTAATATTTTAATCAAGAAAGGAAGGATATTCACTATATATGGCAAAAGACATTGCCAACTTAGTTGAATTAGTCCAGCAGCTCCGTAATCACCCCTCAAACTCCCACCAAAGATGAAATCAAGTGATGCAAAGATTGAATATTAAATTTTCTAAGGACAACCAGCTTAAACGGAATGTAAATAATCGAAAGATGGATAGAACAAGAAATTGATAGCCTTCTCATAATAATTTTGAAAAATTCAATACCAATGGAGCCTCTAAGGGGAACCTTGAAAAATCTAGTGCAGGAGGCATTGGTAGACTTTCATATGGTTCCTTTGTTTTCACTTTTGCTAAGAATTTTGGTATTCTTTCCAATAACCTTGTTGAGGGGTATGGTAACCTTAGAGGCCTTCGAGAGGCTACTAATGTCAAATGGAAAAAGGTGTTGGTTGAATCCAACTATTAAGTTATGATTAATCTGTTGAAGACTCCTTTTGATTGGAGAGTAAAAATAATTGTTGAGAAGATTCAATTAATCCAGATGGGCTTTTTGAAAGTTGAATAATCACATGGTCAGAGAATAAAATAGGATGGTTGATACTTTAGCTAATTGGGCATTGGAAAAAGGTGATATTACTTACTACGACCACCCTCCTAGATGGTGGGATTTGTAAATAAGGAAAACTATTCTTTCTATCCTTTCTCTAGATGGCTCTAGTACTAGAGATACCTAGTTCATTTTTACTTTGTTTTTGCTTCTCTTTGGTTCGGTCAGGGTAATTTAGTTTCCTTTCTACAAATGATCATTCTTATGTTTCCTCTATTGAATATTTTATAAATAGCCTATTGGCCTAGAAAGGCCGAAGTTGTAATTTATTTTTTTCTTATTTTTAGTATTTCGGTGTGTGTTTTTTTGTATTGTTTTTGTTTTATTTTGTTTTTGTGTTTTTTGTGTTGTTTTTGGTGTTTTTGTATTTTTTGTGTGTTGTTTTATTGTTTTGTGGTTTTTTATTTGTGTTTTGTGTTTTTTTGTTGTTTATTTTTTGCGCATTTTTTGTTGTTTTTATGTTTTTTGTTGTATTTGTGTTTTTTTGTTGTCTTTTGTTGTTTTTGTGTTGTTTTTGTTGTTGTTGTTATATTTTTTTGTGTTTGTTTGTTCATGTTTTTGTTGTTTTAGGCATGCTCTTTGAGTGTGCCAAAGGGGGCAGACCAGGTGCGAGCCCTAGGTGATTTTTGCATAATAGATACCTCTGCCTCCTTGGGACTTACCCAAAAGTGGCATCTCAATTAGGATGTTTTAAAAAAAGTAATTAACAACACACCACTTACATATACCATGAAGGAATTTTACAACATTATTATATATATTAAACAATATATATATATATATATATATATATATATATATATATATATATATATATATATATATATATATATATATATATATGTATGTATAGGTTTATAGGGAAGTCGGTTACATCCACAAGCTTTTTCTACTATTAAGCAAGAGTAGGTGGATTGGTAAGTTCCATACCAAGAAGAGACCTAGATTCAAACCCTTGGGTATACCTATTTGTGCAAAGGTATTAGTATGAATTGTGTTCATTGAGTGTGCACCAACTCAACAACATTGATACCAATCTCAAGGACCCAGTGCTCCTCCTCATGTCGGGATAAATAAAAATAAGGTGGAATAAGTGTTGTTGGAGGTAACCCTAGGAATTGAACCCTTCTTGATATGTCCTATTTATATTACTTCATAGTCTAGTTACGATCACATAATATCAATATTTTTTTACAATTATTCACAAATCACTTTGAATATAAAAACTCAAGTTCAAATACATAAATAATTATCAAAATAATAATTATAATATTAATATGTGTTCTTTGGACTATATGGCTAGAAAGGAATAGAAGAATATTTAAAGGAAAGAAAAGCAGTTTAGAGGTAATGAAAAAAAGATATGTTTAGCCATACAGGAATCTAAACCAACTCTATCAACTTACCCAATTCCTAATTTGGAAGCAGAGAGTCTTGATAGATGGAGTAAAGTCATTAAATGACATTATGATATTGGGTACAAGAGAAGAAAAAATAAGGTAAAGAATATAAAGTGAAAACCACAAGATATAGAGTGGGTTAAATTAAATTTTGATGGAGCATCTCAAGGAAATCCAGGACCGGCAGGAGGAGGAATAATTAGAAATAACAGACGAGAGATTTTATCTCATTATGCTTTCAATAGTGGATTTAAGACAAATAATGAAGCTGAAGCTTTGGGCAGCTTTAGAAGGGTTAAAAATATGTAAACAAATGAAATGGAATAGAGTATGGATGGAAGGTGATTCTCTCATAGTAATAAATGCAAATTTGAGGAAAGCAAAGGCTCCATGGAACATACAAGAGATAATTGTGGAAATTCAAGATCTTGCTAAAGAGTTTGAAGAAATCAGGTTTACATATATATTAAGAGAAGGAAAAATGTGTAGATAATCTAGCCAATAGAGAAGTTTTGATTGAGGATCGTGAAGTTAAATTATCCTTTCCATAGTTAGAGGAAGTAGAAAGTTTAGTTGAAGTTGACAAAAAATGTTGATTGCCTAAATCAATTAATGATTAAATTTGAATTTAATGGTTTCCATTGGTAATATCTATTTTATTTTGTAATAATAATGTGTTTTCATTTAGACTATTTATTATAATTTTTGTGGTTGCACTTGTGTTTCAGGAAGGAAACTAGCAATCCAGATTTGGTAAAGTAGACTATGATAGTGCGATGTTTTGGAAATATTACTCTACTAAGATGCAAGGCAAATATAGTGGAGGTGAAGTTTTGGCATTGTGAAGGATGCTATAGGAAAATGTCAAGAAAGATGTTAAATTATGTAGTAATTGTATTCAAACAGAGATTTGAAAAGATCCAGAAAATGAAAATCAAGAATTCAGACATTTTATATAAAATGATGTAGGTTTCTAGCTATATCATCTCAATTGAGAATAGAAGTGTATCTATTTGTAAAATCTCAAGGTCTAAATAAGAGAGATGTAATTTGTCAAGAGTGGGAGACCTGAGTACAACCCCTTATTATTAAGCAAAAAATAATAATATTAATGTGTTAGAAATAATAATTAAAGGAAACTTATTTCATTCCCCACAATAAAGCTATTAATGATCTTAAATCTATTTCAATTTCCACAATGGAGTCTATTGATGATCATATACATGTGTAAAGACACAATAATGATCATATACTCGTAGTTGCTCCTATTGGTCCAAATATACTCTAATACTGGATATGGGAATTAAAGTCATCAAAACCATTTTTTTTATTGATTAAAATCAATTTTTAATTAAAGTATAACTAATTATATTTTTAAAATAAGGTATATATGGATTTTTTTGAACTATTCTCATAAGAAAAAATAAAACTTTATATTATTGTCATTACATTGTTAAGTGATTTAAATCATATTTATATTGCCTTTTTATCAAGTATATTTTTCATTTAATTTTTTATCAAAGATATTTTTCATTTTCTTCAATCTTACATGTTTTTACAATCAACATTTTGATATCATTTTCATTAAGAGATGAAATCTCATTTGATCAATTGCATTCAAAATTTTGAATTTTTTCAAGACAAAGATTAACACAATAATTAGCTAAAATATGTGGTCTGGTTTCTTCTCTATGAATATGTTAGCTATAAAAAGTTGTGAATCTCATAATACTTTTATTTTTTAGGTGTCTTATTCATGCCTCTAATATTCTAAGATATCATTTTTTTAAATGAATTTACATAGGTGTTTATGAAGGGTCTTGGTCCCCTCATACCGAGTGGGGTTTGAACCTTGGACTTCTCAAAGAGAGGCTAAAGCCCTTACCACCACAGTATGCTTGTACCTACTAAGATATCATTTTTAGCATTACTTTTTGTTTTTATTTATGGGTTTATCCCTACTTCTTGTTAACACCTATGATATTTACCTTTTTCCCATATAAGTATCCCTCTAAGTTTCCTTTCCTCTTTATTTTTGCTTCTTGACTTGTCCTCTTCATTTTTCATTCCCACCATCACTTTAATCTTCATCAACCTCTTCACTTTTTCCATGATATTCATAGTGAGGCTTATCATCTATAGGTTTGTGTTGTTGTAAAGGATCTACAATGCAATGAACAATCAATGGCTTTTGAAGCCTTAATATTAATGTAAATCTCATAGGATAAATCTCATAGGATAAATTCCATAGGATAAAATATATGATAGCCACAATATAGTAAGATCAAGATAATAATGTAACCAGAATAATATGAGCCAACTAATATGTAAATAAAGGCTAATAATAAATTGACTAACATTAATTCATAAGCAGAAATTATGAATGTAATATCTTGAATCATACATGTACAAAGCATGTAACACAACTTACAATATTAGTTGCTCAAATGTATGTAATATTTATTACTCCTCTTCCTCTTACAAATGTATCATGTAACTCTATTACAAATATGATAACAATGCTCTCTAAACTCACTATGAATGTTATACTCATTATATTCTTTATGTTCCTCTATGAAGTAATATATAGCCATAGTAGAATGACTCTTCATATAATTGAATGTTCCTTTCCTTAGACCAAGTCTCATGACCCTTGGCTTCTCTACTTGACACTTGCATACACATGACTCTATATTGTATGCACACCTAAAAATGACTCCACTTAACACACCCTAATCTAAGAACACATACACACTTACATATAAGACACTTGTGCATTTCTTGCACATACACATTTACATAACACTTGTGCAATTTATGCACATTATTACATTACATAAAATATATACTCACACTATAATATAATACAACCATAGTCTAATATTTTCAAGTTGTACCATGAAGGTACCATGGGGGTACATTAGCATGTACCAAATAATGTAATATTCTCCAAAAACTCCCTATATTACATTATTTGGTTATTAAAGACTTTAAGATCAATATTTGAAGTTGCTTTGTAAAACTTCTCTTTCCTATTATCCTTGATGTGATTTCTTCTCTTCCTCTTTCTTATTTTCTTTTTCTACATTTTCATTTGTGATATATCTAATGATATACCTTCTAAGCATTAAGTTAGTAAATCATCACAATAATATAAATTTGATTTCAATGATTCCTCTTTGAAACTAACATATGTTTCATTTAGATTATATGTATCATTTCTTTCATCTTGTCTCTTTCCTTGAAAAATCTCAAAACTAATTAATGATAGATACATCATTAAACACTCTTATGAAGAAAGTATAATGGTGTTTTGAGAATCCCACCATGTCCTAAAATTTTTTCCATGAAGATAGTTTATAAGAGTTGTAAAAACTCCTTTTGCCTCTTTGAGAAACAAAGACAAATTTTCTTTTAAATCATTAGACATTTGTTCCTCTCCATCAAATTCATTTATTAAATTTTAAGAATAAAACTTAAGTGCATGCAATATTTCTTCACTATCCTCATTAAATGCATTCTTAACAATTTATCCCCTATAAAATATTTTCATTGATGTAGTCTACCTTATGTCTTCCTAATTTTAGATAAATCAAAGTTTCTCAATTAGAAAATCCTATGAAGTAGAATTCCTTGCTTCTCCCAAATATTTAGAAACTAGTAAAATAAGAATTTTACAAATTTAATTCCTAGGTTTGAAGTTGAATTCCTTTTGACTCCCTAATTATTGATTTTCAAAAATATATTACTTCAACAATTAAATAAATCAAATTAATTAAAGAAACATTAAAAAATTATAACTCTGATATTAATAATTCTTTAATCTACCATTAATCTACTTATCTCTTCTCTATCTAAAAAATCAATGATAAACTCATTAATTATTTCACTTATCTCTCGGCTTAGAAAATTAAATATAAGCCTCAAATAATATTTAAAAATTTAATTAAAGGGATTTTAAGTTATCACTCTAAAACTTAATTAAATACAATAAAACCTAATAACTACAAATTAACACCCAGGTGTTGTAGGTGAGTTGGAGAGGAGAGGGCAATCCTCCAAGGGAGGTCCCAGGTTCGAATCTCCACCCTACCAAAAATCTGAATTGGGTACCCAAAATCCAATTGATAATGTTGGTGCGGGTAGGGTCGGGTGCAACCCCGGGTGACTTTGACGGTGTAGAACCCCCTGTTCGTGGTCTCTTAGACCAAGGCGGCTCCGCAAGGGGTTTTTCGCTAAAAAATCAAAAATAAAAAATAACTACAAATTAAACCTTAAATTTAAACTTCAAATCAAATTCAAAACTTAAATATTTTACCTTCTTTTTTGCTTGCACTCTTTTTTCTTCTCACATGTTGATTGCATTGAATTTCACTATATACACCTAAGCATGCACTTTAACCTACATGCTCTTGTGCTACGTGGTTTGGATACCATTGTACCTTCCACTGTTCATTGCTCACCTCAATGCTACATGGCTTAAATATCATTCTATCTTATGTCGTTTATTGCTTCCCTTAATGCTATGTGGCTTAAACACTGTTTTATCTTCTCTCATTCATTGTTTCCCTCAATGCCATATAGCTTAAACAAATCTCTATCTTCTGACATTCTAATTCCAATGTTCATTCCTTGCAGTAGGGAGGAAAATGTCTTTGGCAATAGACGTTACACTTTACTATAATGTTCAATGTTTCATCAATGCATTCAAATATTTTCAACACCTGGATTTGTATCCTTTCTCAAGTGTATCTTCAATTTCACTTTACTACCTATTTATTGTTCGCTAGCACCTCACATGTGCTCTTTATTTGGTTTAATGGCTATTCACCTTGTTGCCTGTGCTCACTGTCTGGTTCACCAACTATGCACCTTCTTGTTTGTGCTTATCGTTTGGTAATTAAATGGAAGCACATTATTTTTGTATCTCAATGATAACATGTTGCTTTGTGCTCTTCACCTTTAGCACATAACACTCTTTTCAGCTTTAAAAATTATATACACCTTTTCTTTTCTTTTTTTATTTTGTGTATGACATTTTATTTTTTATAAAGCGAATGACGCCTCCTATGTTGTGAATAACTTTATTATTTCTCTATTTTCCTTGGTATATATAACTCTCTTACCCTATAAGTATTATTTTCCTTGCTTGGGAGATAGCACCTCTTTAGCATTGAACATTATTTAGGAGATAGTACCTTTCTAGCACTAAAAATTAGCTCAAAGGTTGGATTGCTTTCTCTTGCTTTATCTTTGATGTTGGATCTCACAGTGATGGTATAGCTTGGTACATTTCTCTCATAGCAATGTTCTTTACAACTTTATATGCTTCTTGACATCTAGACTTCTTTTGCTAGTTGATTACTTTCTTTTCTCTCGTGCTGGTTGTTGCTTTTCTACCTGTGTAGACTACTGGTTTATCTTTTATGCTAGCTTCATTGATACTAGCATATTTACTTTATTTTTTATAGACCCAAATAGAGCTATATACCTTCAATCATTATAAGCCTTTATATTTTATCATAGGCTTCTTATTTTTCAGACTTCTTTCCTTTCCTTGAAAGAGCATTTCTCTCTTGGGCCTTTTTTATTTAAGAGTCTCTTTCTATAATATTTTCTCTTAGGACTATGGCTTCTTTATTGTCTTCTTGAACCAATGTCAAGGTCAATATGACCTAAATCCTCAATATCTCTAAAATTTTCTCTAAATATTTTATCAAGGCCTCTTTTTTCCTATAAGAGCCTTTCTTTCCTTAGACTTGTTTCTTTGAAGGGTCTCAACCTCTTGGGCTAAATCCTATATCTTTGTCAAGGTCTATTTCTTCAAAACTTGAATATTTCTTTGTCAAGATCTGCCTTCAAGACCTAAAATCTTTATGTCAAGGTCTATCTTCAATACTTGAATCCTTCTCTATCAAGGTCTTCCTTCAAGACCTGTAATCTTCTTTTTCAAGGTCATTTTATCTATGACCTAAAAATTTAATAGCCTGCAACTTAAATTAATATTTTTTTGATGAAATTTCCTACCTTCTTCTTTCACTTGAAGATGAAAGTCTTATCTATATGTTGTAGGAAGCTTATCACACTTCTGATGACTAATATTTGTTGCAACAATGTCTTAGGATCCACCAAAGAACTCAATCCTTTAATGTCAAGGTGACACAGATTTCCTTGATTCTCTAATCAAGATAGCTTGATTGTATTGAATCCTTCAACATTATTCTAAGTGTTAATATAAATTAGTTGTCAAGAATTTATCTATCTCTAAAAATATCCTATCAATTTAAAGGTTGGCTATGGCGCTAAATAATAAATTTTCTTCAATTTTATTCACCCAAATATGAGTCCTTGTCTTCACTAGTTATCCTTCAACCTAGTGTAAAGACTCTAGTTGAGTCATAGTCTTCTCTAGCTATTCTTGTAACTATGGAATGACTCTATTATTTTTACTTACTTTTGATATTACTATAGAGTCCAAGTCTAAATCTCTTTAAAGTAGACACTCCAACAATTTTTTTTTGTAAAGCGAAAAACCCCTTGCGGGATCGCCTTGGTCTAAGAGACCACGAACAAGGGGTTCTACACCATCAAAGTCACCCGGGGGTCGCACCCAACCCTGCCCGTACCAACATTGTCAATTGGATTTTGGGTACCCAATTCAGATTTTTGGTAGGATGGAGATTTGAACTTGGGACCTCCCTTGGAGGATTGCCCTCTCCTATCCAACTCACCTACAACACCTAGGTTTCTAACAAATTTTTTCACACTAGACATAAATCAATTTTATATGCAGTTGTATAACCTATGCAAGAAACTACTTGTAGCCTCTGATACCACTGATGAGTTTTTAATCCTTAATATTAATGTAAATATCATAGGATAAATTCTACAAGATAAAATATATGATAGCCACAATATAGTAAGATCAAGATAATAATGTAACCAAAATAATATAAGCCAACTAATATGTAAATCAAGGCTAATAATAAATCAACTAAAATTCATTAATAAGCAACAATTATGAATGTAATAGTCTGATCATACATGTACAAAGCATTTAGCACAACTTATAATATTAGTTGATAAAATGTATACAATATTTATTACTCCTCTTCCTCTTACAAATGTGTCATACAACTCTATTACAAATATGACAACAATGCTCTCTAAACTCACTATGAATGCTATGAATTTTATGCTTGCTATATTCTCTATGTTCCTATATGGAGTAATATATAGCCATAGTAGAATGACTCTTCATATAGTTGACTATTCCTTTCCTTAACGCAAGTCTCATGACTCGGCTTCTCTACTTGATACTTGCATACACATGACTCTTTCTTGTATGCTCACCTAGATATGACTCTTCACTTTACACACCCTAATCTAAGAACACATGTGCACACTTACATATAAAACATGTGTGTACATATACACATAACACTTTCATATTTGCTCACATGACACTTGTGCATTTCCTACACATACACACTTACATAACACTTGTTTCTTGCACATTATTACATTACATAAAATATTTACTCAAACTCTAATCTAAGAATCAACCATAGTCTAATATTTACAAGGTGTATTATGAAGGTACCATGGGGGTGCATTAGCATGTAGTAAATAATTTTATATTCTCCAACAATAACTTCAAAAGCACTTTGTTATTTATATTTTTCTAGAAACCCTAAAGCTCAAAGTTATTCCTTTGTAGTAATTATTGTGATTTTTTTTTATCAGTTATATTCAATAATATATAATGAAATTTTGGTCCACTCTATTTATTTTTGCTAGAGAAAAATGGGTTCCACTTGGGTCCCTCACCCTTGATAAATCATAACTCTCTTTTTTAGATCTTGATAGTTTACAAACATATTAATTCTCATCTCAATTGAGTTGCTATAGCTAGATACCTAAAATATTTTTATAAAAATATTGAATTCTTGATTTCTATTTTTAGGATCTTCAATATTTTTTGTAAATAAAAAATATTTCAAGATTCAATATCCTTCTTCTTGGAATTTTTCCACAACCTTCATAATACCAAAACTCCACCTCCACTATCTATGCACGACATCTTAGTAGATTAATATATCCAAGAATTTGTGTTATCATAATCCACCTATCAGATCTAGGTTGTTAGTTTCCTTTTGAATCATAAGTACAACCGTAAGAACTATAATAAACAATTTAGCAGTCTCAAAAAGTTGAAAGCTCCAATCCATATTCTATCCCATAATCCAACCAACAACTTAAATAATCCATTAAACCATGAAGTCCATACGATGTTATCTTCTTTTGCTTCAACATACAAAATTTCTACTTGGTTCACAAAAGCATAGTTTGCTTTACAAAATTTGGATTGTTAGTTTCCTCTAATGCATTATTCTATAAATGGATCTCCTGAAACATCTTGTAGTCTTCTAGAACATCACTTTTAATTTACTTCTTTCAAAATTTTCTTGTCAACTTTAGCTATACTTACTACTTCCTCTAACCATGGAGAAGAATATTTAACTTCATGATCCTCTATTGGAACCCCTCTACTGGCTAGCCTATCTACACATTTGTTCCCTTACCTTAATGTATATATATACTTATATGTTCCATGAAGCCTATGTTCAAACTCTATAGCAAGGTCTTGTATTTCTACAATAATCTCTTATATGTTCCATGAAGCCTTTGATTTCCTCAAAATTGTATTTATAACTATTAGTGAATTACCTTTCGTCCATACTTTGTTCCATTTTATTTGTCTATATATTTTTAATCCTTCTAATATTGCCTAAGCTTTAGCTTCATTATTTTTCTTATATAAACTACTAAAAGGGGAATGTGACAAAATCTCACCCTACTATTTTTTATTTGTCCTCCTCCTTCTCCTCCTATTGGTTTAGGATTTTATTTAGATGCTACATCAAAATTCAACTTGACCAGCTCCATTTCTAGTAATTTCCACTTTATATTCTTTGCCTTCCTTTTAATTCTCCTATACACAACATCATAATTCCATTTGATGACTGGATTCCATCTATCAAGGCTCTCTACTTCAAGGTTAGGCATTGGGTGTGTTGATAGAGCTCATTTAGAATCCTCTATGGCTAAATAAATATTTATTTTCATTGTTGCTAATTTTTTTCCTTTTCTTTTAAATATTTATTTGCACCTTTCCATCCATACTATCCAAAGTAATGTATCTTCAATGTATCCCAAATTGTCCATATTGAATTACTTTTAAAAGTTCTCTGTCATTGCTTTAATCATTCTTCAATTCTACCATTCATCAACATGTATTTATCAAATATATTAAGAATCCATTGCTATAGTTCCCATACTATTGAATAATTCTCTAATAGATGGCCTATACTCTCCTTTTTTACATAGAACACATTGTGAGGGACCATGAAAACCTTTTTAATTAGGTTATCCAAGGATACACTTTTATTGTGACCTACTAGCCATAAACATTTTGAATTTTTGAATGCTCAAGCTATTCCAAAATATCTCTCCATATTCTTGAGTTATTCCTATTTGTTGGTGCTTTACATTATATCTGATTCTTGTTGTGTATTCTCCTAAGCTATTCAACTCTCCAATCAACTTATCCTTGGCTTCTCTATAGGGTTATGCATAAGGAATCAAACCCAAAATCTAATTATAAAAAAAACGTGAATCAGTTTCGAAATCCAGATGAACCTTGACTAAATTCATGTAGGAGACATGGTGAATTACCTTTATTTTCACCAAAAATTATAAAATAATGGTGAATTTGATAGTTTTGACGACTATCATAATAAATTCAATTATCACAAAAAATACGACCATCACAAAATAGTTTTTAGTTCGGTTACAAAACAGGGCCTAAATGCAAACCGATTGCAAAAAGGGCTTGATCGTAAATTGGTTGTAAAATAGGGTTCGATCATAAACCAATTACAAAATAGGGATCATATGCGTATTGGGTGCAAAAAAAAGAATCGATCGTAAACTAGTTGCGAAATAGGACCTGAATGCGAATCGAGTGCAAAATAAGGCACAATCATAAAATAGTTGCAAAAGAGGGTTCGGATGTAAACCAGGTGTAAAATAGGGCTCGACTGTAAATCAGTTGTAAAATAGGGCTCGACTGTAAACCAATTGTAAAACAGGGTCCAACCGTAAATCGGTTGCAAATCAGGATCCGACTATAAATCAGTTGTAAAATAGGTTTTGATAGTAGATCGGTTGCAAAACAGGGTCCAAAAATAAACCAGTTGCAAAAAATAATCCGAATGCTCACTAGGTGCAAAAAAGGTCTGAATATGAGTCAGGTGTAAAGCAAATTTGAGTGTGAACTGGATATAAAAATATATCCAGATTCAGGTCGGGTGCACTAGGGTTTATGTTACCACATGTCACATGGTTGGTCACCACCTATGCATGTCGAATAACATGCTACCACGTGTCCACCCTAGTCAATTCTATCTATAAAAAGGCATCGACAGTTGTTTTTCAGGTTTTTTCTTCTACACAAGATCAGAGCGAACCCTTCCCTCCCCAAGCGACCATTACCCCACACCTTTCTAGAGCAAATTTTCCCCTACTTCCACAACTTCCAGCAATGGCCACCACTTCCACAACCTCTCAAAAAATTGTATTCAAAAACCAAAATTGCCCCAGAATTTTAGACTTGTTAACCACCCCTGGTTACGACCTTTCATGGGTCACTGATGCAGGTTTACAGGGTTTGATTTCCATGCCCCATTTTAGGATAGATAAATATGTTCTACACAATATCATTGATGGCTATGACAATGATCTTGTGATCGTCAATCTCACAATACAGAATAGAAAAATATATTTTACCATCAAACCCACTAACATCCAGAGATTGATAGGTCTTCCCCACAAGGGTTTCACTCCCGTTTCACCGAAGTTCATGCTCTCTACCGATGATAAAGCTTACCTAGAGACCAACTACAATATCTCTTCGGAATTATTGTCAGGTATAATTCTCGTCACTTGATTCTCTTAAAGTTCACAATTTAAAATTTGTTATTTGTCATCTAATTTTTTTTGCAGCTTTCACGACTAAGTCCAAAAGAGGGTTAACAAATACCTCTATTACAAACCTAGATTTAAAGGTAATTCTTGAGTTCTTCCAAGCAAGATTATTTTTGCATGGAAGAACGAATATTCCATTCTGGGCATTGGCCTATATGGTTTGTTGTCTTCACCACCAGAAATTTGACTAGTGTACATATATTTCGGATCACATCAGAATAGAGCTCCATAGTGTTCAAACAAAATCAGGGACCATGGTGGCCATAATAAATTATATTTTAGGACTTTATTATGAATGTTTTCATAATTTGCAGGATACTGGTGTACCGACTATAGTGCACCCAACCCTACAAAGCATTGCCATGACACCCCAAGAGGTGAAGGTAATTATTCCATTTTTCACCATCAAATAATTTTTTATATTTTAGCACATTTTCATATTTTAACTTTTTATTTGCACCTAAATGCAGAGTAAGGCAACCAACACATGGATAAAATAGGATGTTGTTATTAGGGGTCACATGCCAGAGGCCACTAGTGATTCAGAAGACACAGGGTTTGAAGCATCACCATTGTAGAGGCCTCCTAAATGTTCGAGGCTAGCTCCTTCTCCTTCAATTTCTCATCCACATGTGCTTGCACATATTGTGCAATGTGAATCTAGTGAGGCCACACCAATGATAGGTAAGTTTACTATTTTGAGCTTCTTGATTCATTACCATTATTGCTTAGTTGAAATTATAATATTTATTTTTCTTTTTTCGTATGTTTTTAGTGTTATGCCCCACCCCCTCGCACCCACACCGAGATGCCTTCACAGGCTAGAGGGCAACAAGATATCTCATCATCGGGTAAGTTTTTTTTAAATAATATGTATTAATTTTATCCACTTTTATTTTCTTTAACAAGATCTTATTATAATGTATTTAGGTGCCTCCCCACTATTTACTCAAAGAAGGTAGCAAATGATGCCACCACCACCACCACCACCTCCACCATGACAACAATTAATGAGAGGTCAAATGGGTGGAAAACAACTTGTTGGAGTGAGATCGCGGGGGGCACCAACCCAGACAATGTCTACATTTCCAAATATGTCATTTTCAATAGGTTGTTCATTGCAAGAAATTTTGAGCTCAGGATTAGATAATCCTCCATTAGAGGATGATTATCTTTTATAAGGCAACATTGAAGGGTTTAAAGCAACAGATGTGCTTCAAGCACAACAAACACAATAATTTCCTAAAGCTCAACAAACCTCATCATCACCTTCTGACACCAGTGACCCTGGTCCTCAAATTGAGGATGAAAAAGTTAATTTTTTTTAAAAATTTAATGGTTGATAATTGTGAAGCACTAATCAAAGATAATTTGCTTCATAATGTAAAGGAAATGAGGGATTGGGAATTTTGAGTAAAGGTCCTTATGAAGGAGATAAATGCTTGATATAAAAATTTTGATAAAAGGGAAGATATTTTTTCTCTGGTCCAAAATAAACCAGAAAAGCTTGGTGGTCTGTTACATCAAGCTCAATCAGGCTTAGTGAATTTTGTATAATGATGAAATTTTAAATATTATGTTGAATAGATTGGAGAACCTAAATGTTGAAGCCCAAGCATATTATAACCAATGGGCTTCTGATAAAAAGAAAGTTGCAGTCGTTGAGGCTTCAAGGGATGCGATTGAGGTGAGACTTTAGTTGCAATAAATTTTATGGTTATCTTTTGTCATATAACTCTCAACTAACTAATGTTTTCTTTTATTTTTTGTAGTCAAATTTTGATAATTTATAGAAACAAGTTGTAAGCATGGATGTTAATATCCAGGCAACAAAGAAATCAATCCAAAGTGCAATATCAATGAAGGAAACCTTACAAGCCAAGGTCAGAGATAATAATTATTTAAGAAATATTATAAAGGAGCACAATTTGGATCCATATATCTTGCTTAAGAAGAAGCATCAAGAAAACATTTCTATAGTGCAAGAGGATCCAACCCTAGAAGAAAGAGCATTGTTGGGGAGCTTACAGAAGGTAGAGGAAGGCCTCATCAGAATTGGAGCATTGTTAATGTGAGAGCTAGATGTTGACATAGGAGATAAGGGAAAAGAACCTAAAACTTTAAGAGCATCTCAAACTCAAGGTGATCCAGATATACAAGGAGTGATCGAATCTATCCTTGAGCCCCCATCTCAAAATTAATATATTGTAAAATGTTTAATAGTTGATAATAAATTTTGTTGTATTGCTATCAACAATTTTGTACAATGTATATTTTCAATGCAAATAATGAAAAAAGGCTTTTATTAATTTGTGTCTTCTATCATTCAATGGTTGTTTCCATTTATATTCTTGTGTTGCTTTTAAATTTAGAATGATTCAATTATATTTACTATTGTAATTTCAAATAATAAACGAAATATTACTATGATATAACTCAGTTGTGCCAATACATTAATATCAATACATTAACAATACTATAATATAAAACATAAGGTTTTATGAATGAACACAGTTAGGACACTACGAAGGCTACGATATAAAACATATAATTTGAAAAACAACGATGTGATATAAATCATAAAAATTCAATTTAGGTAGCTGAAACAATGTTGTGATAACAAATAAAGTCAAATTTATCGATGAAAATGATAACTAATAAATTCAAATTTATCAATGTTGTGAAATCTTGGAAAAATTACAATTCAGGTAGTTGAAACAAACACTTCTCAGCTTGTCCAGAATCACTTTTAAGCATAGCGGATATCTGTGTCTCCACTATCTGATCACTACAAGCATCATTATCCTCATTATCGTGCGTATTAGTGATACCCCTTCTATCTGCTAGGGATTTCCAGTATGCCAATGCTCTATCATAGGGAAATTTGTCCAGCTCATACGATGACACATAAATTCTCAAACAATTTTCCAAATTTTTATCCAACCTGTTACGAAGCTTAGATTTAACAAAAGATAGTGCACTAAAAACCCTCTCATCTTCCATAGATCCCAAAATCATTGTTTGACATAATTCATATAAACAAAAATATTCACTTATTGTATCTTGTAAGACACTACTTGGATACAATTTTTTCCATAAACGTGTAATGGAACCAGGCTCATGGAAGTTACTCAAAAGTGATGTTTGATCAACCATTGTCATTCCAAAATGTGATGATTGTTGTATTAAAAGTTCTTTGTTGAGAATACCTTTGATTTCAACACCATTGACTTCCACACTTTTACTGAAATGTTTAGAAAGTGTGCCCATATATTTAACAAACAACTCATTTGTAGATTTGTAGTCATTAGAAGGACCCCAAAACATGGGGTTAACCACACCCATGGCCTCAAGCAACTCATCTCTTTGAAATCGATCTCTTATTTCTCTTGTCAATGATTCTACTATTTTTAACAATTTAATCTTAGTATTTTGTAAAATTACTTCAAATCCATTGCATGTTATGGGAATTTGTTCAACATCATCCGTAACTATATTTAACCACCTTTCAAAATAATAAAGAGGTATCATATTTCCATGAACATTAATACAGAGATGATCATTGATGTCAAACTTCAAAAAGCTTTTTGGATCATTCATGTTAGTTAATATTTTCCAACTATCAAACAAAGGATCTGTAAAATTTCCTCCAGACACGTATATCCTATCAATATGCATACATATTTGTTTTCTTAACCTGATGAAATCAACAATATATATGGATCTTTCTTGTGCATGTTTAATCAATCTATTCATTTCTTGCAACATTGGAAGAATACCACATAATGTTAGAAGTGTTTCCAAGTCAATCAAATGGTATAGCAAATATTTTGCCTTATCAACTACCCTATGATTTTCATACATAAACCCTATTAAGGATAGATATTCTGTAAAAAATTGTATGCAGGTTGGTACATTGAAATCCACCTTGTATCCACATCTCTTAACAATTTTCTTCCTTCTGTAACTCCTAGTGCAAACTATTGAAACTCTGAAAACCTTTTTGGACTGCACAAAAAATAAGAATGTATTTCATGGATGAGTTCCTCCACTCTCGCAACATTATCGAAAGTGCTCACAATTTTGTATGCAAGATTTATTCTATGAGCCATGCAATGAATGGGTATCAAATACGGGGTAATTGATGTCTAAAGTCGAACACAAAGACCACTCCTGTGTCCTTGCATTATAGCAGCACCATCAACCCCAACACATATTAACTTTGAGGCTATTTCTATATCATTCATTCTCGCAATATCTTTTAAACTAGTTACAACAACATTATAGAGGTTTTTTGCATTACAATTTTCCACCATCTTATGTAATGCTAGCAAACTAGGATGCCTTACATGATTTTGGAATGTGTACACATGCATACAAATCCAAGATGTGTTGTCAATAGTCATAACCTCATCAATTGAAAGTGAAATAAATTTGGTGAGTTTTACTTTCTCCCTTAGGTCCTCCTACTCAACCAATGATAGACATTTTACAATTTCCCAACCACTTCGATCTGACCAATGGGAACTAGGAAGGTTTTGCACATCAGCTAGCTGAAATAGGTGCTTATAATCAATAAAATCGGATATCGATCTACCCTTTTTAAGAATACTATATACAATAGCAAACTGCAAACTTTTTGAAGCTAAAGTGGTCTTATGAATTTTATGAAATTGGGCTTGAATCATTCCACCTTTCTCAACAAGAGATTGTTGTAGCTTCAATTATTTTTCATATTCTTTTGCATATCTAACATGCATGCATTTTGATGCATCCTTCCACCTAACTATTTTCTTAATGGTTCCATCACTTTCTTTAACTATTGAATAAAATTTCCCACAATGTTTTTCTATTGTATCTAACTTTAGTTGCATCTTATGATCCTTACCCAGTTTCCAACTACAAATTATGCATTTACATTCTGTTGGAATGTCATTTTTGTTCTCTGGATGGACTGGCTCTATAAAGGGATAAGTTGATGACCATTCAACCTTAAATGACCTACCAATAGTCCATCTAGTTAACTTTCTACGTTTAGTTTTTTGGCTTGAAGATTCCCCCAAAGTTTGTATTGTATTTGATTTATCACTTTCTTTTTCAAGTGGCATGTCATTTTGAGGAATATCTTCAAGTGTTTGTTGGATGTCATTGTTAAGAGAATTTTCATGTGAAAGCATCTCTTCATGAGGAATATCTTCAAGTGGAGGTATATCAGGGTCAATAGTGTATTCTGCATACAATGATATTCTTTATCACTATTGTATGTAAGAGAACATATTTTTACAAACAAAAAAAATATTCATATCAACATTCAATATGGCCAAAGCCATATACTAAAAATTAATTTTTTGATGAAAAAATAGATAGAATACAAAACTAATTGTTTAGAAGGTAAAAATCATTTGTACCTTTAATTTTTATAGATGTCGATGGCTCGTTGGATTTTGATATATGGCTAAAATATTTGAGGATACTCTTTTCAATAGAAGATTTGCCTCCCTTCTTTCCATCACTAGTAGGTGCCATTTTACTTGTAAAGAAAATATTTTTCATTTTAGAAAATTAATAAAATGTTGAACAGATCTTACTACTATAAGGCCTCAAAATAATATTGTAACTAGAATAAACAAAGGGTTGGTTGGTAGAAAATACATACCAATTTCCAGTTAGGCTTTATCGTGATCTTTTCAATGCCTGCCACTACTCTATTTTCTGAAGATAGACAATTATCTGCACTTGTATTATTTCAGAGGACAAACAAAATCAATATACAAATTCAAATCAGTAGACACGTATTGGAATTTCTATAATTTAAGAAAAATAATGTATATAGATATGAAATATAATTAGAGATTCAAATGTGGAAAAATACCATATTATAGTACCAAATGGCATAGAAACTCATAGTCTTAGTGGAATAGATAGAGGATGACAATGTCTTAAGAGATGGTCACCTAGTTGAAAAATCCTTGAAAACACTCACTTGTGGAATAGAGGAAAATAGGGGAAAATTGAGAAAACATGGGAAATAGAGCATTTACCTATTTGCAATATTATGATAGAAAAATAGATCTTACTACTACAACTCCTTGAACTCATATTCTCAAAAAATAAAAGAAACTGAGAATCATGATGTCTTAAGAGAAATAAAGAATCATAGTGTCTTAAGAGAAATAGAGAATCATAGTCTCTTAAGAGAAGGTCAGCTAGCTGAAAAATCCATCAAAATATTCACATGTGGAATAAAGGAAAATATGGAAAATAGGGAAAATAGAGCATTTACCTATTTGTAATTTTATGATAGAAAAATAGATCTTACTACTACAACTCCTTCAACTCATATTCTCTAAAAATCAAGAGAAATAAAGAATCATAGTGTCTTAAGAGACATAGAGAATCATAGTGTCTTAAGAGAAGGACAACTAGCTGAAAAATGCATCAAAATACTCACATGTGGAATAGAGGAAAATAAGGCAAAACATGGGAAATAGAGCATTGACCTATTTGCAATAAATGATAGAAAAATAACAAAATAAAAACCTACAATTTTATGACAAAAATATATCTTATTACTACAACTCCTTGAACTCATATTCTCTAAAAAAAAGAGAAATAGAGAATCATGGTGTCTTAAGAGAAATAAAGAATAACAGTGTCTTAAGAGGATAGCTAGCTGAAAAATGCATCAAAACACTCATATGTGGAATAGAGGAAAATAGGGGAAAAGAGGGAAACAACAAAATAAAAACTTTAATTTTATAATAAAAAAATAGAGGTAAAATTTTGTACCTTTATTTTTCATGATCGATGCATGGTCAGAATCGGGTTCGGGTGCAAAACTAGTTTCAGATCCTTTCCAAGTGCAAAGCAGTGTTTGACCTTGTCCAGGTGTAAACCGACAACCGTTCATATGGAAAAATAGGTCTGTATCCGGTTTGGGTGCAAATCTAGGTCCAATAGTTATTCAGGTGGAAAATAAGGTTCGAATCTGGTTTAGCTGCAAAGCAGGGTCCAATAACTTTCTAGGTGGAAAATAAGGTCAAGATCTAGTCTAAGTGCAAAGCGGGGTCCAATAGCTGTTTGGGTCGAAAACTAGGTCTGTATCTGGTTTAGGTGCAAAGCAGGGTCTACCCCTATCTGGGTGCAAATCAAAGTCCATATTTGGTTAGAGTGGAAAACTTAATTTATCTTCTATTCGATCAAAAAATGGTTCCAAATGAGGTCTAGGTGGAAAAAGTTTCTGGATATGGTCTGAGTGCAAATACGATTGGTGAAGTTCAATGGAATTCTGCAACAAATTAAATATTTCAGGTTGTCTTTTGTATTGGAAGGTTTTACTTTTTGCTGCTATTGGTTTTTTTTCAAATAGATTGAATGTTTTACATGAATAAGTATCATTTTCACATTAAATATATAAACTATTGGTATAAGAGGTAAATTTGGTAGGATAATTAAATTTTTTTACAATTTCAAGGTGAAAAAGGGTCCTCGATTTAGGCAGGAGTGCTGGTTATTTAAAAAATAAATCGGTAATATTATTATCAACGTGTGGTGATTCGACCCCTAAAAATTTGTTTGACCCAAAAATTTCTAGTGAATGGGCCAATATATAGGGTCTCCAGATTCATCAATTTTCATTTTTGAAAATTCTAATATTCGTGAATTAACAAATATTTGCCACTATGCATAACCCTGCTCCTCTCAAAATAATAATTGTTGTTATCTTTCTACTCAATTAACTCATGGCAAAAATGCCCAATATACTTGTAAAAATCTTCTTTCAATTTATATATTTCTTCCTAATCCTTCTACATGATGTTTGAAATCCTATCACTGTATTTGTATTGAAGTAATATCATCCATTGTTTTAAAATTATATCTAGATTGAGTGGTTTTTTATGACACCGAGTATCAAACCAAATAGATTTTATTTTACAGTTCCCACCACTCATATAAAAAATTTAATCACTAGATCAATTCATTTTTTAAAATTGTTTTGTAGTGTAGAAACATATGGTGGTGAGAATGTAGTAAGGATTAAGCTTAGGTCATTAGGATCAATGTACTTGGAACAATTCTTGCCCATTGTATTTGACTCTATTTGTACAATCTCCAAATTACATTATTCCTTAAAGCTAAATTTTCATGGAACTCTTAAATTGAGACCTCTTCTATTTTTATCATCACACACCTTGCTCCATTTCACCAAAGAAAATTTACTTTTATCATATACTCATGACAATGACCATATAATATATATTAAATATTTTTTCTATTAATTTTGGTATAATATACAAGGATATATAATATGTTGGAATGACCCGTAAGACTAATTTAAGCTACAATATTCTTGCTAATGATAACCATCTACCATTTCATATATGTAGTTTACTTTGAACTTTAATTATAACCAAATTTCATAATTACATCCTCATTCTCCCCTCAAATAAAGACATCCCTAGATATTTTCTAGTAAATTTACCTCCTCCATTTGAGGTGACTTGCATATCCTTGCTTTGAATCTAGATGGAGTGTTTAGGAAGTATATATTGGATTTTATTCGATTAACTTTTTGTCCCAAGACTCTTTCATATTCTTTTAATAAGTTATTCAAAGCTCTAGCCTTTTTTTTCCTTGCACTACCAAAAAGGGTTGTATTATCTACAAGATTTAATCCATTTGACTCATTTCTTCCCAAATTCAAACTTTTTCAATACTACATTATCCTCTAGAGATGCTTTTCTGGAAACACTCTCTATTGGTGTATTATGGACTAAAGACGTTCTTTTAGAGACACTCTCTTCTGGTGTCTTCTAGACCAGAGATATTCTTTTGAATATGCTCTATTATGTTACCTTCTTGACTGAAGACACTCTTCTAGAGGTGCTCTCTTAGGTTTTCTTCTATATATGCTCTCTTATGCCACCTTTTGGATTGGAAAATCTCTTAGGGAGGCACTCTCTTAAGTGTTCTTCTAGAGATGCTCTCTTTTGGTATCTTATTGAGATACTTTTCTAGAAATGTGTTCTTTTGACTATACTTTGCTTTAAGATTTGATTATGATTTCTCTCCTTGGTTATGATGTGCTATCCTAATTGTACTTTACTTTAATATTTAGCTATGATGTACTTTCCTTGCTTAAGAGATGCTCTCCCTTGCTAAGATGTGCTATCCCTAGCTAGACTTCACTATGCTCACCTTATCCTATTTTCGTGTTCCTTTATTTCTATCTACTTTGATTTCTTTATGTTGATTTATTATACTCTTAGACGCAAACCACTTAGTATATTAGATGTAGACCACTTATATTTTTAGATATTTGCCATTTAGACTCTAAGATATTGGTCTCTTAGACTTATCGATGTTGGTCACTTAGACTATTATATATTAGATGCTTAGACTCCATGATATTGGCTGCTTAGATTGTTATATACTAGTTGCTTGGACTCCATGATGATGATCGTTTAGACTTCTCAATGTTGGTCGCTTAGACTTCTCAATGCTGGCCACTTAGACTTATCAATGTTGGACACTTAGACTCTTGATGTTAGCCACTTAGATGTTGGTTGCTAAGATGCTAGCCACTTAAATATTGGTTAGTCAATTTCTAACCACTAGCTTTTCTAGTAGATTATGGCTCTACTAATTAGATAATGACTATAACTTTTTGCTTCTTACTTGTTTTGACTATGCCTAGTCTCTTCTTACTTGCTTCCCTCTCTGGTTTACTTCATTACAACCCTTTTTTAGGATCACTTATCCACTTCAGTTAGCTTTAGTATACTTCCAATGCTTGTGCTTCAATCTACTTAGGTTACCTAGTTGCATATTGCTTGAATGTTTGCAATAGTATTGTTCTAATATTGCTTGATAATAAACTATCAATATATATTTCAAAAAATATGCAAAAAGCTTCAATATTTATACCTTTCTACTATACTCTAGATTTTATTTGAGTCCTATATTCTCTTTTGCACTCTCTCTCAAATTCTAATCTGAGTGCAATATATGATTCTCCTCCTTTCTAGAGAATATAAATTATTATCAGAGTGACCTTCAATGAATCCTCATGTCCAAATTTCTTTTGAGTTGGCTCTTAATCTATTTAGTTGAGTCTTTTATCTTAATTGAATTGTCTAGACTCTAGCATCTAAATCAAGGTGAATTTCATATGTTCCCTGAATATCTATTTTTTTAAATTTTATAAAATAGAGTCCAAGTCTTCACTACTTTTAAATTGGACAGACTCTAAAAATATGACTCTATCAAAAATGGATAGAGTTAAGCAATAGCTCTAATACCATTATTGGATTTTAAGCCAAACTATCTCAAGTCCCAGTATAATTAAGTAATAATATCTTAGGTCTTAATATAAATAATCAAGAGTAGAATTAAATATAAGAGCAATCAAAGTATATACTGGCCAATATAAATTATAATAACATTCACTATAATTTCAAATATGAATGTAAATGGCCAAAATAATTCATGTACAAGCATGAAAAATACTTACAATAATATTTTTTAAAATATGTATACAAGCTTCAATATTATAAATGCTTGCTATGGTGATTGTTTACAGATCATTTTCCCAATATATTATATGGAGTTTTATCTCCATAATATAGACATAGAAAGGTGACTTTTTAATACTTACACATCCAAGAGTTTCCACCTTTCCTATTTTTTACATAAGATAAGACTCTCATGTCCTTTGGCTTCTCATCTTGCCACTATATGTACACTTAACTCTATGAAACTTGCACACTTCTACATGAAACTTACTCTTCTACATGCACTCATCGTACATGAAACTTGTGCCCATCCTCACATTACATATTTTCACACTTACATACATGACACTTGTGCATAACTTACACATAGATAATTACATAAATAACTCTCCTAAACTATAGACTCAAATCCTAATCTATCACATATTTACATTTGTACCATAAAAGTACCATGGAGGTACATTTGTATGTACCAAATAATTTAATATCCTCCGACAAGACTCTCTCTAAGATCATGAAGAAAATAAAGAGAGGAAAAAGAAGTAAACTAAGGAAATCCCCCACTAACATGATTTCCTCTCCCTCTAGCCCCTCATCTCAATGTAAAATTTTACCTCTTGTAGGAAAATATGCTTTAAGATCTAAAAAAAAAGATAAATCAGATAAGAGCTTTGGAAAAATTAAGAAAGGGATGAGCTTCGAAGCCATTCAAACTTAGGGTTCCTAAGTAGGTAAGATTTCGTGTCTAAAAATAGTCCCAAAAAGTGTTGAGAAAGGAATTATTTTTGGAAAATAAAGATTTATTTTTGGTGTACTTAGAGTAAGACAACCCCTTGAGTTAGTTATGAGGATTGATGTTAGATCTTTCATATGACCCCTCTAGTAGTTCCTAGCTAGGTTTGCATAGTTTATTTCTAGCAAATTAATATTGTAAGTGAGTCTCCTTCTCACATGCACTTGTGGGCACTAGTTGTCTTCTAGTTGTCATTTAGAGTGTTAGTTAGTAAGTGTGAACTCAAAGTAGGAAGTGTGTACTTCAAGATAGCTAAAATGGATCTTCTAGTTAGCAGTATTCCTTTCCCTTAACTTAGAAGTTTACGTGCATTCTCCTTTGCACTTTTGTAGCTTTTGGTTAAGCATATTGGATCAAATCCATGATTTGATGGGTTGGTTATGTATTTTGGGCCATTAGTGCCTATATATTGAATTGTAAATAATAGAAGACTTAGTTGGATTTTCAATCCTTTTCATTGGTATCAAAGCCTAGTTCATGTTTGCACTAGGGCTTGTGAGGTGAGAGGATAGGAGATAGTTTTATTATGAGAAATATTTTCTCATTGAGGACTCGGTTTAAGCCCAAGGGGAGCTTGAAAACCATTCGAAGAAGGAAGTTCCTTCGTCGACAAACTCCTCGTTCCAACTTTTTCCTTATGCTCAAGAGGAATAGGAAAAGTTTTCCTCAGAGTTCTTCATATTGTGATCCTTGGAAGGGATTGGATCGTAGCTACGGTCCAATTAGGATTAGGGAGCCATTTGACCCTGCTGCCCCCCCCATTTTCGAGTACTGAAGAGCTCCAGGAGGACATCAAAGCTAGGTCGTGTGTCGACTTAGATCTGGTTGCCTTTCAAATGCTGGTCATGTGTCGACCGGATCTTGAAAGGAGAGCTACTGGTGGGAGCTGGTTGCTCACATTTTTACAAATTAAGTTTGTTAAAATTTTAGAATTAACCCCCCTGGTTAATTTTTAATTTTTTTTAATTTGTAATAGAAAAGCCTTTATTTTAAATTAATATATTATTTTGTCAATATATTATTTTATTGCTGCATTGTAAAAAAAAAAATTACATTTTTTTTTTAAGCAGCCGAAGCCTTGCAGCAGGTTCGGCTGCATTCGGCAGCCCGGCCAGGCCACGGTGGCTTTCGGTAGCCCACGACGACTATTCGTCATTGCTTGCCGGTCGACTACCATCGGGCAGCAAGCCGACGACAATCGTTGTCCACAAGACAGCGATCGCGGTTGTCGTCTGATGCATTTGTCAGGTCTGACAGCAGATCTGATCTTACTGTCAGCCTGACAGTGCCAGGCGCGTCTGTCGTGGCCGTCGCTTTTTGTCGATAGCGTAGCACCCGGGGTCGAGCCGACGACAGCTTACACTATCCATCGGCTTGACAGCCTGACAGTTTGTCAGGCTGCGACTCCGGTGCGGCAGGTTCAGCCACCGCAGCGCCTAACAACATTGTCAGGCATTTGCAGGCTTGGCTGCCTGCGACGCAGTGCCTGACCAGCTTGTCAGGCAACTGCCGAGCCTACGGTCCGCAGTGCCGTTATGGTAGCATCTGACAGTGCTATCAAATGTCTGCCGGGCCTGCGGCCGGTAGTGCCAGGGTCAGCCGCAGCTTGGCCAGGGGCAGCTGCGGGCTTGGAGCCCGAATTTTTTTTGTGCACGAAATTTTGTGCACAAGAGTTTGTGCATGACAAAGGTGCATGAAAATTAGTGCACAAAATTCACCTATTGAAATTTTTGTGCCATTGTAATTTTCTACACTTAACTGGAGTTTGCTGTTGGTTTTTATCTGCTCGGGAAGCGTGCAACAGGCATTTTGTGAAGTCTGCCTCAGGAAGTGTGCCACAGTAGTAGCATAATTTCATGCACTGAAATTAAGTGGGAGTGCATTGTAAGTCATTTTGAAGGGTAACTTATTGTAATTTTTTTAATTTTTTACTATTTAAGGTAGCATGTTAAATTTGGTGTTTATTAATTTAATTTTTAAATAGCTTGATTAAATTCATTAATCTTTGATTAAATGAAATTTAATTTTTAATTAAGTTATTTTTAAGTTAATAAATGCTAAATTGCACCTTAGATTAGTTTAAAAATTTCAAAATTTTCAGCCTTAGGAGTAAAATTTTCAAATTTAGAAGCACTCCATTGTAACAAGGAAAATTTCCATTTTCTTTCCTTGATTAGTGCTTTCTCATTTTTTACTCCTGGCTTATACCCGGAACACATGGCTTCTGACTTGGCTGCCCAAGTGGCGGAACCGGCCCATGTTGTAAATGCTTTGGCAGATAAAGCTAATGACACTACCATGGCAGAAGTCCTTGGCAATCTTGCCATGAAGGTAAATGACATTTCCTTGCATAATTCTTCAACTTCTGCTCATGATTCTCGTCTGAGAGTTCGTTGCGAAGTTCCATTGTATGATGGATCCAGGAACCCTGATGTCTTGAATAGTTGGATTCTTGACATAAGTTCTTGGTTTTCTTACTCTCAACTTTCAGAAGATGATGTGGTGCCTTATGCTAAACTAAAACTTTCTGGTTTAGCCAAAGTACTTGTTGAACGAAAACGACGACAGGAACTCACTACATGGGATGAGCTTGTACAATGTCTTAAGACCAATTTCTATCCTTCAAATTATTTTAGGGAATTGGTTATTAAATGGTTTCATTTTCAACAAGGTACTAATATGTCTGTACAAGAATATATTTTCCAGTTTAACAGGTTCAAAATACTTGTGAATGTGGAGGATGATGTTCCAGGTTTGATTCTCAAATTTCAAAGTGGCTTGTTGGAGCATTTGTATAGGGAACTAATATTTGTTTCTATGGAAACGTTGGATTCAGTTTTCAACTAGGCGCAGCTTGCGGAGGACAAGTTTAAGGCACAATCGCAGGCATTCCGCACACCTGTTACTCAAGTGGTTGCAAACTCATAAAAAGGGAATAATTCTTTCTCACAAAAGAAGAATTTTTCTCAAAAGAAGAATGTGTCTTCTCCATCTCCTTCTTCTCCTTCCCCTTCCGCTTCTACTCCTTCTTCTTCTTCTAAATCTTCTTCTTCTTCTTCTTCTAAGAAATTTTGCAATTATTGTAAGAATAAAGGCCATGAGAAAGCTGATTGCTTTAAGCTTAAAAAGAAGAGTTTAGTAATTACTACTCAAGAGGAGGATGCTTCCAAGGGTCCCCTTGAGTCTGTAGGAGAGAGTAGAGTATATACGGAATTACGAGGTAAGCTTAATGAAGTTACCTTGGTAAATGTAAGTTCATCCGAAGGGGCTCGTGATGCTTTGTTCATCACTCGAGCCCATTTGCTTCATAATTTTGCAACTGATTGTATAGTGGATAATGGCTCGTAGAAAAATCTAATTGCGAGGTCCATTGTCGAGCGTTTGAAGTTACCTATAGAGCCTCATCCTCAACCTTATTCTTTGGGTTGGAACGATAGTGGAAGAGGCTCGTAAATCACTCACACTTGCACATTAAAATTTGCACTTGGCCCACATTTCATAGATCAAGTCACTTGTGATGTGACTCCTATGGATTGTTGTGGGATTTTGCTTGGACAACCTTTTCAGTATGATAGGAGAGTTGTTTATGATGCTTTCAAAACAACCTACACACTTCAAAAATATGGTAAGGTCGTTCTGATTAAAAGCACCAACACTCCTAATATCATTCTAAGTTCCAAGCAAACGAAAAGAGTAATTAAAAAAGGTGGTGATGTTGCTCTAATTTTCATTTGCTCTCAAAACACTTCTACATCTACATCCATTACAAAGCAACACTCTTCAATGGATAAAATATTGCAAAGTTATTCACACATATTTCAGGAGCCAAAGTCTCTTCCTCCAATTCGCACAATTAATCACAACATTGAAATAATTCCTGGTTCTTCTCTTCCTAATGCTCCCATGTATAGACAATCTATTTTGCAAAATGAAGAAATAAAAAGGCAAATAGAAGATTTGTTGTCTAAGGGTTTCATTAAGGAAAGTACTTCCGCTTGTGCCTCACCTATTTTGTTAGTTCTTAAAAAAGATGGCACTTGGAGATTATGCATTGATTTTCGTGCTTTGAACAAAATTTTTGTGAAGAATAGATATCCCTTACCCCGCATTGATGATTTATTAGATCAGCTTTAAGGAACTAAGTTCTTTTCAAAAATAGATCTCAAAAGTGGATATCATCAAGTGCGTATCCAAGCTGAGGATACATGGAAGACATCTTTCAAGACGAAGATGGGCCTCTTTGAATGGTTGGTCATGCCCTTCGGTCTTACTAATGCTCCTGCAACCTTCATGAGGTTGATGAATGATGTATTTCGTGATGTCATTGACAAATTTGTCATAATATATCTTGATGATATATTGATTTTCTCAAAAACTTGGGAGGAACACCTTAGGCATATCCAGCAAACCCTTGATCTTCTTGCGAAGAATCAATTATATGCCAATTCTTCCAAGTGTTCTTTTGGAAATACTTCAGTTTCTTACCTTGGCTATGTGATTAGTGAGAGTGGAATTCAGGTAGATCCCATAAAAGTTGATGTTTTACTTAAGTGGTCCCATCCTTCAACTCTCATTGAGTTAAGGAGTTTTCTAGGACTTGCGAATTTTTATCGCAAGTTTATTCCTCAATATTCCACCCTTGCAGCTCCATTGCATTATCTCACTAAGTCCAAAAATCCATTTCATTGGGAGAAAATCCAAGAAGTTGCCTTTGAGAAACTCAAAAAGAAACTTTGTACAGCACCTGTGTTAACTTTACCCGACCTCTCTCAACCTTTTGAGATTGAAACGGATGCCTCTAAAGTTTCCTTAGGAGCTGTGCTCAATAGAATGGTCATCCAGTTGCTTATCATTCAAAATTTTTTTTTGCTGCTAAGTTGAACTATTCTACATATGACAAGGAGTTGTATGCTTTAGTTCAAGCTATTAAGTATTGGAGACATTATCTTTTGGGAAAATATACAATAGTACACACTGATCATATGCCTCTCAAGTTTTTACAATCTCAAAGTAAAATTGAAGAATCAAGACATATGAAGTGGGCCTCTTACCTCCAACAATTTCACTTGGTGATCAAGTATAAAAAGGGGAAGAGTAATACTATTGTTGATTGTTTGAGTAGGCCTCCAACCGCTCTTGCCTTAACAGTTATGTCCACTTCACACTTGGGATTTCAGACTTGGCCTCATCAGTATTCATAGGATCCTGATTTTGGAAAAATATTTGAGCAAGTGAGTAAGCCTTCTTCTTCCAATTTGCGTCCTTTCCAAGATTTCTACATCAAAGAAGGACTTATTTACAAATTGGACAAGGTTTGTGTTCCTTGTGAGCCTAGAGTGTCACTTCTTAAGGAAGCTCATTCTACACTTTATGGTGGTCACTTTGGGAAGCATAAAACACTTCATCATTTGCAAAGATTTTTCTATTGGCCTAAAATGCAGAGGGATGTGTTGAGATTTCTCAAACAGTGTGCAGTTTGTTGTCGCTCAAAACCAGCTAATAGGAAGTTTGGCTTAGGCATGCCTTTGCCCATTCCTTCCCGTCCTTCGAAAAGCATTTCCATGGATTTGGTTAGTGGTTTTCCTATGACAGTGTGCCAACATGATTGTGTGTTCGTGGTGGTTGACAGATTCAGTAAAATGGCTAAGTTTATTCCATGCCGCAAGACAAGTTTTGCATCAGACTTAGCCCAATTTTTCTTTGACAGCATTTGGCGTTCCTTTGGTCTACCTACCAGCATTATCTCGGATCGTGATTCACGCTTTGTGGGTCACTTTTGGCATTCTTTGTGGAAGATTTTGGGAGTTTTCCTTAACTTTTCCACCGCCTATCATCCGTAGTCCGATGGGCAGACTGAAGTGGTAAACCGTACACTTGTGCAAAGTTTACGAATCTATCATCATGCTTCACCAACAAAGTGGGACTTGAGTCTCACTCATATTGAACATGCCTATAATAGAGCCCTACTTCTACAGGTCATTCACCCTTTGAGGTTTGTATGGGATTTTAGCCCTTGGCACCTTATGAGTTACCTTTGTCTTTGCCTTCTCCTGTCACTTCACATCTTCAGAAGGAGTAAGACAAGGCACACTAATTTATTCAACACTTGCACAATCTTCAATCAAAGGTGGTTGAGATTTTGCAAAAGACACAGCAGCAGCAGAAAAAGGCCATGGATCGACATCGCATTCCTCATCCATTTTAGGTTGGTGATAAAGTTTGGTTGCATCTTGACAAGTGGCGTTTCACTGATAAGACTCATAGCAAAATCAAACCAATTCGCTATGGGCCTTATACTATTCTTCAGTAGGTGTCCGAGAATGCTTTTCGCCTTGATCTTCCTGCACACTTGGGAATTCATGACGTTGTCAATGTAGATCTTTTGAAGTACTTTGACTCTACATTGGAGACTGCACCAGCTATCAGTCATCCTGTGGACGTGGTTCCTGAAGCTCAGTTACCATTGGATGCAGATCAGATCTATGACACGAAGACTCGACAGACTCGCCGGGGGTCTACCACCTCCTATCTTGTGGCTCGGCGAGGACAACTGCCGCATCGAGCTCGTTGGATTTCTTTTCATCAGATGTCTCATGACTTTCCTATTCTTCTGAAAGCATTGGAGTCCAATGCTTCTATTGTGGGGAGGCATGATGAGGATTCATGTTAGATCTTTCATATGACCCCTCTAGTAGTTCCTAGCTAGTTTTGCATAGTTTATTTCTAGAAAATTAATATTGTAAGTGAGTCTCCTTCTCACATGCACTTGTGGGCACTAGTTGTCTTCTAGTTGTCATTTAGAGTGTTAGTTAGTAAGTGTGAACTCAAAGTAGGAAGGGTGTACTTCAAGATAGCTAAAATGGATCTTCTAGTTAGCAATATTCCTTTCCCTTAACTTAGAAGTTTACGTGCATTCTCCTTTGCACTTTTGTAGCTTTTGGTTAAGAATATTGGATCAAATCCATGATTTGATGGGTTGGTTATGTATTTTGGGCCATTAGTGCCTATATATTGAATTGTAAATAATAGAACACTTAGCTACAATCCTTTTCAATTAGATAATCCATGATAATAATATCTTTGAATATTAGATGATTGGAGGCTCCTAACAAAAATATAGCCCTAAAAAGACTTATTAAACTTCAAAAGCTTGATATTATCTTGATTTAGGAAACCATGCTAGAGGTAGGAAATACAACATCTATTCTTATTTCATTCATACAAAGTTGGAAGTTTATTGGGATAAAATCAAATGGCAAATTAGGGGGAATTATCTTAGGATGGAAATATTATTTTTAATTGATTGATAACTTCTTCACAAAAGTAGGCGTAGTATCAGAATTACACTGTAAGGAGTTAGGGAAAACTATAACTATAGTAAATATGTATGGTCCATATAAAGATAGACAAGTTTTCTAGGAGGTATTTTTTGATCAAGATATTCTATAAAAGAAGAATTTAGTGGTGGGAAGAGATTTAAACTTTGTTACAAAAAAGTGAAATATGGGGAGAGCATGCCAAAATGGATCCACTAGCTCATTCTTTCCTTCACAAAATTCAAATTGTTGGACTATGTGATATAGAACCAACAAAACTTACTTCGACATGGAGGAAAAATCAATCTAGACGTCATGGGATGTCTAAAATATTGAACATATTTCTAATTTTAGATAATATCTTAGCTTTATCTGATAATATGAGAACTTGGATAGATTAAGGAGGGAATTAAATCATTCTCCAATCCTTTTATAATGAGAAAAGGATGAGGATAAACCACCAATCCCTTTCAAATTCAATCTCATTTGGCTGGGGGATGAAGAATTTGAAAATATAGAAAAGAATAGAGGCATTATGACCCAACCTCAGAAGAGACATACATGTTTCAAATTACTAGTAATCTTAGGAGAATAAAATTAGTCATATTACGTTGGGCCAAAACAAAATACTGGGAAACTAAGGCAAGACTTAATGAAATCAAATCTCCTCTACATCACCTTTATGGTACTAAAGACAAGGAAGTTTTTTTAGAAAATAAAATCATGCAATTCAAAAAATTGGAAAAAATAAGAGAGAATTGTTACGAGGAAAAATGGAGAATGAAAAGCAATGCTTTATGGCTAGAATAGGGGGATGAAAATACAATTTTTTTAAAATTATGCAAAACAAAAGAAATATACAAACACAATTTGGGAAATGAAAGAGGAGAATGAAAATACTTTGAGAATATTCTAAGAGTTGACAACATTAACAATGCATTACTTTAAATACTTGTATAAATATCCAAACAAAGCAAATATAGTAGAAACAACTAAACCAGTTCTAAATTTACCCAATATGGTTAATAAGGAACTAAGAGAAGCTTTGTTCTAAAAAATAACCAAGGAGGAGTTACTTTCAGTCATCAGATCATTCAAAAAAGAAAAAAGTCTAGGTCTAGATGGATGGACAATTGATTTTTATTTGGATTTTTATAAACTATTGGAGGAGGATCTCTTAAAAGTGATAGAAGAATCAATGATTAAAGGACAATTGCTAGGATCTATAAATTCTAATTTCTTGGATTTGATTTCAAAAAAGATATTAAAAAATATTTCGAGGATTATAGGTCTATCTATTTATGTAATACCCTCTATAAAATCATCTCAAAGATTATAGTTAATGGAATTATAGGGATATTCTCAAACAATTTTCAAAAGAATAATTTAGATTTTTAAGTACAAGGCAAATTCATAAAGCAATAGGGGTAGCCTAAGAAGGACTAATTCTATAAAGATAAGGAAGCAACTAGCAATGGTAATAAAATAAGATCTAGAAAATTGTTTTGATAAAATAAATTGGTTATATCAGGCAAAATCTGATTCAAATTGGGTGTAGAATTCTCTTTGTGAATTGGGTGATGAGATGTATCAATTCAACCTCTTTTGTTGTACTTATCAATGAATCAACTTTCATTATTTTCAAGGCTTCTAGAAGTTTGAGAAAAGGGTGTCCTCTTTCTCCTCTCCTTTTTATTTTGGTAGCAAAAGGTTTGATAGACTGATAAGGAAACAAAAAAGATAATAAATGATAAAGGGTATCAAAATTAGTAACTCTTTGAAGGAAACCCATTTTATCTTTGCAAATGATAATTTACTTTTTGAAAATGGTACATTGAATAAAGCCTTAAAGTATAAATAAATGTTGGACCTATATTGTAAGGCTATAGGAATTGAATAAATCTATGAAAAAAAATAGAGTTAAATTGGTTTCAACTAGGGCAAATAGAAGAAATAACGAGAATTTTTGGTTTCAAGCAAGTAGACTTTGATAAAGGGATAACATAGTTAGGATTTCTTTTAAAACCTAACAACTATGGGTACTAGCTATGGATATGGTTATACACCAAAATAGATAAGAGAATCAACACTTGGTACACTAGGTGGCTATCATTGGAATATCATCTTGCATTGGTGAAATTAGTTTTGGAAGCCACCCTAGTCTATTGACACTCCCTGGCCTACATTCCCATCACAATAGTAGAGAAAATAAGAAAGAAGTGTTTTCAATTTATTTGGTCAGGGAACAAATAGAAGGATGCAATAAAATTAGTTAAATGGAATAATATAATTAAACTAAAATTAGATGAAGGATGAGGCTTCAAGAATATACATAATTTAGAAAATATTTAGCAGCAAAAAGTTTATAGAGATTGATAATTGGTAAAGGATTATAGCAGGAATTAATTCAAGAGAAATATTTAGGCACCTTTCCTTTGTAGATTGGATTAGACTATAGAATAAATTAGTTTCAAAAGCCATAATTATTTGGAAAGCAATAGTGAGAGGGTTTCCATTAGATGGAAATTTCTTGGCTTAGAAAATAGGGAATGGACTGGAAGTAAGGCTAGAAAAATATCCTTGGCTAGGAAGCAAGGGATATTCTCAATTTCTACACAACATAATATATCATCCCCATAGATAATGAAATATGGTATTGGCACTTGTGGTATCATTATAGAATACTAATTTATAAAAAAAAGATGGCTCATAGCAGAAGAGTTCAACTCGGAAGGAAATGATGCATAAATTTGGCATAGTTACACAAAGGAACTAGAAAGAGCAAATATAAGACTAAATTGACAAAGAAACTTTCTAATATGATCTAAGAATCTAGCAAGTGGGTAGTACATTATTAGAGAAGGGTATAAGGTAATATTTAACAACAATGATTAAAAGCTTTGGTGGTGGAATAGAATATGGAAGGTAAAAACTCTAAAAACTAGAATCTTTGCCTAGTTAGCTCTAGCAAAAAAAACACTAACATGGAATGTTCTTCAAAGGAGATATTAGCAAGGACCAAGTCAGTGTGACATGTGTACAAAGGAAGAAGAAAAAAAAGATAATATTTTGGTTCATTATCCTTTTACAAGAGAAGTGTGGAATTCAATTATGTCATTGAATCAAGGGAAAGGATAATGGTTTACTAAAAATATTTTGTATAACATGCCACAGTGGTTCAAATAAAGAGAATCAAAGGAGTATAGATTTATCCCTTTGATAATGTCATGGGGTTTATGGCTAGCTATAAATATTAGGCTATTTGAAGATAAGGAAATCCTAGTGATTCAGGTACAAATGAAGATTAAATCTATTTTTGAAAGTCTAAAAATCTCCCCACCAACCAAAACTAAGCATGCACATAGGAAAACTAATAGTGGATCCTATGAAGCCATGGGCCTTCTTTGATGGATATTGTCAAGGCATCCTAGATATGTGTGGGGTAGGGGAAGTACTGCACTTAAATAAAAATTATAAGATCACTTTCAAGGTAGGTTTAGGAAAAGGATCAAATAATATGGTAGATTGAAAAGCATTGATCATCTTGATGAGAATAACAGTGGAGCAAGGAATTACAACTTTATATATTTATGGATATTCAAAATTAGTGTTAAGTTGGATTGCAAATCATGTTGAGATGAAAAACTTGCTCCTTAGTCTTTTCTATGAGCAAGTGAAATTATTAGAATATTCTATAACATAAATTTCATATAACCACACCTATAGGGAATTAAATGTATAAGTATATGGTATTTAAAAAGATGGTTTGAACCCTCCAACAAGCACTTGGTAGAGGAAGAAGTGGTTAGAGGATATGGGGTTTCTTCACAGTCCTCTTATTAAGGATACTATCAGAGATATATTAAAGAAAAGAAAAAAAAATTGAAAGGTACCCTTGCCTTTATTTGGTAGAAATGCAGGATTCAAATGGTGTTTGTCTTTAAAATTGAACCTCGAGTCTTCAATTTTTGTACTCAGGTAAGAGTGATTCGAGAATTATAATTGATCATAAAGTTATTTTTGCTCTTCACTTGTTAGTCCTGTTATTAGGATTATATTTCTAGATTGTAAGTTGACTATAACATATTACAACAAGGAATCAACACTCCTCTCAGTTCAGTTTATCAACTATTAGATAGGATGTAACTAAAATTCTTGAGGGTGCTTCATATCCGTAGCATTGTAATTTTTTTCAAACTTGAAAATAAAATACAGATTTTTCGAAGGAAAAAAATTCAATTCTTTATCTTATTTATTTTGATTTATTATATCATTGCTCTTGAATAGTTATGAGTCCCACCAGTTTCTAAGTATACAACTTAGTTGAGTTTAACATAAGACTTTGGAACTTCAAAATAAGAGGTTCAACGTTAGAATATAATAAAGGGTAGATTTGTACACCATGTTTTTGTAACTAGAGTTTTATTTAATAAACTTACATTGAATAAATAACATCTTCAATGAACATATATTAGATATATAACATAATTTACAAATATTGACTCATCTAATTTATAATATTATAGATGTTAAAAAATACTTTAGCTTTTATATCTTTATATCATTTTTTAAATTTAAAATAAAATATATTATAAATTATTATTAAAGTATATTTTATTTTCAAATATGTTTTTTTGTTACATAGCAGAGTTGGTCACAACCAAGCTATTTTTAGTAATTGACAAGCTTAGGGTTCAAACCACATGGCTGCTCCCACCAAACCTATTTTGCCTCGTTATTGTTGACACAACGTGAAGGGGACCATTGGTCGCTCAAGATTCGTACCGTCATCGTCGATCTAGCACGCACTCAGACGATTCATATCAAATTACTACCTTTGCAAATAGATTACCCCAAGGTTTGAACTTGGGTGTCTTCTTAGTAAGTGCTTGGCCAAACAAGCACTTACTAATCCGCCTAACCCTCAAAATATTTATTTTTAAATATGTTACTTGAGCTTATAAAATTTGATTACAATTTCAAAATTTAAGATGTAAAAAATATCAGATAAATAGACTACTAATGAAGTACCTTTCAACTAGACTACCAATGAAGTACCTTTTATTTTCATTTCTCTCAACATGCATTGTTCAATCCACCTAAATAAACATCATGTAAAATTTAATATGAAAGTTTCAAATCCCAAAAAATGTTAATGATGATAACTTTAAAGTGATTACAAACTCATATTAATAATTTTCAATGACAACAAAGTTGTGGTAATTAATGTTTAAGTAACAATGTTCTTCTCACGATGAATGTTAAGCAAACATGGATGTTAAGCAAACGTTGATTTTTTTTACATTCATGTTTCAAGGTTATTTGAATAGAGACTTTTAATTTAAAGGTGGAGACTTTGAAATTTTAAATAAAGATTTACAGTTTTAATTTGGTTATACATTTAAAGTATAGTTTAAGATATATGGATAAATAATGTTTGACTCATATGCTTAGAAACATTAAAACTACTTTTACCTTTTTAAAATTTTAAACAAATTTTTAATTATAAAACTATTTGAGTGTTTAAATGATATAAGTTGAATATGTTAATTTTTTTACTTCAATATTTATTAAGTTATCATAATATTAATATGTAATATAAGTGAAAAAATAATAGAAGCATGAAGGGATAGGGCATTAGCAAGGCATAACATTCTATCTGGATGTAGAATTTTTCAGTTAAGTTTTTATTTATCTCTTTATTATCTTTATAGTTTTGCATGCAGACTTTTGTAGATTTATTATAAAGGTAATATTATAAATTGTATTGAATTAGAGATGTAAGCTCTAGTTAAAATATTATAATTACTAGGATATAATGGCAAAAATCAATAAATATCAAGTTTTAGTGTCCTTCCTAAGGACTAGTTTATAGATAAGTCCTTAAAATCATCCCCAGTAGTAGAGGCTAGGGAACACCTCACAAAATAGTGATCCTCATTGCTCAAAGATAAGGTCATCATTAGTACATTTAATAGGCCTTGGCCTAGGGCTTTTACTCTGAGAAAATGAATTGATAGGAGACGGGAGCCTCTAGAAGTAATTCTATCCTTTCTATCCAAAGGTTTCTTCCTAGCCATTTTTTGTTCTAAGGAGAAGAGAAATAGAATCCTGGAAAGGGGTCCTTGGTTTATGAGAAGAGGAAGACTCTTACTTACCTGTCGATATCAAGAATTTGCACTTGAATATATAAACCTATCCTTAATACTGATGTAGGTTAGGATTTATGGGTTACCCATTGAATTCCAGGAAATGGATACCTTCAAGGCAATAGTCAACTCTTAAATGACAAGAGATGAAGTATTGGCTATTTATGACCAGTTATTAGTCATGATTGATATCAGTAAAACTTTTTCAAAATCTATCACTCTTAAGTATGGGAGTAATTTGTGGACCCAAACTATGGATTATGCAAACTTATCTTTTTGATGTAGAAGATGTCATGATGTGGGACATATTGAGAGATCATACCCTAAGAAGAGCCCAACAAAAAAATATGTAGAAAATTGCAAGAGAAACTTATAAATGGATATGGATGAGGATGGCTATCAAATTTTAAAAAATAGGTCTAAAAAATGAAAATAAATAAATAATGGAGACGAATAAGGATATTTGAAGAAACACCAATTCTTTTGAGACTCTATTCTATGAAGAAAAAAACAAATCAAATTTCAAAGGATATGGTACAATAGGATGAAAATATTAACAAGGAATAATGTATTTAGTTTAAACCTAAAGGATCAATGTACCTCATTAGATTTTGAAGACTCTCTTAAAGTATCATGCACAATTAAAGAGAAGAAAATTGGTAAAGAAAATACAATATTATATGCTAATATCTCTACCATTAACAAGGAAATACCAAAAATAAGCAAGATAAGGTAAAAGCTTCCTTAACAAAGCAAGGAGAGGATAAATTTAATGAAAATTAAAATTGTGCAAGAATATTTAGGAATAGACTAATAAGACCTACCCTTGATACTAGCAAGGCAATAAGATAAAAACCTTTAAATTATCAAGTGAGAGCTAGGGAAGCAAAAGGAAATATAGAGAAAGAAATACAATCTAAGTAAGTTGAAATTCTCTTTACCAGATAGCAAAATGATATTGGTAATTTGTAAGAGGGGATAGTAACCCCTAACTAGACATGATTACCATTATCAGCTTTTTAGCTAGATTATCACAAGTCCCAATGTTTAGGATCAAATATAATAATCAAATATTTGAGCATTAAATATATGTGGCTAGTATTAATAAATAAACATTCATATAAAATAACAATAATATGAAGTAAAATGACCAATATCATTCATATAATAACATGAAGAAAAATTATAGTAGAATTGCTCAAACTATATACAAGATTCTTTATTTGATGCTTGAAATACATATATTCTTTGATATATTACATGGAGATTTATCTCCATAATATAGCCTTAGAAATATGAATCGTCAATACTTGACTATTGCACTCCTCACATATTTTGGGATGCATCTTTTCATAATCCACATATAAGATAATCCTCTCATGTCTTTTGGCTTCTCATCTTACCACTTGTATACATGACTCTTGACTCTCTATTTGCATACTTTAATCTATGACACATTGTGCACTCCTACATCTATATATGCACACTCTATTGCATAGCACTACACTTTCTCACTTATCACACTTGCACATATAATTACATAACACTTGTGCATATCCTGCACATAGACACATACATAAAGGGAAATATAAATCACACTCCTAAACTATAGATACACATCCTAATCTAATATTTACATTGTACCATAAGGTGCCATAGGGATACATTAACATGTAACAAATAATATAATATTCTTCAATAATTGTCTCATAAATAAAAGGGATGCTAATAACCTATCAGAATAGAGGTGTATCAGAGACCACTCTTTAAGTAATAAGCCTTATATTCTTTGTATCTAGGAAACTAAAATGACAAAGAAAAAAGTCTTCAAAACTATGAAAACGGTATGGACAATATATAAATTGAATGTTGTGGATTTAGGAGCAACATGAGGAATTCTAACATGTTGGAATACAGTTAGAACCTCTTGTGAAACCATTCATAAAACTAGGCATTGAATAGCCTCGCTAGCCACATGCTACTTTGTAGATATTTGTTACATCCTTGTCAATGTTTATGAACCCACAACTAAGTCAAAAAGATCAAGAGTATGGAGTGAGATTGAAGCCATTATAAGAAGTAAAAAATAAGAAATCCAATTCATGATCATAGGATATTCTAATATCATAACCAAGTTGGATGAAAAATATGAGAGAATTAGGAAAATAACCCAAAGTATGAGATATTTCTCAGCTTTTATTTAAAACAACAGTCTATGGGAGGCTGAGTTTGAGGAGGATAGATATACATGGACCAAAAACAAGGTAGGATAAAACTTTATAGCAAAATAAATAGACAAATGCCTATTATCAGCTTATTGGCTAGATGAAGGGACTTGTGCTTAAATTAATGATTTGACAAGGATTGGTTTAGATCATTGGCCAATAAGTGTTAAAATGGTAGGAAGTGAATTAAAAAATATCATATTTTAAATATGAATAGAAGTGGGAAGACCATCATTGAATTATTGATATGATAGCGTAAACATGGAACACTTCAAGAAATGATAGGTTGTATACACTTCCAAAACAAATATAATCAATGACATAGATTAAAAGAATGGAACAAGAACACTTTTGGAAATATTTATGAGAAGAAATAAGAACTAAAGAGAAATTTTTAAAATTCCAAAATAGTGAGCACGATAATCCAAGCTTGGAGGAAAGGGAGTTGCTTAGTGAATAACATAATATTTTGAGTAAGGAAGAGAAATTTTGGAGATTAAAATCAAGAAAGACTTTATTAAAATATGATAAAAACATAATTTTTTTAATAATATGGCAATTGTACATAGATCAAAAACTATAATAAGTAGAATCAAATAAATAGAACAAGTATGGATTAAAGATCAACGCAAAATAAAAAAAAGAGATAAAGTTATTTTACCATAATAGAATAGGATCAAAAGAGAATAAAAAATTTAATGATAAACTACAACAAAAAGTGTCATTGGTTTAGTAGATGAAGACAATAAAAAATTTATGGATACTTTTACTCTAGAAGTTCATTCAACCCTTTTCTATTTTGATAATGATAAGTCCCTAGGTCTAGATGGACTCTCTACAACATTTTATCAGTATAATTGGAAAATAGTGAAGTATTCATTAATGGTGGTAGTGAAACAATCTAGGGTAAAATAGCACATACCTTATAAAATAAATGCAACATATCTTACCTTGATTCCAAAAAAGAAAGATATGGAATTTTTTATTCAGGCTCATAAGCCTATGTAATATGACATATAAGATAATCTCCAAAGTGATGGCAAATTGGTTACGATCACTATTAACCAAAATTATTTTATAAGTTCAAGAAGGATTTGTGAAAGGGAGATAGATTCTGGATGATATCATAGTAGTCCATGAAGTAGTGCATTCAACTAATTCTAGAAAAGAAAGAGTAATGATCTTGAAACATGATATGAATAAAGACTATGATAGGGTTAAATGAGTTTTTTTTTGCAATATTAAAAAAACGTGGATTTGAAAATAAATGTGTGGTTATATGGATTAAAGATTATGTCTCTATAGTACCATATTCAGTGTTGGTCAATGAGCTAATAACATAATTATTTAAAGCCAAGATGGGTCTTATATAGGGATATCCTTTATCACCATATCCATTCATTATTATGGTAGAGGTATTGGGAAGGAACATGAAGAAGGTATCAAATATGGGATACTAAGCAAACCAAAGGGTAGTAATAATATGGACAACATCACCCATAAATAATTTATAGATGACACAACCTTTTTTGGGAAGGTAGAGAAAAACAAGGCCAAAGGTTTGAATAACTTATTAAAGGAATATGAAAGAGCATTGGTGAAGAAAGTTTATAGGACAAAATCCAAAATTTACTTCCTAAAAATTCCAAATAGAATCAGAGTATGGATATGCAAGTTACTTCAAATGGAGGAGGTAAATTTATTAGCAACATATCTAAGGATGCCCCTATTTGAGGGAAGAATAAGGATAAATTGTAGAAGTCAGTTATAAGTAAAGTTCATAATAAACTACCAATATAGAAATGTTGATGGTTATAATTATCAAGAAGAGTGCAACTAATTAAATTGATCTTACAAATCATTCCAACTTATTATGTATTTGTATATTATGTCAAAATCAATAGAAAAAAATTAATCTATATTATGCAATCATTTTTATGGTCAGGATTACATGATAAAAGGAAATTTCCTTTGGTGAAATGGAGCAGGGTGTGTGATGATAGAGGTAGTAATATATCAGTTTAAGAGTTCCTACAAATGTAAACTTAGCTCTAAGGAAAAAACTAATTTGGAGATTATACAAAGAGAGTTGAAATACAATAGACAATAATTTGTTAGGACCCCATCCTAAAACTATTATGTAATAACCTCCCTTCTAACATGGGGACCCCATCCTAATGATATTACGTAATAGTTTATGGCACTACAAGCACCTAGACAAGTGGTGCCATTTAATGTAATTGTTAACAAAAATGTAATTATTTTGTTTGGTAGAATATTCTAGCTTGGGAGGCATTCTACATGTATGCCAACCTTTGAGCATTAGGTTTAGGGTTATGAAGAGTATTTAAAAATGTAAGAGGTATATATGGATGCACATTTTTGCATATTGAATCAAAGTTCCATTAGGAGGTTACCCCCTTTAAGAGGCCAATGATTTTATATTATAATTTTGTGAGATTAATATATATTTATGCATTTCCATTTTGTATTGCAATATTTTGTTCTTTCATGAATTACTACTTTTATTGCAATATTTATGTGGATGTGCATATTTTAACTAGAAGGTTCCTAACAAGTGGTATCAAAGCACTTTTCAAGGTCATGTTTTGCTATGATTGCAATAGTCCATGCCCTACTATTTTCATTGTTAAGTATAAAATGTTCATGTTCTTATTTTTTTTGCTTATTATCCTATTAAAAAAATTGAGTCATTTTTTTATGTTTTAGTTTAATAGGTTAGAAACCTTGTATTGGGGATTTGAAAATATCATGGAGGAGATATTGCTATTGGCTAAGCTATATTTCTCGTAAATCATCTAGTGAAGTGAGGGGAAATTAGGCTCTAATACCTAGGCCTCAAACAATACTTGCATATGGAATTGAGCTCCCATGTATCTTCGAGTGTATTGAGAGACCCTCTAGGATTAGGAGAAACCTTTAGCCCTAGGAAGATTTTCAACTATGTATCTATCCATAGTGCATAAATTATAGCATAAAAGAAGATCATCCATAGTGCTAGGAATCTTCCTTAAGTTGTGGCATAAAATGTTTATCCAAACATTATTGTTTGTCTTTGTGGTATAACATAGGGCTATAGATAATACATACACCTTGGCCTAGAGTACCCTATTTTTATTGAATGTTTAACCTGAATGCCAAAAATCCTATCATAGAAATTGAGCATATTTTTTTTATATACAAGATTTTTTTCATCTAGCCCATCTCAATAAGTATTTACTCTAGTGAGGGGGACTTGGAGGGGCTTAGGATTATAATCATTGAACTCAAGCTTGCAAACACTCAGTGAAAAATAAATCAATCTACTACATTTGCCCTAAAAATTAAGCATATCAAAGAGACTACATTATCACATAATTGACTAAACTAAAATAAATGAAAGAAATTTTGATGAAAGTAGCAGTCAAGATAGGTTTTGTTAGTACTAGTTGGGTATTATTTCAACTAAGGTCATAGTTAGTAACACTATAGACAAAGTCTGACCATGTAGTTGTTAATTATAGTTGGGAATCATAATAGTTACGACAATTATCAATAACAAAGTCTACCAAGAAAATCGTCAAAAATAGTGAGTTATAGAGTTAGATGGAATAGTTGTTAGTAACAAAAAATGCAGGGTTTGTTAAGGGTATTGTTGAATAAAAGTCATTTTTTGAGTGAACCAAGACTCCAAAAAAATAGATGACCCTTGAAGACAACACTTGACAAGAAAAAATAATAAAAACGTTTGGGGTATCAAAAAATGTCATCTAAAGACCTAGCCCATTCTGATCATCTCTTGGAGGTGATCATTTTGATATATAGCATCCGAATATTTTATAGGATAGTTAATAAAAATAGTAACTATCAAAATAGTATTCCTATTTTTAGTAAGTTCCCTTAGAAGGTAAAAGAACATAGATTATGGTTATAGGCACTAGGGAACAACAAAAGGGACCATAAATGGATAAAAAAATTACCACACAAGTAACTTCATGGGGGAAGCATGTGGGAGGTCAGTTAAGGGATGGTTTAAATTAGTTAAGGGATGAACTAAATTTTTTACATGATTCCCTAACCTATGTGATAAGGTAACAAAAGGAAATGAAGGAGAAATTAAATGGAAAATTATAGACTTGGAAGGTCATTTAACTAGTAACATCCACACATATGGTTGATTTGGTTCTTTTGATCGTAAGGAGAAAGACCCAACAATTAGGAGTGGAAAGCCCACAATAATAATGGATTTAAATTACCCAAATTAGACTTTACAAAGTTTAATGGAATTTGAAGGGATGGTTGTGTTGAGCATAACAATATATCAATAGTCATAATGTTCATTAGTATATGCATCTCATAATTGCTTATTTCAATCTTGAATCAGATGCCCTGTAGTGGTTTCAATATCTCAAAAAAGCAAACACCAAGATTACTTATCTTGATTTTGAGCAACAACTAGTCACTCAATTTGATCCTAGTGAGTATGAAGATTTTATAGGAGCCCTTTATAAACTCAAAAAAACTTTAACTATTCGAGACGATCAAGCTCAGTTTAAAAATTTGGCTAATCATACCATTGGCTTGAGTCTTGAATTCTTCCAAAGCTATTTTGTGAGTGATTTAAAGGATGACATTAAAAATGAATTTAAAATGTTAAGGCCACAAAAATATAGCAGGAAATAGCATTGACTAGATTGTTAGAAGAAGGATTTAACTCTCAAGGATGCACCTCCAAATTCTCTCCATCCTGACCACCTTTTTTGTCTAAGCCAACATCTAATCCTCCCAATAAATCTCCTACCATTAAAAAGTTGACACAAGAAGAGATGGATGCTAGAAGAGCCTAAGGGCTATGCTATAATTATGATGAGTATTCCTCGAGACATAAATGTGTGAACCAAAATTTGTATTTGCTTGATGTGGATGAGACAACAACAAAAAAAAATTTAGAGGTGGAAGAGGATCATTAGGAAAAGGAACACATAAACCAACTAGAAGTACTAGAAGAATCCCAACTAAATTTTTTGGCACATGCCTTAGTAGGCATATCAAATTATCAAACCATGAAGGCAATAGGATATTTTAAAGGACAACCAGTAGTTATTATTATTGACTTTGGGAGCACACATAACTTTATTGACTAAAGGGTGGAAAAATAAGGAAAACATTATATTAATAATTGTAACTCCTTTGAATTCATGATTGTCAATGGAGGAACTTTATCTTATAAAAAAGGTCCAAAATATCAAGATACAAATAGAAGGAATATGATCTTAAGACTAATATGTTTGCCTTACCCCTAGGAGGTGTGATGTTGTTTAGGAGCACTATGGCTGAGGATGTTGGACCTAGTATTGTAGGATTTTTCTCAGCTATGGATGAAATTCAGCCAATAGGAAATCAAGTACACCTTATGGGACATGAAGGTCAGGTTCAAATTGTTTCATCTCATAATATGGATAAACTATTGAAAAATTCATCCCATGGAGTTTTGGCTTGACTATTTGCTATACAAGCTCTATATGATGGAGATAAGGCCCATTAGGAGGAATTACAACTTTTATTGCAAAAACGTGCCATAATCTTGGAGGAACCCAAAGGACTACCCCTCATCATACTCATGACCATGTTATTCAACTTATTTCAAGTAGTCTTCCTTTAAATGTCCATCCTTACAAGTATTCGTATGTCCAAAAATAAAAAATCAAGAAAATGATGTAGGAACTTCATGCTATAAGAGTTATTCAACCTAGCATTAGTCCCTATTCTTCTCTAGAATTGTTGGTATATAAAAAGGATGGGTCTTGGAATTTGTATGTGGATTTTAGAGAACTCAATAAAATAACTACTAAAGATAAATTTTCCATTCCAATAATTGATGAGTTGTTAGATGAGTTTCATGGTGCCTAATATTTCTAAAAATTGGATATGTGGTTAGGATGCCATCAAATTTGAATTAAGGACAAGGACATTCCTAAAATTACTTTTGGAACTCACAAACGATAATATGAATTCTTGGTTATGCCAATTGGTTTGACCAATGCACCTTCCACTTTTCAAAGTTTGATGAGCTCCATTGTTTGACCTTTCCTTCACAAATTTATTCTAGACTTCTTTAATGATATTTTGATTTATAGTCACTCTTGGGAGGAGTATCTCTAGCATTTGGATAAGTACCTATAATTTTTATCTAAGAATCAACATTATGCCAAGAGGTCAAAGTGTTCTTTTGGGTTGTAAGAAGTAGAATATTTTGATCATATTATCGCCAAAAGAGTTAAATTTAATACTAAAAATATTTAGGCTATTCAAGAATGGCCAAAGCCTTAAACCCTAAGGGGGCTTCAAGGATTATTAGGACTCATTGGATATTGCCATAATTTTTTATAGAATTTTGGAAAGATAGCGACTCTCTTGACATCCATGTTGAGAAAAAAATCATTTATTTAGGCAGAACCAATGGAGAAAGCTTTCAAGGAGTTAAAGCAAGCCATCAACCACCCTAGTGTTAGTAGTGCCTAGTTTTTCTAAACCTTTTGTAATTGAAATTGACGCTTCTAACAATGGAATCAAAGAAATTTTGATGCAAAAAGGAAGAACATTGACCTTCATTAGTAGAGCACTTTCAAGCTAGAATTTGGGTGAATCTACTTATAAAAAGGAGATGCTAGCCATATTACAATTTGTTAATAATTGGACGCTATATCTATTGGTTGTGGAGCTTGATTCTCTTTTGTAATTTGGAGGTCTTATTTTTGGTTGTGTACCCACTCTAAAAAAGGGGGGTGTAGGGGGGCAACACCCCCTACTTGTGTCACTGTGGGGGCATAGTTGGGGTTCAGGAGCAGCACCCTCAAACCCAAAATTAGATGTTTTTTCTCTTTGTAAATCTGGACCATTCATTATTAGGTTACAGATCAAACGATGGATTTTATGTTGGTATTTTTTGCCATAAAATTGTAACTCTATTTTATAAAGAGGATTTCGAGCAGCGACTATGTAGAAGAGTAACATACGATGATAGAAGAAGAGGAGGTTACAATGAATGCATTGTAGGTTGTATCCCTTGTTTTTGCTAGACAAAATAATAAAGGCCTGGTTATTTTCTTTGTGGACGTAGCCCATATTGGGTGAACCACATATATCTATCTCTCTTGTATTGCATTATATTTTCTACGTTATATTTCCACATTTTATTTGTTGCTTGCCTTTTTATTTCTAATAATATCTCATAGGGCATCTTTTTCCAATCAAAAGAAACCATCAAAGTCTTAAGTACTTCTTGGAATAAAGGGTAGCCACACCTGAACAACAAAGATGGGTATCTAAATTATTGGGCTATGATTATGAAATCACATATAAAAATGAAAAGAAGAATATAGTGGCCAATGCACTATCCTAACAATATGATGGTCAGGGATTGTTAAATGCTATATCTACACCCTTTCCTTAATGGATTAATCATATAAGAGAAGAAATGACAAAGGATTCTAGTTTGTAAACTTTGATCAACAAAATCCAAGTAAAGTCCAACTTATACTTTATATACACTTGGGATAGTCAAAACATGAGAATTTATGACTGACTTGTCATTCCTCAAAAATCATAAATACGAGAATTCATATTGTAGAAAATGCATGCATCACAAACAATTGGACATTCCAAGTTTCTAAAAATCTATGAAAGGACCAATCATACTTTATTTTAGAAGGGAATGAAAAAAGATATTCAAACTTTTATGGTAGAACATGACAGATGCCAATGAATGAAGGTGAAATTGTGTGTTCCCATGGAACCCTTAAAGCCTTACCAATTATGGAACAAGTGTGAGAATATATTTCTATGAATCTCATTTAAGGGTTACCCAAGTTGGGAGGAAAATTAGTTATTCTAGTGTAGTGTATCATCTCACTAAGTATGCTCATTTGTGTTCCTTATCCCATCCCTACACAATATCTGTAGTTGCCCAAATATTTTTAGATTCCATATTTTTCCTTCATGGAATACCTAAATCTATTGTGTCAGATAGAGACCCTACTTTTACTAGTCACGTTTGGCAGGAGCTGTGTAAGTTGCAATGCACTCAATTCAAAATTATTTTGGCCTATGACCCTTAGACTGATGGCCAAATTAAAATTACTAACAAGTGTTTTACATTATTTGTTGCTTTATGTTATAACATCCTACACAATGGGATAAATGACTCCCTTTGACTAAATGGTGGTATAATACTTTATATCATACCACTACCAAGGTTACCCCATTTGAAGTAGTATACGATCTTCCTCCACCAACACCCTCCTCCTACATTCCAAGAAGCTCCAAGGTTCAATTTGTTGATTCTATTTTAAGCCAATATGTTGCCATCCTCTAACAACTTAAAGTGAATCTTGAATTGACCTAGAACTGTATGCACCAACAAGCTGATCATGACTTTGAAGTGGGGACATATTTTTCTCTGCCTATAGCCCTTCAAAAAATCATCTCTCTAGCTTCGATGATGCCAAAAAATTGTAACCAAATACTATGGTCTCTAACAGGTGTTACAACTGATTAGTTCAATAGCCTACAAATTGACCCTTTCATTAACCTCCAAGATCCATCTAGTATTTCATATCTCCTCTCTAAATATGGTTGTTGGCAATAAGGTATAGGTACAATCCACATTACTAGAGTCAGATTAAGGATTCATCATTCTCAATCCTAAATGAATTTTGGACAAGATATTGTACACCCTTTTCCTCTATGTCATAATTGATGTTCTTGTTTAATGGTGAGTATTACAACCTAAATATGTCATACTAGAGTCCCTCTATCAACTTCAATAGCAGTTTCCTCATCTTCAGGTTTGAGGATAAAATGTTATGAAGAGGAAGGGTATGTTAGGACCCCATCCTAACACTACTATGTAATAATCCCCTTTCTAACATGTGGAACCCATCCTAATGATACTATGCAATATTTTGTAATAGTTTATGACACTAGAGGCACCTATAGAAATAATACCATTTAATGTAACTTTTATAAAGAATATAACTAATTTTTTTGGTAAAAGATTCTAGCTTGGGTGACATTCTACACGTAAGCCAACCCTTGAGCGTTAGGTTTGGGATTATTAAGAGTCTTTAAAAATGTAAGAGGTGTAGATGAATGTATCTTTTTGCATATTGAATCAAAGTTTTGTTAGGAGGTTTCCCCCTTGAAGAAGCCAATGATTTTGTATTATGATTTTGTGAGGTTAACATATGTTTTTGCATTTCTATTTTGTATTGTAATATTTTTTTCTTTCATAATTATTGTTTTTATTGTAATATTTATATGGATTTTTTTATTTTAACTAGAAGGTTCCTAGCATAATTCTTCTAAGTATGTTTAGCCTAATGACCCAAGATTAATATTTATTGCATTATCACTGTTAGATGGTTTTGCATTATGGAACAGTTTTAAAAAATCAATTTATCTAGTGATTAAAGATCTAACATGGGTGGTGAGAATTAGAGAAAAAAATCTATTTGGCTTTATACTTGGTGTAATAAAAAACTACTCTATCTAGATCCAATTTTGAAACCATTGGTGAGATTACTTCAAGATAAATATGGTGATAGAGTTTCAAACATTATGTAAAAGGGTCAGGAAGGAAGATACATATGGAAAAAATATTTTTTTACAAGTATTATGGACATTATTGCTAGGAGGTAGTTGAGAAAAAAGATAACAACAATGATTATTCCAAGGGGAGCCAAGGATAAGTTGATTTTGGATTTGAATAGCTCAGGAGAATATACAAGAAGTAGATATAATGTAAAGAACCAACAAAATAGGAATAACACAAGAATATGGAGGAGATATTTGGGATAGCTTGAGCACTCCAAAAGTTAAAATGTTTGTATGGCTAGTAGGTCATAGGAGAATTTGATCCTAGGATAACCTAATGACAAAGGGTTTTCATGGCTCCTCATAATGTATTATATGAAAGGAAGAATGAGAATATATATGATCTCTTGGGACACTGCTCAATAGTATAGGAACTATGGCAATAGATTCTTAATATATTTGGTAAACTCATGGCGATGAACTGTAGAATTGAAGAATGGTTAAAGCAATGGGAGAGCACTTTTAAAAGTGGTTTTATGGACAATATGAGATTCATCGAAAGATACAATACTTTGAGCAGTATGGCTGAAAAGGAACAAAAGAATATTTTAAAAAAGGAAATCAATTTAGAGGTAATAAACAAATTTTTTTGTTTAGTCATAGAGGAGTCTAAACTAACCCTTTCAACTCACTCATCCTTAATAACAAAGTAGAGAACCTTTATATATAGAATCAAGTCATCAAATGGAATTATGATGTTGGACATGTGAGAAATAAAAGGAAGACAAAGAATATAATGTGGAAACCAACTAAAGTGAAGTTGGTCAAATTGAACCACTATGAGGAGGAGGAATAATTAGAAATAATAAGGGTATGATTTTGTTACACTTTTAGCAGTGGATTTAGGACAAATAATGAAGTTGAAACTTGGGCAACATTGGAAGTATTAAAAATATATAAACAAATAAAATGAAACAAAGTATGGATTAAATACAATTCCCTAATAGTTTGAGGAAATCAAAGACTCCTTAAAACATACAAGGGATCATTGTTAGAAGACAAGACCTTTCTATAGAGTTTGAAGAAATCATGTTTACACATACTTTTTTTTTGTTTGTGGAAAACATCCCATAAGGGATGCCGCTTTTGGGTAAGACCCAAGGAGGTAGGGTATCTCTTCCACAAAAAACACCCAAAGCTTGCACCTAGCCTACCATATTTGACACATGTAAGGAGTTGAAACAACACAAAACAAGAATACATAAACACAAACACACGAACACAAACACACAAACACAAACACACAAAAAACTAAAAAAAATAAAGCATACTCCTTGAGTGTGTCGACAAGAAAAAATACAATCAAACACACACATAAATAAATTAAAAAAAAAACATGAACCACATAGAACAAACATAAACAACATAGCAAAACACAAAAAAACGATGAAAATAAACAACACCAAAACACGAAACCCACAAAAAAACCACAAATACAACATAACAAAACAATACCATAACAAAAATAACAAAAAGAAACAAATACGCAAAAAATTAAAAAATTATAGAACACGAACCACATAGAAAAACCCCAAAAACAACATAAAAAAAAAAATCCAAAACAAAAACAACAAAATTAATCAAAAACATCATAAACAAAATCAAGAAAAATAAATACAACAAAAAAAAAGCACAAAGGAGCTATAGACAAAACAAACAAAAAACGATAACACTAAAAATAAACCAAAGCTTAACAAAATACCAAAAATATCAAAAATTGCTTAGCAAAATAGCCAAAGATTCCAACATTGTCATAAATAGACTGATTATAAGTCTTAGAATTATGGCATCCTTATCCTTTTATTCGTATCTTGCTTCATTCCAGTTGGGACTATAGGCTGGTTACTTGGTACCACGACACTACTATTGGAATTTGTATGGTCTTTTGGCAGATCCGTTTTGTTTGTACTTTGAATCTGCCCTTTTGTTTTGCACTTGGGTTAGTTTTCTACCTTGTACTTTTTTTTCCTTTACTGTTATTTCTCAGCATCAAGGCAAGCTCTTTTAATGATTTCTTATCATGCAATCCTTCTTGTTCTCTCTCTTCATCAAACTGTGTCTCCATAATAATTGTTTCCATTTGACCATCCTCATCATATGCTTGCTCATCCATGGAGAGAATTTCAAAGGTGTTAGGTGAAATTATTATTTTCTCTTTTGTTGCTATTTTTTTCTTTGTGTTTTTTGTTTAGGGATTTGAAACCTTGTCAAGTCCCCATCCTCTTTCTCTTTGTTAGAGATTTGATGTGGACAATCTTTGGCTAGGTGGTCATATTCATAACAAATTCTACATCTAAATGGAATATTTTCATAATATATTACTTACTCCCATGTTTCTTCTCCATATTGTAAAGTAATCTTCTCTGGAAGTGGTTTGTCAAAATCAATCAAAACACAAATCCTTGCATAAATCATATGCTCTAAGTGTTGGGTGCTATCAAAAGTCATCATGTAAACTCCTAAAGAATTTCCAATTGTTGCGAATATCTTTGGATGCCAGTATTCTATCGAAGACCAAATAAACAGACCCAAACAGGGGCAATTGATGGCATCTCTTCCTCAGCTTTGAACTTGGTATGCCAGGGCTTCATGAAGAGCCCTGCCCTACCAAAAAACCATGGCCCCCCTTGAAAAATGTTCTCCCTATCTTCTTCATTATAAAAAAAAATAAGAAAGTAGCCATTAGGGTAAGTAAAAATTTGGAACTTACCTTTAGTGCTCCGGTTTTTGGTAGCCCATTGCTTGAAGGTAGCAATATTCAGTCATAATAGCAAGAGAACATATGTGCAAATAGGCTAGCCAATAAAGGGGTTTTAATAGTGGATTGTGAAGTTAGATTCTTTTCTCGATGGTTAAAGGAAGTAGTAAGTTTAGTTGAAGTTGATAAGATAAATATGAAAGGAACAAAGTCAAATAAATATTCTAAAGGACTCCAAAATGTTTTAGGGAATAAGAAACTAACAATGCAGATTTGTTAAAGCGAACTATGATTTCATGAAAAGAACAAAAGTTTTGTATGTTGAAACAAAAGATGACCAAGATGGGCTTCATGGCTGAATGGATTATACAAGTTAGACTACTACCTTTGTACAAACAAGCATGCCCCCAAGGTTTGAACCTAGGTCTCTTCGCCCCTAGGGACCACTATTCTTTTACATTATTCTTTAGATAAATGAAGTTTTGTTTTTCTTGGTGTTAATGGTCAACATATGTAACATCCCTATATAATTAATTTTAAAATTTATTTAATATGTAAAATAAAGTTTTTTTGTTTTTTTTTTAGTAATATTAAGAAGTGGGGGTTTTGACCAGGAATCCCCCAACCTATTACAACAACTCCACCAGGAGACACACACCCACCCCCTCACACACTCACCCACGCCACGGTTTGAACCTTGGACCTCCCCAAGAAGAGCCAAAGCCCAAATTGCTGCGCTGCACCCCAGATGCCGTAAAATAAAGGTATTGATATATACATAAATGTGAAGTTATTATAATATCATTATATGTTTATAATATAATATAACGCAGTAATTAAATATAATAAATTAAGGTTTTGAAAAGGTTGGTCTTTTTTCATCAAACTTAATAACATCAAACTATAACAAAGATAAAAATTTAAACCTTAATATAAACTACATAATCTATATACTTAACAATTTTTAACTTTTATTACTATTATTTTTATCTAATTTTTTAAATATTAATTTTATTTTATTTAATAATAAATAAATCTTTTATTTTTATTATAATGAATCCAGAACAACTCACTGAGAATTAAACATTCTTGCATTCACTAGATAGAAGATGAAATTTTTATTTATAACAAAATCAAGAACTTAAACATCCACGGCTTTTGTCAGCAGCAACTTAAACTGACGTAACTGATATATTATTATTAATGCTTTTTAAATTATTTATTTGTATAAAAACTTGTATATATTTCCATCCATAATTTAGATAAGGTCTATATTATATACTTAACTGCTAAAAATTACAATACATTAGGTCCCTTAATATCTTTCGTATACCAGAAAGTAGAATTTTAAATAAATTTCCAGATGAACATAATAAACAACCCAACAATATATTTATAACCTCTCGTGAAGAAAAAAAATAACATAAATAAAAAAATAACCTCTCATGAAAATCGATGTACAATGTTTATTCCGGATCAGAAACAGGCTTGACCCACATGAAGAAAATTCATGGGATGTTATTAAGAAGAAGCGTATTCCAGTCCACGTGAACATGGTTGCTGACCAATGTTGTTACTTGTCGAGGTTGCTGGCAGCCACGTCAACCACAAATCGGTAGCGAACATCATTCTTCTCAAGCCTTTCCATGGCCTTGTTCAAGTAATCGACACCCACGATCTCGATCTGACAGGAAACATTCTTCTCTGCACATAAATTTAGAACTTCCTGTGTTTCATCCATGCTTCCAATAAAACTCCCAGCAATGCTCCTCCTTCCTGCCAAATCAATGAAAAAAGAAAAAGAAAAATGGATTATATGATAAGGTCAATCCATCTAAATAAGATCTTCTGCTTTTGCACAATAGAAGACATTTTACCAAGTATCAAGAGAGGAGAAACAAAGTGCATTGGCTCTCCAACAATGCCAAGCATGATAAGTTTTCCACTGATCTTCAGAAGAGAAAGGTATGGTTCCAGTGGATGGTTAGCTGGAATTGTGTCCAGTATGAAGTCCAAGCTCTCTGCTGCTTCCTGCAATGCACAATAATATCTATGAAGAGCTAGAGGAGATAATTTTTAAAATATGTGGCAATAATAAACATCAATGGAAAGTTTCATTGGAAATTAAAAATATGTATTTGCACACTTGTTGTATCTATATTCCATATGCTTCCTCTAGGCCTCCTGAGACTAAAAGGTTTCTTAATTCAGCCTATTGGAATTTTTCTATGATATTTAGAAAATTGTTCACATATTGTCATTGCAAATAACTTTATATCTATAGCCGAAATGAAAAATGTATTTTATATAATTTTTAGCTTTTAACCTTGCAGGTTCTTTGCTGTTAACATTCTAGCGTGTAATATTATAAATCATGCAGCCAAAAAAAAGCAAAAAACTTATAGCAGAAGGGATGCACCTTAGCTTCAATTTCAAGATATTCTACCCTTGACAGGGAATGCTCGTGGAAAACCGTTTGAAAGACGAGAAAATTTTGATTAAAGTAATGCGAATGGGTAATTGGTCATAAAATCACACCTGCATCTGGGCAGCATCTTTGCTAACAAGGTATTTATCTGCACCAAGGACTTCAAGTGCCTCCTCCTTCTTCCTATCAGAGGAACTGATCACAGTCACATGAAGCCCAAGTGCCTTGGCAATCTTGACACCCATGTGGCCTACACCCCCCAAGCCCAGTATCCCACATTTCATGCCTGGCTCTGTATATCCAAAGTGCTTCATTGGGCTGTAAGCTGTAACCCCACCACACAACAGGGGTGCTGCTTGTTCCAAGGGCAGATTTTCAGGAATGTGAACCACAAACCTGGATGATCACAAAAAAAAAAAAAAAAAAAAGGGAATTACAAACATAGCCATTAGACAAAATCTATGATTCTTAACAATCCTAATCTTTGTTATGTATTTAGATAACAACATACCAATTGCAGATAGCTTGCCAGAGAGAGAGAATCCAAATGAAACAGAAACATATACTCACATCTGATCAACCACCATGGTGCTAGCAAATCCTCCTTGTGTGGGCTTTCCATCAGGGCCAACACCATTGTAGGTCCAGATCTTCTTACTACAGTATTGCTCCATTTTCCCATCACAGGCCTTGCAGGTCTTGCATGATCCCACAATGCACCCCACACCCACATGCTCTCCTATCTTGAACCTCTCCACCTCCTTGCCCAGTTCAGTCACAACCCCAACCACTTCTTGCCTGTCCAACAATTCCCCATCCCCTGTTACTTTAAAAAAAAAAACAAGAAAAGAAAAAACTACCACCCTTATCAAACTAGATTTGGTTCCAAGCTTATCAAAATAACTGAAATTATCCGCTCATGTAGAGGAGTTGGAGAGCAAGTGGGTAGTTAAAACTCTCCAGTTATCGAGAGGCCCAGGTTCAAATCTCTCCGCGGATATGTTGTATATAAAAGGTTCTTTTTAAAAAAAAATAAATAAATAACAACCCAATTAAGCATTCAACATACTTTAATTCAACAATAAGACACCAAGTAAAATATGAACATAGATATTAAAGTGAAACAAAATTCCAATCATAAAATATACTATTAAACTTACCATCCATATTCGAAAGTCAATATTAAAGGTTATGACCATTCGTAATGAGTCACACCCATCAATAAGACCATTCATAAAGAATCACACCCATCAACAAGGCATCCACAACCTCCGGTCAATATTGAAGGCTATGACACCCATCAGAGTTATGTACTTACCCGGGAACCATGGGGTATCTAGCGTTCCCCTTCTCATTTCTGATCTGATGCAAATCAGTGTGGCATATTCCACAATAAATGACCTTGATCATCACATCCTGGGGTCCTGGCTTTCTGCCACACCACATTCCATCAATAAATAACTGAAACATCAGCCTGTTCATAAATTAAAAAAAAAAAAAACAAACACATTCAAGGAGGAGGAATTTAGGAATGTGGTATGCCATTAATGGAAGAATGCAACCCACCTGAGTGTGAAACTGTAAGGTGAAAGATGGCCAGAGGAATCTCTTGCAGCCCATCCTGTGACAGATCTCTCATTCTCCAAGCTTCCCATGTTAAACAGGATAACAAAATTTTGCTTATTCCTATATTAAAATTTCGTTGACAAAAAGTTTGCAGACCAATTTTCTCTTTTCCTCTTTGGTGCCTTGAAAGCCTCGGGGAGGCAATATATCTCCACTCACAAGACGGCCGTGTGGAACCCACACATTAATCAAGTCACGAATCTTTTTTATTTTTTAATTTTTTTTTTCAAGTGACGAATCTTTCACTGGAGAAGAGATCACCGTTCCTTAAATTGCTCACGTTCGAAACTTTTAGTTGGGGGTGGGGCCGCCAAGTGGTAGGTTGGATAAGATGAAGTCTGAAAACAAAAGTAAGTATAAGTATTTTTTATAATTTGTTTGTGCTATGGTTAGATTTTTTTAGAGGTTTAAATTGGGATAGGTTTGCTGTAATTTGGTTGTTTTGGTTAATGTTAGGATCATATTTGACTTAGTTTTATAAAAAACCAACAAATTTGATGCATAATCTGTCTGTTAAAAAAAATCAATAAGTATTTGTAAAAGTGGGACGTCCGAATTTGATGCAAAGTCTGTCTTGTATTCTTTTATGTTAAAAAAATCATTAAGTATTTTTAAAAGTGCAATTACAATTGAGGCTATTTTTGTTAGGGATAATATCTTAATAACGGTAATGAAAGTCTAAACATATAACATTGATATTTGTATATTTTAATAATTTATATTATTAAAATATTTAATATTTTTTAAAATATAAATTAAATGAATAAGGGATTTTTTTGGTTAGTGTGAGAAACTTCTACAATCAAGGTACGTTCCAACCATGATTTTTTGTAAAGCCAAGAGCTATGCTTATCAATAGAGAATTTAACATCCACTTTAGAACTTTTGAAGAAAAACCAAACTTCCAAGTGTTCCTAGAACAAATGAATAAAAGATTTAATTTTAATACATTATATTAGACTTGAACTTTACTTGAACTTTAGATTAAATTATTGTTAAAAAAACAAACAAATATTAACTTAAGACTAAATTCTAAAAGATTTAATTTTGATACATTATATTAAACTTGAACTTTAAACTTAAACTTTAAATGAAAGTATTATTATAAAAAACAAACTAACTAGATTCCAATCCTAAGAGAATGAAGGAATACTCAGTAAACTAAATGTTATAAGTTGAGCATGTGTGTTATTTAAAGGGCCAACTGTGTGTTCTCATGTGATTTGTCACATGAGTTCTGCATATCGTTCCCATCCATTTTTTTTCCGTTATATTTTTTTCCATTCAACCTTTAACACAATGGAAGGAGAAAAAAAAAATTCAAATTCCGAAATTTTTTTAATTTAATTAATGGATTGGGTAGATGATATATATGGTTATAGAAATGGAAAAATGTTACTAAAATAATTTAAAAATTATATATTTATTTATTTTTATTTTATAATAAGTTTATTTATTTATTTATTTTTGATGAGGAACTTTTTATATACAACATATCCGCAACATGTAAGGGGAGAGATTTGAACTTGGGCCTCTCGATAACTGGAGAGTTTTAACTACCCACTTGCTCTCCAACTCCTCTACATGAACGGATAATAAGTTTATTTTGATTTATTTGTGTTTATCTTTTGATAAAATTTATACTTAATCTTCTTAATTGTAATCTTAATTCTAATATTATTATTATTATTATTATCTTTGCTATATGATTTCCATGGGTACGGTATGAATTTGGATAAATTTTTTAGGTCTTTAATACATCATGCTTTGAGGAGGCATTAGCACCTCTTATATGCCATGAGATGGTAATCATATCTTATTAGGGGTTGTTGATCCCTCCTACGTAGTACCAATATTATTTTGTTGTTTAATAAAGAGAAGTTCAACCAACTTAGATTGTGTTTCGTTCTCTATGTTTGCTCTTGCTTCCCTAGCTTTTACTTGATAATTTAAAGGTTTTCCTCTTTTTTCCTTGCCAGTATTAAGGATAGATCTTATCATTCCTTTTCATTAGATTTCTCCTCTACTGGTTCTGTTAAGGAAGCTTTTAACTTATGTTGCTCATTTTTTGGTATTTCCTTGTTAACGATAGAGGTATTAGAATCTAACATTATGTTTTCTCTACCACTTTCCTTCTCTTGAATGGTGCATGGTATTGCAAGAGAGTCTTCAAAATTTGATGAGGCACATCCCTTAGGTTTCATAGGACTATTCATCCCTAAATTGGGATCAAAATGAGTAGACTATTCCTTCTTAATATTATGATCCTATTGTAACATGTCCTCTAAAAATTGATCTTCTTTTTATTCATAGGATAAAAACTCAAAAGAATTGGTTTTTATTCCAATGTCCTTAATTGTCTCCACTATTTATTGACTTTCATTTATTTAGACCTATTTTTAGAAAATTAAAAAGCATACTCATCCTTATTCATTTGTAAGTTTCTCATGTGGTTTTCTACATATGTTTTTGATTGACTCTTCTTAGGGCATGATCTCTCGATATGTCCCACCCCATGACATCTACATATGATATATGAGTTTTCATAATCCATGGTTTGGGTCCATAACTTACCCTCATACTTAAGAGTGATTGATTTTGATAAAGGTGTAATAATATCAATCAACCAATATTCAAACATAAATTTCTCATACTTAAGAGTGATTGATTTTGATAAAGGTGTACTAATATCAATCAACCAATATTCAAACATAAATTTCCAAGACTCCATATTTTAGAGTTTTTAACATTTCAAGAAATTTCTCCAAAGTTTTGACTATTTCCTTAATGGTATCTATTTCCCCAAATTCAGTGTGCAACCTATACATCCTAACCTAAACTAGTACTAGAGATAGATTTATGTTTTCAAGTACAAAGCCTTTATACTAACGAGTAAGGAAGAGTCTTGCTATTAGGATTCTATCTCTTTCCTCCTTGGAATAGAAAATGGTTTGAAAGAAACCTTTGGGAAGAAAGAATAGACTTGCTGTTAAAGACTTCCATCTCTTATCAATCCATTTTTTCAAAGTCAAAGCCCCTCACCAAGACCCATTAAATTTACCAATGACTACCTTATCTTTGAGCAACAATGATCACTACTATGTGAGGTCCTTCTTAACCTTTATTACTCGAAATGATTTTAAGGATTTAGTTGTAAATTGCTCCAAATGAAAGATACTATAACTCAATATGCATTAATATTTACCAAAATATCATATAATGATTATATTATTCAAACTAGAGCTTATATCTCCCAAACCCCAATACATTTGATAATAATACCTTTATAATAAACCTACAAAAATTCACATGCAACCTTTAAAGATAATAAAGAGATAAATAAAAACTTAGATACAAAAATCTACACACAAACGAAATATCCTTCTTTGTTAATACCATAACCCTCCATTACTTTCATTCTATCATTATTTTTTACTATATTTATATTATTTTATTATAAATTTGTTCAATCTAATTCTTAACCCTCCATTACTTTCATTCTATCGTTATTTTTAACTAAATTTAAATTATTTTATTATAATTTTATTCAATTTAATTCTTAATTTTTCTCTTTGTTTTAAAAAGTAACTAAATATTTCTCTCCTATAATGGTCAAATAATATCCACATAAGAAGGTTCATAACCTATCCAAATGAAGGTTTAAACTTAGATCTCTAGATGAAAACCTAACGACATACCACTACGGTATCCCTCACAAGTCAATTTATACCAAATATTAATGATGAGAAATGAAATGAAAGATTTTAATTACGTCCCCGAGAACCAAATATGGTCTATGGGACCTCAAATATGGAAGTACAATTACTTAAATCATATCATATGATCTTTAATATCTTTCAGAAGGTTGTTCCTTCTCCTGCTGATTTGGGTTAGCAATTCTCCAACTTTTTTTATTTTATTGTCTTCAAATAAATCTGCCATAAACCCGTTCCCAAGTGTTTCTTTGTATTTGTCACGGATATCTGAAAAACTCGGGTATTTATAGATGAAGTGTTCCTTTGTCTCTACTGCCCTTATGCTGCATAGAGTGCATATCCTTTCTTCCCATTGTTCTTTGGGTGTTGTCCATCTCCATGTTTCACATCTAAGCCTATGAGAGCTAGTCCTTATATGAGCAATGAGGATTTTTTCCTTCCACTTGATTTCAGCGCCTATATACGCTTTTTCCTTATGGTCATACATTGGGTTAAAATTTACAATATAATATTGTCTTTTCCTGCTTGCATTTTTCCACATTCCACTTCTAACTTTTCATTCACATAATTTTTTCTGTCTTTGTTGACATTTGGGCATTCATTTATGTTGATTTCCCAACGTTTCATCCATGTATTCTTTCGCCTATGCAACTCTTCGTCCCTAGCTGCCCTAGGCCATCTCTTTCATGTTTTCTATTTTTTCAAGTAACATAACAACTTGGTCATAGAAATTTCTTCTAAAGGGAACATTCCAGTTTCAACTAGAATAATTTCATAAGGGGTTGTGGCCTTAATTTTGAGAAAATTTGTGATTAGATATTTTTAAATCCTTTCTATTTGCCTCTATTTTGCATTTGTTGTGCCACTAGCCCACACCTCGCAACCATACAACAAAACCGGTGTAACAAGTAGGCCAAATAAGACCTTGGTGGTCTTCCAATCCCACAACTCGGTATTCCTACACCTGTTTTGAAGTGCATATAGTGCTCTCCAACCACTTTGAGTTCTTTTTATCCTACATGTATTCCAATTAAGTTTGTCATGAAAGTCTATGCCCAGGTATTTGTATTCTACTACTACCTCAAGCGGTTCTCCTACAAACTGAAATTCCAGTTGTTGCTTCTTCTTTTTTGCTGAAAAATCATAATTTTTGTTTTGAACAAGTCTATGCCCAGGTATTTGTATTCTACTACTACCTCAAGCGATTCTCCTGCAAACTGAAATTCAAATTGTTGCTTCTTCTTTTTTGCTGAAAAAATCATAATTTTTGTTTTGCTCGTTTTCACTTGCAGCCCAACTTCTTTACAAAAGAGTTCTAGAGCTTGAATGTGATCTTCTAGATCTTTGGTTGTTTTGGCCACAAGAATTACATCATCTGCATACATGAGGAGTTTTACCACATATTTGGTTAAGTGCACACCCTCTCCCCCAAATTTGTTTATCCATCTTCTAACTTGTCAATGTACAGCCCAAAAGGGGGCAACACAATGGTTCGGGCCTTGGGTCTTCTTCGGGGGGTCCAAGGTTGAAATCGTGGTGTGGGCAAGTGTCATGGTTGGACTCAACCTTGTGCATTGATTGTAGGGGTTTCTCACACTAACCAAATAATAAATAAATAAATAAAATATATGTATATAAATAAATAAATAAATAAAATATATGTATATATATAAATAAATAAATAAATAAAATATATGTATATATATAAATAAATAAATAAAAGTAAAATAAGGTTTTCAAATGGTTAGCCTTTCTTTTTTATATCAACTTAGTGACATCAAGCTATAATCGAAATTTGAAACTTAATATATCGTCTATATGCCCAACAGTTGTTAACTTTTATTATTATTATTATTATTATTATTAAAGTAGGGTTTTGAAAGGGTTTCTCTTCCCCTTTTACATCAATTTATTCACATTGAATTATTCGGTGCTACGAAGATTTGAAGCTTCGTGTGGGCTACATCAATTATTTATCCCAACCGTTGAACCAAAAACCCATTAACACTTTTATTACTATTATTTTTTATTTAAATTTTTTTATTCGGTGCTACGAAGATTTGAAGCTTGGTGTGGGCTACATCAATTATTTATCCCAACCGTTGAACCAAAAACCCATTAACACTTTTATTACTGTTATTTTTTATTTAAATATTAATTTTTAATTAATAATAAATAACAATAATTTCAATTTGAAAATTGAATTATTTGGTGCTACGACGATTTGAAGCTTGGTGTGGGCTACATCACCATTAACACTTTTATTACTATTATTTTTTATTTAAATTTTTAAATATTAATTTTTAATTAATAATAAATAACAATAATTTCAATTTGAAAATATAATAAATGACAATAAGATCATGAATTTATTATTTTAAATGTTTTACCGAATCCAAAACAAATTAAGCATTCTTGCATTCACCATATAAAAAATAAAATTTTATTTATAATAAAATCAAGACAACCTCTACTCAACCATGACTTAAACATCCACGACTTTTGCCAGCACCAACTTAAACAATCCAACGGTCCATCTCGAACACTTAAACTGACGTAACTGATATATTATAATTAATGCTTTTAAAATGATTTATTTGTTTAAAAAACTTTGCACTTACTTCCAAAAATTAGGTGAAGTCTATCTTATATCCTTAGGTGCTATAAATTACAATACATTAGGTGTCTTATATCTTTCGTATTCCCAGAAAGTAGAATTGAAAAAAAAAAATTAGTTAAACATAGTAAACAACCCAAAGACCATATATTTATAACCTCTTATGAAGTGAAAAAAAAACAAAACCTCTTATGAAAATCGTTGTACAATGCTTATTCCGGATCCGAAACATGCATGACCCAACTGAAGAAAATTCATGGGATCTTATTAAAAAGAAGCACATTCCCATCCACGTGAACATGGTTGCTAACCAATTTTGTTACTTGTCGAGGTTGCTAGCAGCCACATCAACCACAAATCTGTAGCGAACATCATTCTTCTCAAGCCTTTCCATGGCCTTGTTCAAGTAATCGATACCCACGATCTCGATCTGGCAGGAAACATTCTTCTCTGCACAGAAATTTAGCATTTCCTGTGTTTCATCCATGCTTCCAATAAAACTCCCAGCAATGCTCCTCCTTCCTGCCAAATCAATGAAAAAAAAGATAAAGAAAAATGGATTATATGATAAGGTCAATCCGTCTAAATAAGATTTTCTGCTTTTGAAGAATAGAAGAAATTTTACCAAGTATCAAGAGAGGAGAAACAAAGTGCATTGGCTCTGCAACAACACCAAGCATGATAAGTTTTCCATTTATCTTCAGAAGAGAGAGGTATGGTTCCAGTGGATGGTTAGCTGGAATTGTGTCCATTATGAAGTCCAAGCTCTCTGCTGCTTCCTGCAATGCACAATAATTTCTGTGAAGAGCTAGAGGAGATAATCTTTAAAATATATGGCAATAATTAACATAAATGGAAAGTTTCATTGGAAATTTAAAATATGTATTTGCACACTTGGTTGTATCCATATTCCATATCTAGGCCTCCTGAGACTAAAAGGTGGTTTAAAATTTCTTAATTCAGCCTATTGGGACAGCATTTTTATGTGAAGCTTGGTCTCTAAGATGACTTCTAAGAATTTTTCTATGATATTTAGAGAATTGTTCACATATTGTCATTCATTGCAAATAACTATAGATCTATAGCCGAAATGAAAAATGTATTTTATATAATTTTTAGCTTTTAACCTTTGCAGGTTCTTTGCTGTTAATATGCAGCCCAAAAAAAAAAACTTATAGCAGAAGGGATGCACCTTAGCTTCATTTTCAAGATATTTTACCCTTGACAGGGAATGCATATGAAGACTGGTTATTGGTGTGAATCAATTCAACAACAAAATATATAAGATCAAATCGAATAAAACTGTTAAAAGTCTGCTCGTGGAAAATCGTTTGATTTTTTTGATTAAAGTAATTGTATTGGTTCTTAATGGGAATGGGTAATTGGTCATAAAATTATACCTGCATCTGGGCAGCATCTTTGCTAACAAGGTATTTATCTGCACCAAGGACTTCAAGTGCCTCCTCCTTCTTCCTATCAGAGGAACTGATCACAGTCACATGAAGCCCAAGTGCCTTGGCAATCTTGACACCCATGTGGCCTACACCCCCCAAGCCCAGTATCCCACATTTCATGCCTGGCTCTGTATATCCAAAGTGCTTCATTGGGCTGTAAGCTGTAACCCCACCACACAACAGGGGTGCTGCTTGTTCCAGGGGCAGATTTTCAGGAATGTGAACCACAAACCTGGATGATCACAAAAAAGGGAAATTACAAACATAGCCATTAGACAAAATCTATTATTCTTGACAATCCTAATCTTTGTTATGTATTTAGGTAACAACATACCAATTGCACATTGCTTGCCACAGAGAGAATCCAAATGAAACAGAAACATATACTCACATCTGATCAACCACCATGGTGCTAGCAAATCCTCCTTGTGTGGGCTTTCCATCAGGGCCAACATCATTGTAGGTCCAGATCCTCTTGCTACAGTATTGCTCCATTTTCCCATCACAGGCCTTGCAGGTCCTGCATGATCCCACAATGCACCCCACACCGACATTCTCTCCTATCTTGAACCTCTCCACTTCCTTGCCCAGTTCAGTCACAACCCCAACCACTTCATGCCTGTCCAACAATTCCCCATCCCCTGTTACTTTTAAAAAAAAAAAAAAAAAAAAAAAAATACCACCCTCATGCCTGTACAACAATTCCCCATCCCCTATGCCTGTACAACAATTCCCCATCCCCTGTTAATTTAAAAAAAAAACTACCAACCAACCACTTCATGCCTCTCCAAAAATTCCCCATAAACTTTCTTAAAAAAAAAACTACTGCCCTCATCAAACTAGATTTGGGTTCCCAAGCATATCAAAATAACAGAAATTTATTACCTAAAAAAAACATGAAATTTAGTACCTAACCCAATTAAAGCGGTCAACAATATCAACCCCATACGTACTTCAATTTAATAAGGCGTCGACTAACTCAGGTCAAAATTGAAGGCTATGACCATTCATAGGAAATCACACATATAAGGCATCCACAACCTCTGGTCAATATTGAAGGCTATGACCATTTATAAATAATCCACCCATCAATAAGAACATTCATAAAGAATCACACCCATCAATAAGGCATCCACAACCTTAGGTCAATATTGAAGGCTATGACCATTCATAAAGAATCACACCCATCAATAAGGCATCCACAACCTAAGGTCAATATTGAAGGCTATGACCATTCATAAAGAATCACACCCATCAATAAGGCATCCACAACCTAAGGTCAATATTGAAGGCTATGACCATTCATAAAGAATCACATCCGTCAGAGTTATGTACTTACCCAGGAACCATGGGGTATCTAGAGTTCCCCATCTCATTTCTGATCTGATGCAAATCAGTGTGGCATATTCCACAATAAATGACCTTGATCATCACATCCTGGGGTCCTGGGTTTCTGCCACACCACATTCCATCAATAAATAACTGAAACCTCAGCCTGTTCATAAATTTAAAAATAAAAAAAGGAAGGACCAAAGAGGAGGAGGAATCTAGGATTGTCCTATGCCATTAATGGAAGAATCCAACCCACCTGAGTGTGAAACTGTGAGGGGAAAGATGGCCAGAGGAATCTCTTGCAGCCCATCCTGTGACAGATCTCTCATTCTCCAAGCTTCCCATGTTAAACAGTTCTACAAAACTTTTCTTCCTTTGCCTTTGGAATTCCTGCTCTTCTTCTTCTCCTTCCTGCAGACAAAAAGTTTGCAGACCAATTTTCTCTTTCTATCTTTGATGCCTTGAAAGCATCGAGGAGACAATATATCTCCACTGCAGTGTGGGACCCACACATTAACCAAGTCACGAATCGTTCGGCGGAGTAGAGATCACCGTTTGCTTACCTTACTTTCGTTCGAAACTGTTGTTTGCTTGCATTGCACGGACGATGAACGAAAAACTCGCTGACGATATATATCCAAAAAACGAGCGCCTTGTCTTTGTTGAGTGGGAACAGTTTGACCAACTTGCTCGACGATTTCTATCCGAGAGTAAGATATGATAAGGATTTTTAGCCCTTGATAGTGTCCAGTACGGGAGGACCCCATCCACCCAACCTAAAAATATTAATATTCCACTTTTGAATATTGTCCTTTGATCATCATTCATGTGATTTGACTTTTTTATATTTAATGTCAACAACCTTTGCTTTTAATTTTCCTAAGATTTGGTTGGGGGTGGGGCCTACAAGTGGTAGGTGAGATTAGATGAAATCCCTTTGCTTTTTTTTTCAAGTCCTATTTTTAATTTAAAAAAATTTCTTTTAAGTGGTTAGTTTTTTAAGAGATCCAGTTTAAACTACGGTAGATTTAGAAGGAGATAGGTTGGTTGGTAGTAAGTGTTTGTTGGTTGGTTGTATCAGTTCAATTCGATTCCCTAGAGGGTTGGGTTTGAGTGTTTGTCGGTTGGTTGTGTCAGTTCAATTCAATTCCCTGAAGGGTCAAGTACCATTTGACTTCATTTTATAGTTACATCATCTAAGCTTGATCTAGAGTCTTGTATCAAACAAAAGTGTTATCGATTCCTCTGTGTATAAAAAATAAAGTTAGGTATTATTATCTTAGGGCATACCTATTTCCAAACGTAGTATTTTGATTGGTTGTGTGTGCTCAATTCAATTACCTAAAGGGTCAAGTGCCATTTGACTTTGTTTTATAGTCTAGAGTCTTGTATCAAACAAAAGTGTTATCAATTTCTTTATGTATAAAAAAATAAAGGTAGGTATTGTTACCTTAGGATATACCTGTTTGCAAAAGGTAATATTTTGATCTCTATTGAGTGCGTGTGTGCATATGACAAAGGTACAAATCGTGAGCGATCGGTGGTGCTCCTCAGGTGGGGTTAAACAACAAGGTGAAATAGGTGATGTTAGAGGAAGCCCTAGGATTTGAACCAGACTTGGTAGTAGTGTGGATGTAATTAACTCCACCGTAAAAAAAAAAAAAAATTCCCTATGTAAAAAGAAAAAAACATAATATATTTATCCTTGATTTGAAGTATATTGAATTTTGAAGTATATTGAATGAAGTCTAAGGATAGAACATATGATATTTTTGTATCTTAAATAAGATTTCAATAATATAAAATAGTGTGATTGTACCAACTCTCCTATATAACTAAAAAAAATCAATAATATACTATTAAAAAATTTGTTAATTTTTTTAATATATAAATTAAATGGATAAGGGATTTGATTTGGTACATGAACTTTGGACAGTTGAAAAAGACAAACAAATACGTAGAAAATTTCAATCATAGAAATAAGAGAAAAGAATACTTGGTAAACTAAACGTTATAGGTTGAGCGTGTGTCATTTAAAGGGCCAACTGATTGTGTTCTCATGTGATTTGTCACGAGTTGTGCAGGTCTTTCCCATTCAACCTTTAACACAATGGGAGACCAAAAAAAATCATAACTTTTTTATTTTTAAATTTAATTAATGGGTTGATAAGGGTTAAGTTTAAAAAATAAAAATATAATATTTAAAACAATTATTTGAATTGAGATCGGTTTTATTTATATAATATTAAGTATTTTGTGTTTTTTTAATTTAATTAAAATATTGGATTGAGGTTAAGATTAGGGTTTGTGGGTTTGGTTTTTCTGATGGAAGACTAAGGTAAGGTTTCAATTCCGGAGGGCTTTAGGTGGACGTGTCACCTTAGCGTAGTCGGCTATGTTAAAAGTTTACCAATGCAAAGGAAGTTACAACAAAAAAACAAGATTCAAACCCACAAAAAAAAACATAAAAAATTGCAACAAATTACCATTCTTTTAATATAATAAAAAAAATTAAAATTAATAATATTTAAAAAAAAATTAAAATTTGATAATATTTTTTAAAAATTAATTGTTGGAATTAAAATGACCTTTATTTATATTATATATGTTGACTTGAACTTTATTTATATTATATATGTTGATCTGGTATTAACCGCCAACACTTAGCTCCTACCTACAACTGTTTCCGCCAAACTTACACATGTGTTTATTTTTTTTATATAAATTCCCTTTTCAATTGTATTATTATTAAAAAAGTGATCAAAGTTTTAATCATAATTTATTGAAATTTTTATGCAGAAATCAAAACTTATTAAAAAAAAAGAAAAAATTAAAACTCTAATCACTAGTTGTTTCATTAAAACTGTAACATTAAATTTTTAATTTTAAAATAAATATTGTCTTCACTTTAGAAAATTGACGGGCTAAATATATTTTATATAATAAATGTTTTAGGTTGTAACTGTTCTCACCTTAGAAAATTGACTGTACTTACATTAATAAATAAGGTGTTTTTATTTAGTTTTTAAGGGTTAGATGGATTGGTAAGTGTTTGTCAGGCCATGCACTTATCAAGAAGAGACTTGGTGAGGGTGCTGTCAATTGTTTGAGTGTGGCTAGACCGACGACAATATTATGAATCCCAAACAATCAATGGTCTTCCTTTGAATGTGTGCTAGACCAATAACAACAAAATGAATTCCGAACAACCGATAGTGCTAGACCAACGACAACAAAATGAATCATGAGCATCTTTTGAATGTGTGCTAAACCAACAACAACAAAATGAATCCTGAGTAACAATATTATTATAATTTAAACCTTGCGCGTTACTAAAAACTGTAACAAAAAAATTCACAAGTGTTTAAATATTTTATTATAATATTACTTTGGTTGCCCTTAATTGTGGAAGCATCTCATGGGGTTAGATGTCCTTTTCACTTGTCATTGTTGACATTTGGTTTGCTTTTTTATTGAAAATATGTAATAACGGTTAAAGTATTTAGTTGGAAGCATTAGTTGGATGCATATAAAAGGTCATTCGTTTTATGAATGGAACTTAGAACTTTATTATTGTGATATCTTAACGAACGATATCATACTTCTAAAGACAAGCGATTTTACAACAATACGTAAGATGTTCTCTTTTAATATTTTCAAATTTTTATTATAATTGAATTGTTAAGTAATAATCATAATAATTAGTCCAATATTTATTATTTTATTTATATATATATAACTTAACAACCATCGTATTATCATTTAAAAAATATTGTGATTTATTATTTTTTGATACATAAAAGAATTGACAATTACCTTTTCTTTTCAAATAATTCGTCAAGTTGGATTGCCTTCGATCATAGCGTCAAATCATGGTTCCACCACTATAATTCCTATCTCGTCTCAATAAACATAATCCGAAGTGAGAAGCTGACGCACATTCAACGGATTCAAGTCAGACTACTACCTTTGCCCTAGGTTGGGCATGCCCGTAAGGTTTGAACCTAGGTCTCCTCCTAGTAAGTGTCCAACTTCTTATCAATCCACCTAGCCCTCGCAAACTAATTGTGATCCATTATTAATTTTAATATATATATATTTTAAAGATTTGGTTAGTGCAAGAAACCCTCATGAATGAGGTTCAAGGTTGGACATCTCCATGACCTCTCACAAGGGATATAGTTGAGCTTATCAATAGAGAATTTAACAAAACCACACACACGTCGCGGTTTGAACCTTGGACCTCCTGAAGAAGAGCCAAAGCCCAAAGCGTTGCGTTGTCCCTCCTGGAACTATTACTTATAATATTTAAAATTGAAAGGAGTGTGAGACGAAATACAGATTTATTGTAAGATTTCTTGTTTTGTTTATAAAAGCAAATGTTGTAAATATAAATAAAAGGTAAAGTATGAGCAAGAAGCAAAGTACAAGTAATGAGCAAGTTTGACTTATTCTTGTTCTAAATCTTAACAAAAACCCAATAACTAAAGGATTCTTGTGAAGGAAATCTAGGTAACATGACATAAAAGTTATTTTTAAAAGTCCTTGTTAAAATCTAGGATAGTTGGAAGTAAGGATACCCTAGTTAGGGATAAGAAGAACAAATCTACAACAAACCCTGACCAGGTAACAAATACTACACCCAAAGTAATTATCAAGGATGAAATAATCCAACATGATATAAAGCAGAGGATCAATATACAAGTTTCATGAATATTAGCCATGTTTTTTGGAGATTAAAAAATGGATCAAGTGGAAGTGGAGATTGAATTCAAATTGCTCCATGAATTTTTGTTTCAAAGGATCTTCCTTCATCATCTCTAGTTTGGTGATCGGGGATAAATTCATGGTTGGTGATCCCTTGGTTTAGGGATAAGGATGCATTGTATTTAAGACAATTGAATGAGGATTTTTTTTATGGAAACATACTATTAAAAGGCTTTCAGTGTGGATTAGGCTTTTTCAACTCTCTTATCAACTTATCAATAAGGAGGCTTTCAAAAATATCAACAATACTCTAGGGAAGTTCATCTAGAAGGGACCAACTACTAAAGAGAGAAGGCATACGATATACACTCAAATGTGTTATCGTATATTATTCAAAACCTTTACCACAATCCTTTAGGATTAAATTTGAATCAAGATGATTAGATCAACAAGTAAACTTATGAAAATATTGCATTTCATTATTGCAAATGTTATGAGACCCAACACATGGCAAGAGATTGTAAAGTGAAAATGAAGGAGAAAGAGATAGGAAATTTTGGGCATAAGATAAACTTAAATTTCACTCCTAAGAATGATGTAGGAGCCTATCTTTAGAGGGTTTTTTTTTTTAAGTTTTGAAATAGTTTTTTTATTACTCAAAATGGAATTCTTTGATGCAAAAATAATTTGTCGAAAATAGTAATTACTTAAAAAGGCAGTTTTTGGTGAAAATATCAATTTACCGAAAATAATAATTATTTAATTTTTAGGGCTTTAAGCTTTAGGGTTTCTTTTAGGGCTTCAAGCTTTAGGGTTTCTTTGGGGATATATATTCCCTTGGTATTGCATTGTAAAAGGGAGAAGTGAATCCAAGAATGAGAAAAGAAATTATTTATTGGTTTATTTCCATGTATTGTAGTTTTTATGTGAATGGAGGTTTTTTTTTATTATTTCTATTTATTGCATTTTTATGTTGGAGGGTTTTACATATTATTTTCATTTATCGTAGTTTTTATATAATGGGAGGTATTATATTTTGACCTCTTATAGCTGGATTCACATCATTTGGTATCAAAGCAAGTTGGATCTTATTGGGAGGAGAAAAGAGAAGAAAAGAAAAGAAAAAAGGAGAGGAGAGCAAAGAGGCTCCAAAAAAATTGACACTCTGTGCAGTGCTTGCAGAAGGTTTGTAAAACCTTGGAGAAAGAAATTGGAACTCTGTGTAGTACTTGAAGGAGGTTTTTTTTTTTATGTAAAGCCTCAGAGAAAGAGATTGGCACTTTGTGTAGTGCTTGTAAAATGTTTGTAAAACCTTGGAGAAATAAATTGGCACTCTGTGTAGTGATTACAGGAGGTTTTTTTGTGTAAAATCTCAGAAGAAGGAATTGGCACCTTGTGTAGTGCTTGCAGAAGGTTTGTAAAACCTTAGAGAAAGAAATTGGCATTTTGTGTAGTGCTTGCAGGAGGTTTTTTTTCATGTAAAACCTCGAAGGAAGAAATTGGCACTATGTAGTGCTTGCAGGAGGTTTGAGATATAGAACCTCAAAAGGAGATTGGTACTTTGAGGAGTACTTGCAGATGTGTGGCCCTATATGGTGAGAAATTATGAGTTTGATCAAAGGAACTCGCAGGAGCAGAGTTTTTTTCAACAAGAGGAGAATGATGTCGGAGTCTATCTTTAGAGGGTTTTTTTTTTTTAAGTTTTGAAACAATTTTTTTATTACTCAAAATGGAATTCTTTGACGCAAAAGTAATTTGCTGAAAATAGTAATTACTTAAAAATGTAGTTTTTGATGGAAAAATCAATTTACCAAAAATAGTAATTTTTTTAATTTTTAGGGCTTTAAGCTTTAGTGTTTTCTTTTAGGGCTTCAAGCTTTAGGGTTTCTTTGGGGATATATATTCCCTTAGTATTGCATTGTAAAAAATGCAAGTGAATCCAAGAATGAGAAAAAAAATTATTTATTGGTTTATTTCTATGTATTGTAGTTTTTATGTGAATGGAGGTTTTTTTTATTATTTTCATTTATTGCAGTTTTTATGTTGGAGGGTTTTACATATTATTTTCATTTATTGTAGTTTTTATGCAATGGGAGGTATTATGTTTTGACCTCTTACAACTGGATTCACATCAAAGAAAATGGTAAAAAAATTTCCTATATGCATCATCAAATTATAAGGGCCATTACGATTTACTCAAATTAACCATTAGAAGAAAATAGTGATTTAATGTATGAGGAAGTACAATTTGCAAGTTCAAATTCAAAAAGATTTAAAGGTGTAGAGTAAGATGAGGATGCAAATTTTAAAGTAAATGAGGCAAAGGATATGATGGGAAATCCAACTAAATCATATTCATTTTCCTTAAGTAGCATAAAATTCTCTCCTTGCAATAAAAATGAAAGTAGTACTGAGTGTTTTCATTCCACTTTAGAGTTTCAAGAACAACACAAAAGATAAATGCATTTGGAGGACATCCCTCAAAATATAGGGTTTTTAGGGCAACATAAGAAAACCATTACTATAGAGGATCCTCCTTGTACTCTAAGGTTTCCAAGGCAAGATAAAGAAGGTAGTGTTTATGAGGCTATTTCTTGCATTTTAGATTCTCTAGGGTAACTTAGTTCTTTAGAAGATAAGTCTTATTATGAATAATATAGAAAAATAAAAAAATTAATGAAGATGAAAGTGTTAGCGAGAATGGAAAAAAGAGAGGAAGGTCATCAAAGCTAGAACAAAGAGAAAAGGAAACTAAAAGGAATATCGATTTGGGAAGCCAAAAGCAAATATCATTGGTGTTAACAAGAAGTGAGGGTTATCCCACTAATAAAAATAAAAAATTGATAATGAAAATTTTATTATGGGATATTAGGGTATGAACAAGACCCCTAAAAAAGAGTTATTAAGGAATATATAGGTTGTTGTACTCATAAATATATTTTAATGCAAGAAAAAATGTTAAGTAGTGAGAAATATAAGGATGCTTTTAAAAAGATTTGGAAGATAGAGGATTGTTTGAAAATTACTCTATAGAAGCTTCCAACAATATTGAAATAATATGAGACAAACACAAATGGGATGGATAATTGTTAGAAGCAAAAAGTAATTGGGTTGCTAGACTATTTTATGGGAAAGAGAAAAACATCAAATTTGGCATTGTAAATGTGCATGTTTAATATAGTTACTCCTTATGAAAGATGTTGAAAGGACCTTAACATATTTTTGTCAAACATAATGATGATTCATAATTGTAATCAATCAATTCTTAGGGGTGACTTCCACATAGTTCTATCTCCTTTCTAGAAGAAGGGGGGTACTCTTAAATGGTCTAAATTAATGAAATATTTTGCTTCATTTATCAATTTATATGGTCTCAAAGATGATATTTCTTTAAGTTTTCAATGTACATGGATATAGGTACATTGGGCAAAATCATATAACATAAATATTGGATAGATTTTTGTTATCCAATATATTATTTTTATTTTTACATTATGGAATCAGTAGCTGTCATGATGATCTGAGCATGTTGTCCTTCTTTTATAGTTGCCACCGTATTTAGTGTTGTTTGCTTCAAAAGTCACCACACAGTACTCACGCAGTCCACCCCTATAACCACCATGTCGTAATCATTTTAAACCTTTTATGCTGCTAAAAGCACCAAGAAAGGGATAAGCGTTCAGTTTGATGAGGCCCAAGATTTGAACCTTGGACGTCCACCCCCCTTATGGGGTTTGGTCGAACCAATTGGTCTACACCTAGGACCTATTTGGTTATCCAATATATTGTTACAAACCAAATATAAATATTTTATTATGAGTGGGATCAAATCACAAATCCATTCTTTGACTTGTGATTACTCAATAATGGTCATCCAAATCTATTTTAATTTTAGTCAATGTGGCTCTAAGACCCTTATTTATTCTAGATGGTTATGTTATGGTGAGATGAAGCAAATTTTGAAGAATCATGTATGTACATATTTGTTCAAAATATGAAATATCTACAGGAGCAAATGAGGATTTGGATTTCCAAAATTTTTCATAACATTTTAAAATAAAAGGAGGAAATTGAATCGAAACTCAAAATTTTACAAGAGATGGTTAAATTCAATGGAATAGACTAGGATTCTTATGTGCAAGAAAAATAATTACTTTATGACTATCATAATTCATTGAAAAATGAGTCATATTGGTTCTAAAATTCTAAGGAGAAGTGGTTCAAGGGAGGAGAGAGATTTTTGTATACTACAAAAACACATTTTACTTTATCATTGCATAAAAAATATTTTAACTCCAAATGGAAGAAATGTTGAGAAAGAAAAATATATTAGGAAGAATGTAGTTAATCATTTTAAAAATATTAAGATAAAGAGGTGCAAAGTAAGTTTTTACAAAATATTCCATTAATTAGCACATAGGGACAAAATGAAAGCTTGATGAAATAGATATATATAGAGAAGCTACATGCAATTGAAGTTTTCTCTTTCCATCCTAACAAGGCACTGACCCAGATGGATTTCCTATAATTTTTTTTCAAAAAATTTGGGATTTATTCAACAATGATATGTTAGTTGTGAGTGAAGAGGACCAAAAAAGAAAGTCTACAATAATATCACATTTATTATATTGGTTCCCAATAAAGGTAAGAAAAAATGTTTTGATAACTTTCATCCAATAAGCCTTTGTAATACGATGTAGAAGATCATTTTAAAAAGTATGGAAAATAGGTAGAAAAGCATTCTAGATTGTGTTATCTTGAAGGAACAAGGTTGTTTTGTTTGTGGTAAAAAAATTCTTGATGGTGTTATAATTGCATAGGAGACCATATGTTATTTTCATTCCTTGAAAAACTAGGTATACTTATGAAATTACATATGAACAAAGCATATGATAGGGTTTTCTAGAGTTTTTCTACATGTAATTCTGAAAAAGGATTTGATAAAGTTAGAGTGAATGGATTAGATGCTATAATATTATGAATATTCTCTTTTGATCAATAGTTTCCCTATGAAATACTTTAAGTCATACCATGAACTCTACCAAGGTGATCCACTATCTCATCTATTTATTACTTTTGTAGAGGCATTAGAGAGAGTTTCTCAAAGTTAAGAATGAAAGGAAAAGTCAAAGGTATTCAGGTTGTAATAAATGGTCCCTTTAAATCTCATCTCCAATTTGTTGATGATACTCTTCTTTTGGGTCATCCCTCAACTAGTGATGCCATAGAGTTTAAATTAATATTATTATGCTATGATAAGGATATTGAAAACTTGGTTACTACTTCAAAATGTAGGATTTTTCCATTCACATTGTCCTAGATTTCCAATGGATTATTGTGAATATTTTACAAATTAAAATTAAAATTTATCATCAACCTATTTGGGTATTCCTTTGTATCATGAAGGAAAGAAAAGGAGATATGAGATTCATTTTTGTATAGAATGAAAGCTTGTTTAGCAAGTTAGAAAGGCAAGTTCTTGTACTCAACGAGGTAAAGATTCATTTTTGTTATAGTAGATAGGTTTTCTAAGATGACTCATTTTCTTGCTTTCCAAAAAACCATTTTGGAGGACATTTTAGAAGAAAATAGATACAAAGCTACAGTTCAGTAGTACTTATCATCCACATATTGATGGACAAACTGAGGTTGTGAATCAGAGACTGGAAAATATTTTGAGGTGCATAGTTGGTGAGAAACCATGACAATGGGATTTAGCCCTGTCATAAGCAAAATTTGCATATAACATCTCAGTGAACCACTCGACAAGCAAATCACCATTTCAAATTGTTTATGGCTAGAACCCCAAGGATGTTCTAGATTTGGTTGAATTACCAATCTATGAGCATGTTAGTGATGATGCAGAAGCATTTCCTAAACATATACAACAATTACAGGAAGAGATCAGAGATAAGTTGTAGAATAGTAATGCTAAGTACAAAAATATCGTTGATGTACATAGACGCATCCAAGTATTCTAGGTTTGGGATATGGTGATGGTTCACCTTTGAAAAAGCGATTTCCCAAGGGGACATATAATAAATTGAAGATGAAGAAAATTGGCCCTTGTAGGATTCTATAGAAAATGAATGACAATGCTGATAAGGTGGAATTGTTAGTTGACCTTGATATTTCCCTAGGAATTGCCAGTTGAACTTGATATTTCACCAGTTTTCAATATCTCTGATTTGCATGAATTTCATGATGATATTGCAGTTGTTTAAGAGGCAAACACCATAGCTTGGAAGAAGCAAATCCCTAAGAAGAAGAAGGAACACATTGCGTAGGTCCTTGATAGAAAAGTGATCACCACACGCAATGACAACTATAGAAAATACTTGGTACAGTGGGAAGGTTTGTCCCAGGCTGATAACACTTGGATTTCCAAGGAGGAACTAAAAATTCTTGACATTGACAAGCTCAAGGCATTTCATCATCAGAACTCGCAGGAGCTAAGTTCATTTTCAACCAAATGAGAATGATGCACCTTGCTAGGGCCATAACTTTAGCTTCGAGTATTCGTTTTGCCCCCTTATTTTTTCATAACGTGTTGAATGACATGAAGAACCTAAGGAAAGTGGACCATATATTTTTGGTGCGAAAATACCTCTAGGAGGCCCAAAATTAGCTTTTAATGTAATTTTATATTTTTGCAACTGAAAAGTGATCATAATTATTAGTGTAGAACTAGAGGGGGGTTGCTATCTTGGGGCAGCAGGTGTTATTGAATAACGAGTGCATGATTCCATTTTGGATGCCATCCGAGCCCTATTTTTAGGGTTACTAAAAATAGCAAGTGTGTTTCTAAAATAGAAAGTTACTAAAAATGGAAACAGGGTAGCGTAGGCTAGGGATTTTCTTTTTGGAGTATAATAAGTTGGAGACTCTATCGTAAGGGGATGGGAATTCAGTTAATTAAAGGAAGCATTTTGCAGGTTTCTTTTATTGGTGTATTTTGTATGATGTCCTATCTTACAAAATTACCCTTAGAGTCTATTGACGATCTCTTGCAGTGAATTCCCATCAAATAGGCAATTGAGTGACTGTAGGTCGAGGATGTGGAGTAATGAGCAACTCAATTACATTCTTCACCTCTTTACTAGTTTTGATAAAATAAAGGTTATTTACCCTAAGAAGACCCAAGCCTCTCCTAATGTTGTTATTAAAGATGGTATCTTAGGAAATGAAGTCCTCAATATGGATGGGAAATTATGTGTTTGATCAATATAGTCTTACATTTATGTTTATATATGCAACTTGTAAAGCAAACATATCTTTCAACAGAGTGCTTTGGAGCTCCTCTATGTTGAAGTAAGAGGAAGGTCTAGTGCTCTTCCTCGTAGAGGTATGGAATCCCAAATAATCAAAATAAGAGTTGGATCTTCTTGTGATCTCCTATTTTGATACCACTGATACAATTACTTCAATGATTTACATTATTAGTTTGAATCTATTTATACACAATGGCCTTGAATAGTATAGCATAATAAACCATAACTAAACAACAATTACCTTCAACCACCAGTGGGCTCATGGATCCTATGTTTAGTTGTTGCAACCACTCAACTTACAATTATGTTGGCTATGATGGTAATAATTCCTAATATTGAGTTGTTAAAATTTTTGGATCATTATAGGCTTCCTAACAATTAGTGTGTTATTGTCAATATAGTTATTCTATTCACCTTCAAAGATTTAGGATATTATAATTCTTCTCTTTGTAGTTTTAGAATTAGTTTTTTCTCATACATATTGGCTAATTATAATTTATTTGTACATTATTGTTGTAGATCTAGTTTAACAATTTATTTTGTATTATTCATACTTTATTTTTTTCACAACATTGAGGATATTTTTAGTGCATTTATTTCTATAGTTGTGATGCATATGCAACCACTATTAATCCTAAAAATATATCACTTGTGATAATAAAATATCAAACACCATTCACTATTAAGCCTAAAAATCTATCACTTTTTGAGGGTCTATACCTCAATGAATAAAAATTTAATTCCTTGAAATAGGTAAATACAACATACAACATGGTTTTAATATTTGAAAAATAACTACTAAATTATTTTTAGTTCCTAATTATTTTACCTAATTATAAGAAATATTATGTACATATTCAGCCCTCAATTCCCTCTTTTATTTATAAATTGTTTCAAGTTTGTTTTACACGAAATCAACTTTTGTAGTTATTGTTATCTAGAAAAATTCTACAAAAATTGTTTGTACTCTAGGGTCATGTAAATTAATTATAATCACATTAATTTAAACATAATTGACATGCAAGAAAATTGTAATGATGTTAATTTTAATCGTGTTAATTTAAAAATAATTGACATCATTTCATCCTTTAATTATTCTCTATTCAGGGCACTTTTTTTTTTTTACTAATTGGATCCTATTTACCTTGCATAGAGCTATTTTATTATATTGTGGATGTCTATTAACCTGGTTAGTTTTTTTCCAACTCACATGTCAAGGTCTTTTTGATTGAGAAAAATGTATTCTTGGATGTATGATTAATTGAATTACTGTATATTTTACATTCCATGAATAATTGCAAGTAATATGCTATATCAATATTTAATTGTAAATTGTTAAATATATGTTGCTAGGGTTAAAAAATTCTTTTATGTTTCATAGTTTTTTAGGATTGTTTTTATATGGTAAGTAAAATTATTATGTTTTTTTATTAAGGTTAGTGTTGAAAACCCTTACTACCAACGTTCACTACTGGGCATATTCATATTTATAGGGGTCAAACACACAATCATACACACACCTACCCCCTCACACACTCACCTACACCAAAGGTTTGAACCTTGGACATCTCGAAGAAGAGCCAAACACTGCACCGTTGCATTGTCTTCTCAAGGTAAACTTTTAGGTTAGAAAGAAACATTGAGATCCACTCTTAGGTGGTTGGCAATGCTATATCATCTAGATATACCATTATCTAGAGGGAAGGCACAAGAGCTTTTTTGTGTTTCCCTTTGCATTGTAGAGGTTCAAACCTTAAACCTCTCATTTAAAATTAAATGAGTATGCGATAAAATCCTACTATCGATACATAAGGCTAAGTAGTTTCCTCCCAACAATAAATTTATTTGAGTAGTGTGATAACCCCTCACGACTAATGCATAGGGTTGACCAGTCTCCTCCTAACCATGATCCCTCATAAAACCAAGAGCTACACTTATCAACAGAAAATTAACACAACCAAATACTATGGTTTGAACCTTGGACCTCCCGAAAAAGAACCAAACTACAAACTGTTGCATTGTCCCCATGGAACTAATTAAATAGATAGCATGATAAACCCCTATGATCTGTGTATAAGGTTGATAAAAATTAAATGGATAATGTAATAAACCTCTATGACAGAGTCATAGTACTGAGCAGTCTACTCCTAACCATGACCCCTTAGCAAAATTAAATAAGTAGTATGATAAACCCTTACAACTAATGCATAGTGCTAAACAATATCCCCTCAACCATGACCCTATATCCAAATAGTAAAAATAATTCACTATAAGGATTATAAAACACATGAACATTTAAATCTATACAACACAATTAAGTTAAGGGAGAGTCAAAATTTTATAAATAAAAACCAACCAATAGTTATTTTTTATAATGTATACATGTTTTTATTTTAAACTTTCTTTTCTTCTTATGTCTCTTTGACTTTGCTCATTTAGCCATAGAGCAAACATGTTATCTTGGGTGATAAAATTCAAAATTATAAAAACACAAAGCAAAAAAAATGTATATTAGCATCTTAATAGAAGTTCCATAATTTTCATTATGAGTTTTAAAACCTATATTTTTTAGGAGAACATTTACAAATTACATTAAAAACCACCCTCAAGGGGTTTGAACATAAGACCACTTAAGAAACAACTATCATCTTAGCCACTAGATCAACTGCTTGTCCACTTAAAACCTATACTTTTTTTAATCTAATAAAAAATAGACAAACAATCTTATATATGATTAAAGAAGTATATATTATATATTTAATTAATATTTTATTTTTACTTTTTTATATATATAAAACAATTTTTATGTACTTAGGTACTCTATTTAAACATGGTTAAAATATACAATAATTTAATTAAAAATATATATATATTTTTGGTATGTTTTTATAATATTTACCACAAATCTTGATCAATCATAAATCACCTCTACTATATTTGCCCTAAACCTTAACTCAAGGTTTAAAAAAATCAATCAATCAACTCAACTCTTAAGTCTTCACAAATACCTGTGTCAAATTTGTCCATAATTCCTCTCAAGAACTTGTCCAATTATGCTCTCAAGTCTTCTCCAAGAATTACCTCAAATATGCTCAACAAGTCCTCACTAGAACTTGTCCAATATGCTCCACAAGTCCTCACTAGAACTTGTCCAATATGCTCTACAAGTCCTCACTAGAAATTTTCCAATTTGCTCAACAAGTCTTCTCTAGAACTTGTGCAATATCTTTCCAATAAATTGTAAGCTTCAACAAAATCTCACACAAATTTTTCCTTAAGTCCCCATTAGGACTTACTCAAATATACCACTAGATTTTACAAAATATTTTCAACACAATTGCAAACTTGCCTACTCAACTCAACTAAATCACAAAAAACCTCTTTTACTTGTATGAATAATTTTTCACTCAGATCTCACAATAACACATAGATAATGGTTAGAGAATCAATATGTTACACACTCACAACGATCACCCAATAAATTTGAAACCCTTTTGTTCAAATTCAAAAACATATAGAGAATGGTTAGAGACTCAATATGTTTTACACACTCAAATACTCAATCACTTTCAATTTCATTTTTAAACTCTTAGAAAAATATAGATAATGGTTAGAGACTCAATATATTTCACACATTCAATCAATTTCAATATCAGTCAATGAAGTCAACTTGCTTATAAAACCCCAAGTCAATATTTCATTCAATGCTCTCAACAAATATCACAAAGGAACTTTAAACTTAATATGTTCTTATATTCACATAATAATGGTACTCATGTTCTTTGCATTCAATATAGTTCACAAGTTATCACTCAAGCATTCACCAATCAAGTATGTAAAGACTTACTCAACAATCCTTATCAAATGAGGTTTTTATTGTAAACTTTCACTCAGAAAACCTTTAACCATCACTCTAAAAAATGGTCATATAAACAATCTTTTCACTCCAACTTAGCATACATAACATCCAACTTTCAATCTCAAGGATAATGTACCCTTACCTCTTTTTTGAAGATGATTTGACCTTTAACTACTTGTATCAATCACAACCACTCCTTTTTCCAATACTAGGATTAGATAGCAAATATTTATTCTCAATAAGTTCTCAAAATAATATTTAACCAAGTCAAAATATTACAACTTAATCAACCTTATTTTTCCTTTCAATAAAATTATTAACTTTGTATTCAACAAATATTTCTAACACCTAAGGCACACCTTATTACTCCTTTCAACAAGCTCATCACACTTCAAAAAAATCAAACCCTAACAAAAATACCAAACCTTTTATCTCCCTCACAAAAACCTTACACCATGCAAAATTAAATTTAAAACCTTTCAAAAAATTAATCTCTACAAAATTTGAAGCTTCCATAATTTTTGGATCTTCGCAATTTTTGAACCTAGAGCATACCTTGGTATAGCGCAAAAGGTGTCTATCAAGTTTTTAATGTGAAACCTATCCACAGTTGGGTGCCTTAGCAAGGTGCTCTCCCACCACGTGGACTACAAGCCTCCACACAAAGGAGAAGGGTCATGCTTTCCCTTTGTCTCCATCCTGGCACACAAACCTCAAAACAATTATCGCTTTGCAAAAACTCAAGTCTACAAGATTCGATCCTTGCACCTTCCACTGGCCAAAGACTTAGAACCTTCCCTTGCTGCTAGTTGTGCTACAACACTCCTTGGAATATAAAGTGTAAACCACTCCTCCTTATACTTGATGTTGTCTTAAAAATCGTTTTAAAACACACGACCGATTCCTTTTCTTTGTGCATGAAAATTACACCTTAGACTTGATCACAAATGAAATATTTACCATGGTATTTCACTCAATCACTTTCAATATCTATTTCAAATCAATTTAGAATAAATAATATTTTGTTTCACATAACTTGAACTATCACGTCAACACTTTACAATCACTCAATCAACTCAGTCAATGAAATAAACTTGCTTGCAAAACCCTAAGCTAATGTTTCATTCAATGCTCTCAACAAATCTTACAAAGGAACTTGAAACTTAACTCAAGATTTTCTCACATTCACATAACAATGATACTCATGTTATTTACATTCAAGATATTTTACAAGTTCTCACTCAAGAATAGAATAACAATGATACTCATGTTATTTGCATTCAAGATAGTTTACAAGTTCTCTTTTATTACCCTTTGTCTTCTTCTTCTGAAGATTCTTCTTCTTCAGAGCTTTATTATGACTTCTCTTCTTGTTTTCTTTGTTCCTGTTCAAATCCAACTCTTGTTTTATTTGTTGATCATCTTTATCCCTTGATAATATTATCTATGGTTTCTAAGCTCTTCCTAAACCTGTGTAGTTTATCCTTAGATTCTTTTACTTCCATCCTTAGTGAAGCTACTTCTAGTTCTAGTTTCTCATATTCTATAACCTTACCTTCTAACTTCTCCTTGAATCTTCTTGTCTTAGACATTGGGTTATTTATATCCTCTATAAGCCTTCCTTTCTATTCATCAAATTGAAGTATAAATTTTGTGTTCTACTTTCTTTCTTTCCATAAAGCATCAAGAGTAAAAGTAAGCTTAACTACAAGATCAAATTCTCCTGATTTTGATTCTTCCTCAGTTTCTTTGCTTTTGGAATCATCTTCATTCCCTTATGGTTTGTCTTCTATAGGATCACCTCCTTCATCTTTTATTTATATAAGTAGATTCTCTTTAGGTCCTTTAAGTGTATCTTCATATTCATCATCACTTAAACTAAAACCACTTCTTGGACAACTATATTCAATATGACAAAAATTACAGTATCTAAAACACTTGATGATTATTGGTGATCTTCTCTCAACTATTTCCTTTTCTTTTGTTAGAAACACTACTTCATAATTTTATAAGGAAATTTTATCACTATCACTTGAGTACTTACTTTCTTTATCTGCATAGAAAATCTTCTTTTATCTTTGGAAGAACTTATTTCCTTACTTACCTTGTCCATACCTACTTTTCTTTTGGTACATGTATTTTTCAGTTTCCCTGTTCTTATGATCATTTTTTCTTCATCATTACTATTTCCAACTTCTTGACAGTCAGATGCATAGTGACCATACTTTACATAATTGAAATATCTAACATATTTTGTACCTTTGAATTTTCTTGGATCTTTGTTCCTTTTACCATAATTTTCTCCTTCATCACAGGATAGCTCATTGCTTGAATATGAACTCTTACCCTTTATCTTCTTAGTGGATTTGAATGTTGCTTCTTTCTATGTATTAAGTTCCTCTTTTATTATTATCTCAAAATATGTGAGTATACCAAGTATTCTTATCTCAAAATTTGTGAGAATACCAAGTAATTCATATCTTGTCAAAATATCACCATATTTTGATTCTTCTATAGTCAAAATCTTCTCACTAAACCTTTTTGGAAGTGACCTTAGATACTTATCACAAACATCTAATTCTTGGACCTCAAGTCCAATCCCTTGCATTGAGTTAACAAAATCATCGACACGTAGTATATAAGCACTAATTCTTTCCTCATCCTTCATTCTTAGTACTTCAAATTATCCCTTGAGATTTTGTAACTTTGCTCTTTTGACTGTTTTATCTCCTTCATATATGCTTTGCAACTTATCCCAAATTTTCTTTGCTGATTTGCAGTGCATAACCTTGAAAAACTTTGATCTATGCAAACTTCTAAAAATTGCATTCATTGATTTTTAATTATAGTGATGTAGGACCTCACCATATTTGTCTGTAGGGAGTAGCTAGTGGTGTGTATCAATTCTCAACTACTTCCCAAATTTCATTCCCAAGTGCCATCATGTGAATCTTCATTCTCGTGCTCTAGAATACATAATCACTTTCATCAAATATTGGTGCTGAATTATCTGAGGATCATCCCTTAGAATACATTTGTGTTTTTGTAATATTTTTCTTCAAGCTATTAAACTCTTCCAAAGGAACCCGCTCTAATAACAATTGAAGAATAAAAGCTTATACTGAGAGGGGAGGTGAACAATATAAGACCAATTTTTAATTTTCTTTACCAATAATAATCATATATTAATGACAATATCAACAATAGTAATCAAAGAAATGCACAAATTACCATATACAATAGAGACACCAATTTAATATGGTTCACCCAATGTGGGCTACTCCATAGAGAAAATATTTCACTAAAATTTTCTCAACAAATATCTTGGGAAACCTTTTCCTATTATAATTTTTATGGACCTCTATCGAAAGGAGACACCAATACCCTAGTCTAGTTTATGGGTACCAACCCACAGGAGACACCAATCTCCTAATCTAGTTCATGGAACTCTATCCATAGGAGAACTCCTTCTCCTCTGCTCTAGTTTGTGAACCTCTAAAAGACAATTGCCTCAACTATCTTGGGATTTGGATCTCTCTCTCCATTAAATATCTTTATCCTCTCTATCTTGGCTAATGGATATTTATCTACTGGAGACTATTATCCTCTGCTCTATCATCTCCAAAGCTCTTCTCTATCTCAAATATACACTAAACACAATCCTTTAGTCTAGAACAAATCTACTCGATATCTATCTTGTTCTATACTAAACTTAGTCCTTTGGTCTAGCACAAAACCTGCTCAATATCTATCTCTATTCTGGTACAAATCTATCCTCAGATTTACACCAAAATCCATCCTCTATATATTGTAAAGCTTTACCAAAAAGGTTGATCAATCAAAAATTGCCTCTGCTAGATCTGCCCCAAACCTTAACTCAAGGTTTGAAAAAATTAATCAATCAGATCAACTCAAGTATTCACAAATACCCATATCAAATTTATCCACAAGTCCTCTCAATAACTTGTCTAATTATGCTCTCAAACCTTCTCTAAGAATTGCCTCAAATTTGCTCAATAAGTTCCCACTAGAATTTATCCAATCTGCTCTACAAGTACTCACTAGAACTTGTCCAATCTACTCTACAAAACCTCACTAGAAATTGTCCAATATTCTCAATAAGTCTTCTCTAGAACTTGTCCAATATCTATCCAATCAATTGTAAGCTTCCACAAAATCTCGCACAAATTTGTCCTTAAGTCCCCACTAGGAATTACTCAAATCTACCACTATATTTTAGAAAAGTTTTTCAACACAATTGCAAACTTTCTTACTCAACTCAACTCAATCACAAAAAACCTCTTTCACTTGTATGAACATGTTTTCGCTTAGATATCACAATAACACATAGAGATTGGTTAGAGACTCAATATGTTACACACTCAAAACAATCACTCAATCACTTTCAAACCCTTTTGTTCAACTTCAAAAACATATAGAGAATGGTTAGAGATTCAATATGTTTTACACACTCAAATACTCAATCACTTTCAATTTTACTTTGCAACTCTCAGAAACATATAGAGAATGGTTAGAGACTCAATATGTTTCACACATTCAATCACTTTCAATCTCTCTTTCAAATCAATTTAGAATAAAGAATAATTTGTTTCACATAACTTGAACTATCACTTCAACACTTTCCAATCACTCAATCAACTCAGTCAATGAAATCAACTTGCTTGCAAAACCCTAAGCCAATGTTTCATTCAATGCTCTCAAAAAATATCACAAAGGAACTTCAAACTTAACTCAAGATGTTCTCACATTCACATAACAATGATACTCATGTTATTTGCATTCAAGATAGTTTACAATTTCTCACTCAAGAATTCACCAATTAAGTATGTAAAGACTTGCTCAACAATACTTATCAAACAAGATTTTTATTGCAAAATTTCACTCAGAAAACCTTTAACCATCACTCTCAACAATGCTCATAAAAACAACCTTTTCACTCCAACTTAGCATACATAACATACAATAGTCACTCTCAAGGATAATGTGCCCTTACCTCTCTTTTGATATAATTTGACCTTTAAGTACATGTCTCAATCACAACCACTCCTTTTGCCAATACTAGGATTAGATAACAAATATTTGTTCTCAATAAGTTCTCACAAGAATATTTCACCAAGTCAAAATATCACAACTTAATCAACCTTATTTCTCCTTTCAATACAATTATTAACTTTGTATTCAACAAATATTTCTAACACCTAAGGCAAACCTTAATAATCCTCTAAACAAGCTCATCACACTTCAAAAAATCAAACCCTGACAAAAATGCCAAACCTTTTATCTCCCTCACAAAAACCTTACACCATGCAAAACTAAATTTAAAATTTTTTTAAAAAATTAATCTCTGCATAATTTGAAGCTTTCACAATTTTTGGATCTCCACAATTTTTTGACCTAGACCATTCCTTGATATAGAGCAAAAGGTTTCTAGCGGGTTTCAAACACAAAACCTATCCATAGTTAGGTGCCTTAGCAAGGCGTGTGCCCACCATGTAGGTTGTAAGCCTCCACACAAAGGATAAGGCTCACACCTTCCCTTTATCTCCTTCCTGGTGCGCAAACCTCAAAACAATTCTCGCTTTGCAAAAACTCAAATCCCTAGGATTTGATCCCTGCACCTTCCATTGGCCAAAGACTTAGCACATTCCCTTGATGTTAGTTGTGCTACAATGCTCTTTGGAATGTAAAGTGGAAACCACTCCTCCTTTTCCTTTATGATGCCTTGAAAATACTTTTAAAACACATGATCGCTTCCTTTACTTTGTGCATAAAAAGACTTTGTGATTGATATTCTCACAATGACACTGAGAGGGGGGGGGGTGAATCAGTGTAGCTATTTAAAATCTAATCTGCAACTCTTAAAGCTGAAGCAAAGAGAACTTAAAAATAGATAAAGCAATTATCACAAGAGAGCACACCACAACACACAATGTAATGAGGTTCACCAATTTGGCTACTCCTCAAGAATGACTGCTTGGACTACGGTCCAAATCCAGCCTTTGCAAAACACCAATTTTACAATCTGTTTACCAAGACCCACTGGAAGGAGCACCAACCCCCGATTTATCTGCACCAACAAAAAGGAGCACCAACCCCTATCCAAGCACCAACTTGGATCCCTGTTTTGAAAGCTATATCAATGACATACAAATGCCTTCACTTTTACAAGACCCTGACTGGTCTCCAATTTATCAAAACACAGTAAACACTTATTGCTCAGCTTGTCGCTCTCTTACAACACTCTTCTCACCCTCTTTCGATAGCACTTTCACACATTCAGCGACAACTTAATTCTCTACGCGATTGCCCTTTTATAACACTATTTCTCAATGAGACTCCTCGTCTTCTGTAACTTCTGTAATCCTGCATGCAGCCTATTAATAGCCACTGCTGATAGTAACTCCTTTATAGCATAGTATTTATTACATGCATCCTATTAATAGATCCGTCTCTTGCATGTGACTTTCAGTATAACTATCGCTCGACGGTTACACTGCTTTACGGGCCTGTGAATCGTCGTTCGTCTTTAAAGCACTATGCTTATTTTAGCTTGCATGATTTCTATCTGTAACTGCACCTGTAACTGTCTCACTCACTCCAGTTAACTCTTCTTATTTTGGCTGCATGATTTTCCTCTACAACTGCCCCTTTAACTATTGTTCTACTTCAGTTAACTGTCCGTAATCGTGTTGTTGCGACCTGTCGTGAAATCGTGACACTTATGTCTCTTTGTGCTCTTCTCGCATTTTACTCATGAAAACATGACATGTCACGATATCATGACATTTTTTGCCTCCTTGTTCACTTCTTGGCTTGCACCCGTGAAAACCAGACATGTCACGAAATCGTGACACTTTTCACTTTCGTACACTCTACTTGGCTTGCACCAGCGAAAACCAGACATGTCGCAAAATCGTGACACTTTTCGCTTCCTTGCACTTCTCTGCCTTTCGCCCATGAAAACGGAACATGTCACGAAATCGTGACACTTTCGCTGCCTTGTGCCTTTTCTATCTTTGGCCCATGAAAACACATGTCACGAAATCGCGACACATTCGCTGCCTTGTGCCTTTCTCTGTCTTTCGCCCGTGAAAACACATGTCGCGAAATCGTGACACATTCGCTGCCTTGTGCCTTTCCCTATCTTTCGCTCGCGAAAACACATGTCACGAAATCGTGACACACTTGCCTCCTTACACTCTCTCTCCTCTTTGGGTCACGAAAACCCGACATGTCGCGAAATCACGACACTTTTCCTTGCAAGCTCTTTCTCTTGAACCTGTCACGAAATCGTGACACATTTTTGTCCGTACTGCCTCTCTTGCATATTGTCACGAAATCGCGACACTTTTCTTTGCAAGCTCCTTCTCTCAAAACATGTCACGAAATCATGACACTTTTCTTTGCTTGCGCCTTCTCTCCGAACATGTCGCGAAATCACGACACTTTTCTTTGCTTGCACTCTTCTCTACCAACATGTGAAATCGCGACAGTTTTTCCACTTGGCTTCTTTGCCTCCAACATGTCGCGAAATCACGATAGTTTTTCTACTTGCCTTCTTCTCTGCCAACATGTCACGAAATCGTGACAGTTTTTCCACTTGGCTTCTTTGCCTCCAACATGTCGCGAAATCGTGACAGTTTTTCTACTTGCCTTCTTCTCTGCCAACATGTCACGAAATCGTGACAGTTTTTCCACTTGGCTTCTTTTCTGCCAACATGTCACGAAATCGTGACAGTTTTCTTTGCGCTTTCTCTCGAACATGTCGCGAAATCGCGACATTTTTTCCAGCATTTTCTCTCTCCTCCGATATGTCATGATATCACGACATTTTTGCCAGCATTTTCTCTCTCCTTCGATATGTCGCGAAATCATGACATTTTTGCCAACATTTTCTCTCTCCTCCGATATGTCACGAAATCGTGACATTTTTTCTTTCTACCTTCTTTCTTCTCAACATGTCGTGATATCATGACAGAAAACATGTCGCGATATCGCGACAGTTTTCTTACTTGTCTTTTTCTTTGATCCTTTGAATCTGGGCCACTTCTGTCTTCTTGGATATTCACTGTACATGCTCTCACTGACCTCTAAACTCCTGTCCACTGCATCAACTGATCTATCTGTCTGTGTTGACAACAATGACAATACTTTTGTTGCACCTTGCTCAACAATCTCCCCCTTTGGAATTGTTGGCAACACTCATGCACTCTCCTGTAATTCTTCTCCCCCTTTGACAATAATACCAAAGGGCTGCTGCAGACTCCCCCTGAGTCTATGCACACCATTCTCAGACAAACATTGTTATAGTTAGCAAAAATCATGAATATGAGCAAAACTATAAGCATAGGCATAAATGCTCCCCCTGAGAATGTGATCCCAATTGATAGTCAGTTCTTGGGAAATGTGACCACTCCCAACTTACTCCGAAGGTACTCAAAAACTTCCTTGGGCAATGGTTTTGTGAATATATCTGCTACTTGCTCTGTAGTTGGAACAAAATCCAATTTGACCTCACCTTCTACAACTTTATCCTTCAAGAAGTGATACCGGATTGCAATATGTTTGGTTCGAGAATGCATAACCGGATTCTTTGATATGTTAATAGCACTAGTGTTATCACATTTAACTAAAATTGGCTCTTTGAAGTGAATACCAAGATCTTTCAGGGTTTGTCTCATCCATAATATCTATGTACAACATGTTGTTGCTGCAATGTATTCTGCCTCTGCTCGTGGATAGAGAGACTGATTCTTGTTTCTTGTTGTGCCATGCTACCACCTGTCTCCAAGATAAAATGCTCCTCCACCGGTACTCTTTCTGTCATCAATACATCCTGCCCAATCTGCATCAGAATATGCAATAAGAGTGAAGTCCTTACCTTTTGGGTACCATAACCCATACTCCATAGTACCCTTGAGGTACCTAAAAATCCTCTTCACAACTGTCACATGAGTCTCTTTGGGACTAGCCTGAAATCTTGCTACCATGCATACTGCCTGTAAGATATCTGGTCTGGTAGCTGTCAAATACAATAGACTTCCAATCATAGATCTGTACATGGTTTGATCTACATCTGGAGATTTGTCATCCTTGCTCAACTTGCAACCTGTTGTCATGGGAGTGCTAACAGGTTTACTATCCTCCATTGTGAACTTTTTCAACATTTCTTTCACATATTTAACTTGAGAGATAAAAATGCCCTTTTCACTTTGATTGACTTGCAATCCGAGGAAATAAGAAAGTTCACCAATCATAGACATCTCAAATTCTTTCTTCATTTTATTTGCTATGTCTCTACAAGACTTATCATGACTGCTTCCAAAAATGATATCATCTACATAAACAACAAGGACAATAAGATGGCCATTCTCTGTTTTGACATACAGATTGTTGTCCACCAAACCTTTCTTGAACCCCTATTGAATAAGATAGTTATCTAGCCTTGCATACCATGCTCTGGGTGCCTGTTTCAAGCCATACAAAGCTTTCTTCAACTTGCAAACAAAGTTGGGATTATCACCTAGTTGGAAACCATCTCGGCTGCTCAATGTAAACCTCTTCTTCCAGCTTTCCATTCAGAAATGCTGATTTCACGTCCATTTGATATACTTTGAAATTTTTATGAACTGCTAAAGCCAGAAACATTCTGATTGCCTCTAGTCTAGCTACTGGTGCAAAGGTCTCCTCAAAATCAATACCTTCAACCTGTGCATAGCCTTTACAGACTAGTCTTGCTTTATTCCTTACAACCTGTCCATCTTCGTTCAATTTGTTTCAAAAAATCCATTTAGTATCGATTATATTTTTATTTGCTGGTCTTGGTACTAACTCCCAGGTTTTGTTTTTCTCAATCTGATCTAGTTCTTCATTAATTGCCTTCATCCAACTTTCATCTGTGCTTGCTTCAGCAATATTTTTGGGCTCAATGCTGGATAATAGAGAGTAGTTCCGTACTATTGCTCTTCTTGTCTGAATACCAACTATGGGGTCCCCAATAATTTGTTCTCTGGGATGATTTTTTTGCCAGCTGCCTGTTTTGAATTTCTTGTTTTCTTCTTCTTCTGAGTCAATTCTTAAATCATCTGGGTCAATTTTTTGATTCTCTTCTGTTTCCTTTTCTTCATCTCCTTCAATGACTTCTTCATAAATAGGGTAGTTTTCTTGATAAGTAATTTCTCGTTCTCTACCTTCATCAACTTTAACATCAACACTCTCCACAATTTTCTTTAGCCTCTTGTTGTAACATGTGTAGGCTTTGCTTTTTGTCGAGTAACCAAGAAAAATACCTTCGTCAGCTCTATCTTCAAACTTACCGAGATTATCTTCAGTTCGTTTGATGTAGCACTTGCTGCCGAACACTTTGAAATATCTTGTTGTTGCCTTTCTGCCAAACCATAGCTCATAAGGTGTTTTGCTTTCATGTGTCCTTAGCATGCACCTGTTTTGGATGTAAACCGCAGTATGGACTGCCTCTTTCCAAAATCTATCAGCTATTTTGTTCTCAGCCAACATTGTCCGTGCCATTTCCTGCACTGTCTTGTTCTTCCTTTCTACAACACCATTCTACTGAGGTGTCCTTGCTGCTGAAAACTGTCTTCTGATCCCATATTTTTGATAGTACTCTACAAACTCTTCTGAGATAAACTCTCCTCCTCTGTCTGATCTTAGGCATTTAATTCTTTTTCCAGTTTGATTCTCAACCTATTTTTTAAAAACCTTGAACATCTCAAAGGCATCTGATTTAAGCTTTAAAAATAGTACCCATGTCATCCTGGAGTAGTCATCTATGAACAACATAAAGTATTTGTCACCATTTATGCTTTGTGTTCTCATGGGTCCACACAAATCAGTATGTATTAGTTCTAAAGGCTTATTGGTGAAGTATTCCTTTGATTTAAATGTGGCTCTAGTTTGCTTCCCTTTTTGGCATGAAGCACAGATGCTATTTATTGGTTTGCCAATGGTGGGTATATCTCTTACTGCCCTTTTTGAACTTATTTTTACCAGATTGTCAAAGCTAATATGACCGAGCCTCTTGTGCCACAACCAATTTTCATCTTCCTATCCAATCAAGCATGCTCCTTCTAAAGTTTTTGAGAGAGTATATAGATTTCTAGAAGTCCTCGATCCAGTAGCTATCAGCTTCCCACTGTGTGCTTTTCTAACTTCACAGCCCTGCTTCTTAAAGATGACTTCATGACCTCTGTCACAGATTTGACTTACGCTCAGTAAGTTGTGCTTCAAACCAATCACAAACATAACTTCTTTGGAATTGATCTTTCCATCACTTATCTTGACTGATCCTTTGCCAACTATTTTGGCTCCATCATTATTTCCAAACTTTACAGAGCCCCCTTCATATTTCTGTAATTTTTCAAATTTTTGTTTATCTCCTGTCATGTGACTGGAGCATCCACTATCCAATATCCATGGTGCAGATTTGTTCTATGCTTTGAATGTTGTCCGAACAATCAAGGATTCCTTTTCTTCCTTGGGTCGCTCCTTTTCTTTCCACTCTGGTTTGGCTACAGTTTTGGTCACTTGTTTAGACTTTTCTTTGTCAGTAGCCTGTGCATGTTTTTTTGGGAATTTTTTGTTTTGCCTTAAACTATTTGGTTGAGATCTTCTTCCCTGATATTTATTTGCTGCATATGTGCTTCTACAGTTTCTTGCAATGTGTCCAAAGTTATGATAGTTATAGCATTCTACTACATAATCCATCAAGGGTGAAAAGACATTTCTACTGGTGAAATTTCTTTGTCCTATATTATGAATGCAGTCTAAAATCTTATGACCGTAAGCATTGCATTTAAAACAATAACCAAAAAAGGAATGATTGAACCTGGGAATTGGTCTTTGCCATTTTGTAGTAGGAGCCACAAATTTTCTTCTCCTTTGATGTGTGACTTTTATGAATCCCTCATTGTCAGCACTCTTCTCATGCTTGGCACTGTTGCTTTCTTTTGCCTGATTCATTTTTCTTTGATCAACCTTGATCTTATCTTCTTTCTTTACTTGTTCTATAGTTATGGCCTTTGATCCACTTGACGATTCTCCTTCGACAAAGCCCAAGCCAAATTTGATGCCTGTAGTCCTCTGACTATTTATAATCTTTTCAAGCTTCGTAGAACTTCCTTCAAGTTTGTGATAGCAACTCAATTTTTGATTCTTTTCTTCTAGCCGCATTCTTAAGACAACAATCTCTTCTTCCAGTTTGTTGCACTCATCTATTTTCATGGTTAACTGTACTTCGAGTTCTTTAGACATTTTCTTAAATTCTTCTGTCTATACTTTCAAAGTGTTTATTATGTCATTCGCATCCTCAAGCTTTCTTGAGACCTTTTTATTCTTTTTCCTTTTTGTACTCAACTCTTTAAGTGCAGCAACCAACTCTCCTTCCAGATATACTTCAGCCTCATCCTTAATGTTTGTGTCACCTTCCTATTTTTCTTCTGTTTTGTCTTCTTCAAATGCCATGAATAGAGCTTCACCTGTTTCTTCTTCAGAATCTTCACCTGAGCTATCTTTAGAAGAGCTGACATTCTTGGATATGAAACTTTTCTTTTTGAAGTTGCTTTTTCTAAAATTTGGTTTCTTCTTCCAGTCACTTCTTTCTTGGTGTGACCCTTCATCACTTTTGGTTTTCTCATTCATTGGACACTTAGCTGCAAAGTGACCGACCCCTCCACAATTGAAGCACTTAAACGGTAACTTTCCTCTATATTTTCCTTTTTCCTTTGTAAGTTTCCGAACAAAGTTAGCTTTCGTTTCATCCGATGTCTCTTCATCCTTAGATTCTTGTTCAGCTTTTATATTTTTGTGTGCTTTAAAAGTAGCTTCTCTGTCTATGGGCTTAGTTTGTCCTATTCTCATTTCGTATGTAGTCAAAGAACCATGCATCTCGTCCATGCTAAAATTATTTAGATCTTTAGCCTCTTCTATTGCAGAAACTTTAGAATTAAATCTTTTGTGAAGAGTTCTAAGTACCTTTTTCATGACAACCGCATCTTTGATTTCTTCGTTGAGTCCTCTGATTGCATTAATGATTCCATTGACTCTCAGCATATAGGCCTCTATGTTCTCATCGTCATTCATTTGTAATGCTTCGAACTGAGCTCGATGCGTTTGCAGCTTGGCTTCCTTGATCTTGTTGTCTCCTTCATGGATGCTCTTCAGTTTGTCCCACATGTCTTTTGCTGATTTATAGCTCATGATCCTTATCAGTTCACTGTCTACTAGCCCACACATTATGGCATTCTTTGCTTTGGAGTTATTCTCAAACTTTTTCTTCTCAGCAGTATCTGTTGGAGGAGTAGCGGGTACTATGTATCCACTTTCTACTGACTCCCAAATGTCGTATCCTAACGCACTCAGATATGTCTGCATCCTGAGTCTCCAGAATGAGTAATTAGTTCCATTGAACAAAGGAGCTTTGTTTGATGAGAATCCTTCACCACCTACCATTGTGTTCCTTCCAAGATCACCTTAGCTGATTAAGCTTGTTCAGGAACCTTGCTCTGATACCAATTGATATTCTCACAATGACACTAAGAGGGGGGGTGAATCAGTGTAGCTATTTAAAATCTAATCTGCAACTCTTAAAGCTGAAGCAAAGAGAACTTAAAAATAGATAAAGCAATTATCACAAGAGAGCACACCACAACACATAATGTAACGAGGTTCACCAATTTGGCTACTCCTCAAGAATGACTGCTTGGACTACGGTCCAAATCCAGCCTTTGCAAAACACCAATTTTACAATATGTTTACTAGCACCCACTGGAAGGAGCACCAACCCCTGATTTATCTGCACCAACAGAAAGGAGCACCAACCCCTATCCAAGCACCAACTTGGATCCCTATTTTGAAAGCTATATCAATGACATACAAATGCCTTCACTTTTACAAGACCCTGACTGGTCTCCAATTTATCAAAACACAGTAAACACTTACTGCTCAGCTTGTCGCTCTCTTACAACACTCTTCTCACCCTCTTTCGGCAGCACTTTCACACATTCAGTGGCAACTTAATTCTCTGCGTGATTGCCCTTTTATAACACTATTTCTCAATGAGACTCCTCGTCTTCTGTAACTTCTGTAATCCTGCATGCAGCCTATTAATAGCCACTGCTGATAGTAACTCCTTTATAGCATAGTATTTATTACATGCAACCTATTAATAGATCTGTCTCTTGCGTATGACTTTCAGTATAACTGCCACTTAACAGTTACACTACTTTACAGGCCTTGTAACTGTCGTTCTGTCTTTAATGCATTGTGCTTATTTTAGCTTGCATGATTTCTATCTGTAACTGCACCTGTAACTGTCTCACTCACTCCAGTTAACTCTTCTTATTTTGGCTGCATGATTTTCCTCTACAACTGCCCCTTTAACTGTCATTCTACTTCAGTTAACTATCCATAATCATGCTACTGCGACCTGTCGTGAAATCATGACACTTCTGTCTCTTTGTACTCTTCTCGCCTTCTACCCGTGAAAACATGACATGTCACGATATCGTGACATTTTTCACCTCCTTTTTCACTTCTTGGCTTGCACCCACGAAAACCAAACATGTCGCAAAATCGTGACACTTTTCGCTTTCGTACACTCTACTTGGCTTGCACCAGCGAAAACCAGACATGTCACAAAATCGTGACACTTTTTGCTTCCTTGCACTTCTCTGCCTTTCGCCCACGAAAATGAAACATGTCACGAAATCGTGACACTTTCGCTGCCTTGTGCCTTTTCTATCTTTGGCCCGTGAAAACACATGTCGCGAAATCACGACACATTCACTGCCTTGTGCCTTTCTCTGTCTTTCACCCGCGAAAACACATGATGTCACGAAATCATGACACATTCGCTGCCTTGTGCCTTTCCTTGTCTTTCGCCCACGAAAACATAACATGTCACGAAATCGTGACACACTTGCCTCCGTACACTCTCTCTCCTCTTCGGGTCATGAAAACCCAACATGTCACAAAATCGTGACACTTTTCCTTGCAAGCTCTTTCTCTTGAACCTGTCACGAAATCATGACACATTTTCGTCAGTACTGCCTCTCTTGCAAATATGTCACAAAATCGCAACACTTTTCTTTGCGAGCTCCTTCTCTCAAAACATGTCATGAAATCATGACACATTTCTTTGCTTGCGCCTTTTCTCCGAACATGTCACGAAATCGTGACAGTTTTCTTTGCTTGCACTCTTCTCTGCCAACATGTCATGAAATCATGACAGTTTTTCCACTTAGCTTCTTTGCCTCCAACATGTCATGAAATCGCGACAATTTTTCTACTTGCCTTCTTCTCTACCAACATGTCGCAAAATCGCGACAGTTTTTCCACTTGGCTTCTTTGCCTCCAACATGTCACGAAATCGCGACAATTTTTCTACTTGCCTTCTTCCCTGCCAACATGTCACGAAATCGTGATAATTTTTCCACTTGGCTTCTTTTCTGCCAACATGTCGTGAAATCACGATAGTTTTGCCAGCAATTTCTCTCTCCTTCGATGTCGCGATATCACGACATTTTTGCCAGCATTTTCTCTCTCCTCCAAAATGTCATGATATCACAACATTTTTGCTAGCATTTTCTCTCTCCTTCGATATGTCACGAAATCGTGACATTTTTGCCAACATTTTCTCTCTCCTCCGATATGTCACGAAATCGTGACAGTTTTTCTTTCTACCTTCTTTCTTCTCAACATGTCACGATATCACGACAGAAAACATGTCACGATATCGCGACAGTTTTCTTACTTGTCTTTTTCTTTGATCCTTTGAATCTGGGCCACTTCTGTCTTCTTGGATATTCACTGTACATGCTCTGATCGACCTCTGAACTCCTGTCCACTGCATCAACTGATCTATCTGTCTGTGTTGAAAACAATGACAATATTGTTTCTGCACCTTGCTCAACACTACAATGCTCTTTGGAATGTAAAGTGGAAACCACTCCTCCTTTTCCTTTATGATGCCTTGAAAATACTTTTAAAACACATGATCGCTTCCTTTACTTTGTGCACAAAAATTACACCTTAGACTTGATTGTGGATGAAATATTTACCATGGTCTTTCCCTCATTTATATGCATTGGGTTATGCCTTCGATGATCTCAACGAGAATTCAAAAATTTGAATTATAAATTTTATAACTCTATTCTTAGGGTTAGTTTAATTAAATTATAAATTAACTTAATAACTTTAAAAGTTAATTAAGTTAAATTATAATAAAACTATTACAATTAATTTATAATTAATTAAATCTCTTGCACCTTTAATATTATAGTAAATTATTTTAATAATATTTTGCTTTGGCCTTCCTTTTTCCCTTTAAACCTCATCTAACCTCCTAGAAGGAAACTTTTTTTTGCACTTGATTATGAAACCTAAAACTGATGTTGTTCACTAAAACTAATGCTTAGTGGTGCTGACTTTTGGTGCTGACTTCTTGACATCAAGACACTAAAACTTGCTCATATTTCCAACAATTCCTCAACTACCTTAGAACCTTAGCATTGTATTTAATAAAATTTTATGCTAATGTGAAGATTGTTGATTACATTTTCTTTATGGTATCAGAGCAATGATCGAGAAAGGCATTTCTAATTATTGGGCAAGGTGGTTCTACTAATTTGGCAAGGTATACACAACTACTCCATACCTCCACATTCCAATGAATAACGAATATAGGCTGCTCATGATAGACTCTGTAATTGAATAATGACCCTGACGAAGGCAAGGTATTGAGCATAGAATTTTTGACTTGGTAGAGGTTAATAGTGCAATATCAAGACAATCGAGCATGGACTTGACAGGCAGACTCGATCGAGGATATAAATAGAAATTTAGTATTTCTAGGAAGGTGAAGCAGATCTAAGATCAATAGACCATCACAAGCTACACCAAAACAGATAAATACAATAATTTTCTTCTATTCCCTTGCTGAGGAGAATAGATCTTACATATATCCATACAAAACAAATTTGTAATTCCCTCCAAATATCCTATTTTCCCTTTCCCACCTAAAACTATGTATTTGAAATATTAATTTTGGGGGCAAACTTCCTGAGGTCATAACTCATCGCTCGTTGCTCGAAACACTATTATAGTACCTTTTTAGAAAGGTCTCAAAGGAGTATATAGCCGATCACTATGTTTCCATAGAGTACCACCACTTTTCAACCCTCGAAAAGGCCTCTAAGGCCTTCAAAATTGGCCTCCATGTTTTACTAGCAGGATTTTCATTAGTTTTGGCAAGGTAGAAGACCTTAAAATTTACATATCTCTCAAGCCGCTCAGGATATTGGGATCATTATCTCCATCCTCTAAACAACTAAATACACTTTAGAACAAAATGAAACTAATACAATTTTTGGTGATGCAATATTACTCTTACACTATTGGATGCTCCTACATCATAAGGGTAAAAAAATAATTATAGTGGAAGATCCTTCTTATACTTTTGGGGTTTACACCCAAGGTCCATTAAAGCAACAAAATAAATTAAGTACTATGGAGTATGATACTTTTAATTTGTGGTTTTTGGAATAATATTAGGGTTATGTGTAAGGGGTCAACCCTAAAATGTATTTATAAAAATTTGGCAAATCAGTTTCGAAATATAGGCTAATAGTGTCCAAACACATTTAGAAGTTTCACTATTATTAGGGGTAATATTGAAAATTTAAACTTAAAATGGTTAAATCAGGTCAAATCAACCTAAAAAAAATGTACACCCATAAATTTTTGGCTAATGGGCCCTGGTCAAGGGTCCCAAATATTAGCCAATTTCAAATTTTGAAAATCCTAATTTTAGCCAATTTGGCGATAAATAGCTTCTATGCATAACCCTGATCACAACATAAAGAATAAAGTGTTTGTGAGATTATTCCTTGCATTCAATATTATATAAGAAAATATAAATCTTTAGAAGAGAAGTCTATTTATGAACACTATGGAAAAATATAAGAGATTGATAAAGATGAAAGTGTTGGTGGAAATGGAAGAAAGATAGGAAGAACCTCAAAGGATGATGAAAGAGCAAAGAAAAATCAAAGGGAGATCAATTTGTAAAACCAAAATGATGGAGAACAGAACCAGCACAGAACAGAGGACAAAGAAAACAAGAGCCAAATTTCTCATTCAATAGCTTCAGAAGAATTTACAAAAAATATACAGGCAATCTGCGGTTTGCCAGCCCCTTTCTCATTACAATTCTTGGGTTTTTATCGAGGCCCTGACCCTCTGTGTTTTCAAAATTTCCATGATCTTCAACTGCCACCTGGTTCAATACTGGAAAATTGCATTGATGGGACTTTAGGTGAGGTGCACGACTGGCTGCCATAACCACCAGAATCTTCTTCTAGAACTGCTGCTTCATTGCTAGTTGCCATAAATGCATCTATAGATATAGTGCACAAGTGGATGACATGCTTGCTAAAATCTTCCTCTGAGACTAATGCTTCATTTTCCCGTGTGTGAGTGGCCGACCTGTTCAGCGGGATCTTCTTTTGAGACTGCTGCTTCACTACCACTAGCTTGCCATGCATGAAGGAATGCATTTATGAAAGCCTGGAGTGCATGTTTTTCTTTTGGTAATGACATCGTCACATGTCATGACATCGTGACATGTCACGATATCGTGACATGTCACGATATCGTGACAATTCTCCTCTGTGCTTTCTCTCTCCTATCCCGATCGCGATATCACGACATGTTGCAATATCATGACATGTCGTGATATTGTGACATGTCATGATATCGTGACATTCTTTCCTTCACGCCTTCTTGCTTCTGCCTTGGTCGTGATATCACAACATTTCACGATATCATGATGTATTTCCATCGTGCCTCCGTTCTTCTGCTTCAATCACGATATCATGACATGTCATGATATCGCGACGTTTCTCCATCGTGCCTCCGTTCTTTTGCTTCGGTCATGATATCGCGACATGTAGCAATATCGTGACATTTCTCCACCGCGCCTCCGTTCTTCAGCTTCGATCGTGATTTCACGACATGTCATGATATCGTGACGTTTCTCTATCGCGCCTTCGTTCTTCAGCTTCGGTCACGATTTCGTGACATGTCACGAAATCACGACGTTTCTCTATCGCGCCTTCATTCTTCAGCTTTGGTCGTGATATCGTGACACTTTTTCTGTTGCGATATCGCGACACTTTTCCTCTGCATTGGCTCTCTCCTATTTTGGTTGTGATATCATGGCACTTTTTCTGTCGCGATATTGTGACACATTTTGGCTTGGCTTTCTCTCTCCTCCTTGAGTCACGAAAATGCGACATGTCGCAATATCACGACACTTTTTCTATCGCGATATCATGACACATATTTTTCTTTGCAAAACACTTAGAAAAATTTGGTTGATGCAATATTGCTCTGTGGCCATCGGATGCTCCTGCATCAGACACCCAGGGTGGATTGAGAAGTGATCCTCACTTCTGATCTGTTAGAGGAAGACCCAGGTGATCAACCTCTGTTTTCGATAACCAAGTTGCATCTTCTACAAGTCTGCCCTTCCAATTTATCAAATATTTAGAATACTATTTGTTCTTGGTGCTTCTGCCTTCACGAGTGTCTAATATTTCCTCGATCTCGTCTGTGGTTGGGGTAGACGTTGGAATGCTCCAAAACTCTGTACTTTGTGCCTCTATATTGTCTCCCTCGTGGTATTCCACTAAATCTGAAATGTTAAAAATAGGAGAAATGTCAAGCCAACTTGGTAATTACACCTCATATGCATTGCCTGAATCTTGTTTTTTCATTATTCTGCATGGCCCAAACTTCTTCATCCTTAGCTTGTTATATGTTTTGGTAGGAAATATTTCTTTTCTGAGATGGACCATGAATTCAACTCCCACTTCGAACTCTTTGAACCGCCGCTTCTGGTTTGCCCTTGTCTTATATTGAGTATTCATTTTTGTAATTTGTTTCTTCACTTCTTCATGTAGGCCTTTCATATGTTTCGCAAATTCCTCAGCCTCGACACTGCACTTTTCCCCTGTATCCAATTTCCTCAACTCAGACACATTTCTTGGACTGGTTCCATAAATTATCTGGAATGGAGATTTGTTTGTACTCTTGTTGACAAAATTTTTGTATGCAAATTCTGCCTACGACAAAACCAAATCCCATCCCTTTGGCTTATCCCCTATCAAGCATCTCAATAGATTACCTAGACTTCTATTTACCACCTTTGTCTTTCCATCAGTCTATGGGTGGTATGCAGAACTGAATTTCAAGTCTGTCTTCAACTTCTTCCATAAGGTTCTCTAGAAATACCCAACAAACTTGGTATCTCTATTAGAAATGATGCTTTTTGGTAGACCATGAAGTCATACCACTTATTTGAAAAATAACCCTGCAATGTGAACCGCGTCACTTGTTTTATGGCAGGGAATAAAATGTGCCATCTTGGAGAATCTGTCAACCACCACAAATACAAAGCCATTTCCCATCTGCATTCCTGGCAATCCAAGAACAAAATCCATGCTGACGTCCTCCCATGGCCTCTTAGGTATAGGTAATGACTGATATAATCCAATGTTCTGCCTCACGCCTTTTGCCATCTGGCATATTCTACAACTTTGCATAAACATTTTCACATCTTGCTATAGTTGCGGCCAATAGTAGTTCTCACTCACCAGGGCAATGGTCTTATCTTGACCAAAATGTCCAGCCAGTCCTCCACTATGTTTCTCCTTGACTAGGTTTTCCCGTATGGAACTCCTTGGAATGCATAATTGACTTCCTCTGAACAAAATTTCATATTGGATTAGAATATCCAACCACTTTGTCCTATCCAAAGTAACAGGTGCCAAGCAAGCCCTCCAGGATTCTACAAAATTAGGATCTTCAGGGTACAAACCCTTCAGTTCTTCAAATCCTACCACTTCCACCGTCATTTCTATCAAAAAATTTTGCCTTCTACTTAAGGCATCTGCAACTCTGTTTGACTTTTTGCTTCTATGCTTCAACACAAAGGTATAACTTTGGAGAAACTCAATCCACTTCAAGTGTCTCTGATTCAGCTTCGCTTGGCTATTAATATATTATAAGGCCTGATGATCAGTAAATAGAACAAACTCTTTTGGCAACAAATAATGCCTCCACTTCTTTAGAGCTTGAACTATAGCATAAAACTATTGATCATAAACTGAATACTTCTTCCTAGCATCATTGAGTTTCTCACTAAAATAAGCCACAGGTTTGCCTTCCTGACTCTGTACAGCTCCTATGGCACTACCACTGGCATCACAATCTACCTAAAATACCTTGTTAAAGTCTGGAAGCGCCAAAACAGGTTGCTCTATGACCTTCTTCTTCAACATATCAAAGATCCTATCTGCTCTTAAGGTCCACTTAAATTCTTTCTTATCCCCTCTCATTGTTTCTGTAAGGGGTGCACAAATGTTGCTGAAATTTCTAATGAATTTTCTATAAAAGCTTGCTAGGCCATGAAATGATCTTACCTCAGTTGTGCTTCTAGGAGTAGGCCATTCGATGATAGCTCTCACCTTTTATGAGTCCATTTTTAGACCTTCTGTTGAGATGACAAATCCTAGGTACACTAACTCCTTTACAAAATTACACTTTTTTAGATTAATTAATAACTCCTCCTCCCGCAGCTTCTCAAAAACCCTTATGGTGTGCATCAGGTGCTCATCCAGGGTTTTGCTAAATATTAAAATGTCGTCTAAATAGACAATGACAAATTTTCCCAAAAATTCTTTTAGTACCTCGTTCATCAGCCACATGAATGTGCTTGGTGCGTTGGTTAGTCCAAATGGCATGACCAACCACTCATACAAACCCTCTCTGGTCTTGAAGGCTGTCTTCCACTCATCTCCTTCTCTAACACGGATCTAATGGTAACCACTCTTGAGGTCAATCTTGGTGAAGTACTTGGCTCCACTCAAATAGTCCATTATGTCATCCATCCTTGGCAATGGAAATCTATATTTTATTATGATCTTATTGATGGCTCGAGAGTCTGTACACATTATTCACTCTCCATATTTCTTTGGCACTAGCACTGTAGGCACTGCGCATGGACTCAAGCTCTCCTGAATCAGTCCCTTCTCCAGAAACTCCTGGACCTGCCTGTTTAGCTCCTCAGTTTATATAGGCATCATTCTATGTGCAGCTTTATTGGGCAAGCTCGATCCTTACACCAAATCTATATGGTGACTGATATTCCTTACTAGGGGTAAACCGTCAGGCACATTATCAGATATAATATCTGGAAATTCCTCCAATAGATCTAGGACTTCTACTGGGGTATCTTTGCATTATTTCTCCCTAAATCTAGGAATTAATGCATAACACATATGTTCATGCTTCAAACCATCTAAAAATTTTCTCCCGTCAACTAAGCAAATTCTAGCACTGCCACATACCTTTTTGTCCACCTCCTTCAGGGGTTTCAGCTTATGGTGAACTCCATTATTTGTTACGAAGTAGGTGTTGGCACGACCATCATGAACCGTGCACCTGTCAAACTACCATGACCTTCCCAATAGCAAATGGCAAGCATCCATGGGCAAGATGTCGCACAGGACTTCATCATGGTAATTCCCAATATTGAATTTTACCAAGCGTTGCTCACTGACCAAAGCCCTATGGTCCTTCTGTAACCACGCAATCCGATATGGATGCGGGTGTATCTTCCTCTCTAGTTGTAGCTTTGTAACCATTCCTTCTGAAACTAGGTTATCTGTACTACCATTGTCAATAATAATATTGCAAATCTTACCCGTGCATTTACACCTTATGCGAAATAAGATTTTCCTCTGATCTGCGTCCCCCTTCTCATTTAGCAGGACTCTCCTTATGATCAGTACTTCTCCTCTCTCTGCTTCTTCAGAGTGCTTAGATCCAGCACCTTCTTCAGTGACCACGGCTCTGGCATTACCTTTCGGCCTCCTATTAGTCCTTTCTTGTTGCTGTGGACACTCATATTGGTGATGTCCCTCTTCTCCACACTGGAAATAGGTTCCATAAAATATTCCTCTTCCATGGCCATGTCCAGCTCTTCCCCTTCCCCTTCGGTAATCATTGTTCTGATTACGAGGGCGATAGGTATTTTCTCCCCTTTGTTCCTGATTATTGCTACTTTCTCCATTCTTCTGAGAATCTTCATTTCGTCTTCCATTGGTCCTTTCATCGATTATTTCGCCACGACCTCTTCCTCTTTGCTTGTTCTCAAACCTCCTATTGAGCTTTTCTTCAACTCTTAGGGAAAATTGGTAAGCGTCCTCTATGGTGGTCATCCTGACTAGACTTAATTCTTCTTGAATACTTGCTCGTAAACCACTAATATAATGGGCTACCTTCTCCTTGTTGGCCTCTGAGTGGCCTGTTCTGATCATAATTTTATGAAACTCCTCTATGTATTCTTTTACAGACTTACTTGATTGCCTCAAACATTGCATTTTATTTAGCAGGTCTAACTCATAATCACCAAGGATGAACTGCCTCTTTAGCTTTTCTACCATCCGCTCCCATTTTGTTATTCTCTCTTTTCCTCTTCTGTTTTGCTCCAGCTGCACTCCCTTCCACCATATGCTAGCATGACCTTTCAGTTTGGTCTTAGCGAATCTAACCCTATCAGGGTCCTCAACCTCCTCGTACTCAAATTACTCTTCCAGATCATTGATCCAGTCGATCAATTCCTTTGGATCAAGGTTCCCAAAATACGTAGAAACCTCCATCTTCGACCTCTTCCCAATCTGGGATATGGCTCTGTATAGTCTAGCTTGTGCATGATCTACTGCTTCTTCTTCTTCCTCAGGCTGGTCCTCTTCTTCGTCATCTTCCTCTTCACTACCTTCATCTCTTCTTGGCTCCAATATTCTACGTAGCTCTTCTTGCAAGGCCAAAACTTGCCTCTGTAAGACTCGAACATCTTTTGTTGTCGTTATGCCTCTCCCACCACCAGGGTTTCTCCTTGGAGGCATTTTGCTCACTCCTCTCACAAGCCCTTCCATAGATCCTGGTGCAAACTGCCTCACTTTCGGTGATCTACTTGCACACTCAGGAACTTTCGGCTCTGATACCACTTGATGAAGAACAGAACTAGCACAGAATAGAGGACAAAGAAAACAAGAGCCAAATTTCTCATTCAATAGCTTCAGAAGAATTTACAAAAAATATACAGGTAATCTGCGGTTTTCCAGCCCCTTTCTCATTACAATTCTTGGGTTTTTATCAAGGCCCCGACCCTCTGTGTTTTCAAAATTTCCATGATCTTCAACTGCCACCTGGCTCAATACTATAAAGTTGCATTGATGGGACTTTGGGTGAGGTGCGTGACTGGCCACCATAACCACCAGAATATTCTTCTGGAACTGCTGCTTCGTTGCTAGTTACCATAAATGCATCTCTAGATATAGTGCACGAGTGGCCGACATGCTTTCTAGAATCTTCCTTTGAGACTGATGCTTCATTTTCCCATGCGCGAGTTTCCTACCTATTCATCATGATCTTCTTTTGAGACTGTTGCTTCACTACCGCTAGCTTGCCGTGCATGAAGGAATGCATTTATGAAAGCTTGGAGTGCATGTTTTTCTTTTGGTCACGATATCGTGACATGTGATATTGTGAAAATTCTCCTCTACACTTTCTCTCTCCTACTTCGATCGCAATATCGCGACATTATTTCCTTCACACCTTCTTGCTTCTGCCTTGGTCGTGATATCGTGACATGTCATGATATCATGACGTATTTCCATCGCGCCTACGTTCTTCTGCTTCGGTTGCGATATTGCGACATGTCGCGATATTGCGACGTTTCTCCATCATGCCTCTGTTCTTCTGCTTTGATCGCGATATCATGACATGTCGTGATATCGCGATGTTTCTCCATCGTGTCTCCGTTATTCTACTCTAGTCATGATATCGTGACATGTCGTGATATCACGACGTTTCTCTATCGCGCCTTCGTTCTTCAGCTTCGGTCGTGATTTCGCAACATGTCACAAAATCGTGGCATTTCTCTATCATGCCTTCGTTCTTCAGCTTCGATAGCGATATCGCGACACTTTTTCTGTCATGATATCGCAACACTTTTCCTTTGCATTGGCTCTCTTCTATTTTGGTCACGATATCATGACACTTTTTCTATCGCGATATCGTGACACCTTTTGGCTTGGCTTTCTCTCTCCTCCTTGAGTCACAAAAATGTGACATGTTGCGATATTGCGACACTTTTTCTGTCGTGATATCACTACACATATTTTTCTTTGCAAAAAACTTAGAAAAATTTGGTTGATGCAAGATTGCTCTGCTGCCATTGAATGCTCCTGCATCACAAAATAAATATTTTTATTGTTAACAATAATCAAGGCTAGCCACAAAAATAAAAGTAAGTGGTGATGATAAAAATTATATCATTGAATATTAGTAATCCAAATAAGCATCATACAAGATAAGTTAATAAGGAATTAATAAGTTGTTATAGGCCTAAGTTTAGTTTAATATACAAAATAAAATTAAGTATTAATAATTGTAATGATATATTCAAAAGGATTTGCAAATGGGGGATTGTCTATCAGATTCTTCTATATTAGTTTACAAGTAAATTATGAAAATATGTATTAAGCACATATACAATATACAATTTAGTAGAAGCAAAAGTAATTGGATTGTTGGTCTATATTTTAAAAAATGGATAATGCCAAAGTTTAGATTATAAATATACATTCTTTAGCTATAGTTACTCTTCATGAAATTCATTGGAAGGACCTTAACATAATCATCACAATCATAATTCATAATTATGATCTATATATCCTTGGGGGTAGCTTCGACATGGTTTTATATTCATAATTATAGTTTTTTATATTTTCACATGGCATTTTAGATGCTCTTATTTCATGCCTACAATATATATATAGGATAACAGATGCAATGGAAAAACTTATAGAGTAGTAATATTGTGTAGATTTTTATTATTCAGCATATGGTTGTAAACAATATATATGATCTCTATTGAATTTTTATTTGAAGTAGGATTAGATCACAAAACAATTATATTAAGATGCTATTTAATAAACAATGGTCATCCAATGTGATTTCCACTTTTAATCTATGCAACTTCAAGATTTTGATTTGTTCTAAATGGTCTTCTCATAGTAGGATGAATCTAGTTTTGAAGGATCATATATGTGTAGTTTTATTTAATAGATGAAATGTATAAATGTTTAAATTAATACTTGGAATTCTAAATATTTTATTAATATATTTAAAGAAAAAGAAATAATTGAGGCTACCATCAAAAGTTTATAAGAGATAATAGAAAGCAGTGGAATGGTCTAAGATACTTATGTATAAGATAAAAAATCACTTCCTTATTATCACAATTTATTTAAAAGGAGGAATCATATAGGGACATATGTATCAAGGAAGGATATATAAATGATAACTATAGACATAAAATTGATCAAACAAAATGAGTAAATTTCCCCTTAGATGGTTAGAAAGCCTCTCAAAGCTGCAAAGTATAAATTTTTAACCCCTCATCCCTTAGTTTAACCCTTTTTTATAGCCTTACCAAAATCATAGTCATACAAGACCAACTATGAATTCAGTCAAGCCACTTTGGCACCATTCTAACCTCCAAAAATCATATTTTATGGATTTGTGATTATATATATCAACCACAAATTTAGCATTTTAGGATTTTACCCTCAAAACCCTAAACCTTGAGCTAACCTGTCTTTTTGAGCACTATGACCTAGTTTTTGAATTTTGTTTCCTTCCTACTATGGACACCAAATTCTAGTCATTTGCACTAGAATTCCACTCATTCATCAAAACCCTCCAAATTCACTCAAATCCTTCCAACTCTTTATTTTCCCCTCTAATCATCCTAGATTCCTCTCTAATTATTTTCTAATCTTTCTAAAATCACTATTCACTATTTATTTTTCACTATTCACTAATCCTTCTTCTAAACCTAGTCCTTGATAACTATGTGACTATCCCCCTAGGTTCACACAACTTCATCCTAGGTCAATCATCATCCTAGGCCAACACTGACTAACATCAACCTAGCCCTAGGGTCAACTCTAGACCTAGGTTAATCCTCACCCTAGGTCAACCTAACTCAAGTCAACCTCACTCATACAAAAATAAAAAATGAGGTATTTAATAATCCAATTGCCCATCCTCCACCTATTCCACTAAAGAATTTTAAATTCCACTATACCACCTAGCATTCTACTAAAGAATTTAAAATTCCTCCCCCCATGCATCTTGTCTCCCACATGGGTATGCAAATCCCATATCACCCATACCCCATCTAGTTCCCCACTAAGCCTAGTGGTAATCCACCTCACCTCGTCTCCCCTTTTCTAAAATCCTATAATTACCCCTTTCCTTTCTCTCAATTTAGATGAAGGAGAAGGATCTACTAAAATGTTCCCTAGGAGGAGGAGCCTAATACACGTAGGCTCAAGTATTTACATTTATATTTCAATTTCTATTAGTTTTTAGATTTCTTAACATGCTTCATATAGGTGCCACTAATGCATTGTTGCGTGCTTGTGTGTAGGTATTCAAAAGGGCTCAAATCAATTCAAATATATGGTCACAACAAACCCACCATGCACTTGCTTGTGGCATAGAAAATAAGATGCACCATGTTGATTTTTTAAAAGATGCATTCCCTTATTATGACACACATTTTGTAAAAACATCCTAGAAAGGAGTTTTATTAATATCATACATCTATTTCAATTTCATTACAATGGTGCTCTTTCTATGATTACAAAATGACAATCATGATTTTCTCTTATCCAAATTCATTAAATTATTTTAGTTTTTTCTTTTTGTGGTTGTGGTTATGCTTTGTATTGGTAACCTCCTCATCAATGGGAACCATGGTTAGGTGCCATTAAATCCCTCATATATTTTTTCAAAATAAAAAAAGAGCTCCCTTTATTTATCTTAGTTTTTATTTTATATTTAAAAAAATTTAAACAAAAAAAGGTTTATTTTTTCTTTTAAAAAAATATATCAAAAAAATAAAAATAAAAAAATGGGCCTGCATATCCTACACCCCCTTTTATTTTGAAATCCATCTTGAGCTACTCAACCCTTCCTCACACCACCCCTAGAGTTGCATGTCATTGTAAGACCATCATTTTCTTCATTCCCTATCAACCCATAATTGTGCATTGAGTGCAACCACCTGTGTGCCCCTACCCTCATCCCTTATTTCTACTTTTCTCCCTTCATTGTCACCCCATAGTTGCACACTAATTATGCCCCCTATGTGCCACCCCTTATCATGAACCCTCATTTCCTCTTTCCCCCTCCCCTATCCCAATCATTTCTCCCTTACCTCTATCATAACCCCCACTATAAGTCATTCTTAATGTGTGGCTCTCTTTCTCTCCCTTGTGCCCTATGGGTCATGTGCCACGATACAACCATCCTTTACCTCCTCCTTTATCCCTCCCCTATCCCTAATATTTTACCAATTTATGTATGGTGCATGACCCACACCCTTTCTCTTCATTGTGTCTAGTGAACCATGTGCTACTTTGCAACCCTTCTTTCCCTCCCTCTTTCATCCTTTCCTCATTTTTGGGCCTGCACCACTCCATGCATGGTGTGTGACCCACCCTATTTTACATCTCTTATTCCTTGTGTACCACACACCACCACATGAACCTCATTTACCTCCCATCTCCCTCCACTCTCCCCTCCCCTCATGCAAGTGCCACTTTGCACATGACATTTGACCCACCCTAAAAACCCCCTGATCCCATCGATTAAAGCTACCCCTACCCACATGCAAGCCTAATGTAGGCCTACCACATGTAGACTTGATACATAAATACTCATTTTAGGCCTATCATGTGTAGGCCTACCACATGTAGACTTGATACATAAATACTCATTTTAGGCCTATCATGTGTAGGCCTACCACATGTAGGTCTGACACAGGCCTACCATGTGCAAGCCTACCTACATTAGGCCTATCCAATATAGGTTTGACGTAGGCCTACCACACATAGAACTACACACATTAGGCTTGGCATAGGCTTACCACATGCATGCCCAGCCATGTTAGGCCTATCATGCATAGGTCCTACCATGCATAGGCCTACGTAGGTAAAACTAACAAGAAAAAATAAAAAGTAAACAAAAATTTTAATGAAAAAATGAAAAACATTAAAATCCCAAAAATGTTAATAATTAAAATAAACAAAATAAATCAAATTTAAAAATGTTCAAAAATTAAAAAAATAAATAGAAATAAATAAATAGAGGTCCGAGGTGTATACCAATTGGTTCAACCAAATCCTGTAAGGAAGGTGAATATCCAAGGTTCAAATCTTAGGCCTCGTCGGACTGAATGCTTGTCCCTTTCCTGGTGCTTTCAATGACGTAAAAGGTTTAAAATGATTTTGGCATGGTGGTTATAGGGGTGTATTGCATGAAGAACTGTGTAGCGGCTTTCAAATTGAACAACACAGAATATTGTAGTGGCCATAAAATCTAGATAGCCTGCTTGGATTCATGGCAGCTATTGATTCCACCATGTAAATTTAAAACAAAAAAAATTAAGAAAAAAATCACAAAATAAAAAAAATAAAAATAAAAAACTCAAAACACTCAACAAAAATATCAAAAACTTGGAAAACAAAAATCAAATATTTCAAAAATTCAAAAAACAAAAACAAACACAAAAATAAAAAAATAACCTTCAAAATAAAATAAAAAATTCAACCAATGAACCTAAAATAATAAAAAATTTCAAAAAATGAAAAAACAACAACAAAAAATTAAAAACTAATAAATTGCTACAAAATTAAAAACATGCACAAAAACCAACAAAAAGCAAAAAAATAAAAACGTGCAGAAAAAAAATCAACAAAAAAATGCACAAAAAAATAAAAAAAAATCAACAAAAAATTCAGAAAATCCATGCACAAAAAAAATAAAGCAAACAATGAACAAAAATAACAACAAACAATCACCAATTCAACAAAATTCAATTTTTCATTTAGAATAAGTAAATTTTGCATTTTGCACTTTTAGGATTGCTCTTAATTTTGCATTTGCCATTTGCATCACAACATTCAACACAACAACACCAAAAATAGATTTTTCCATACACCATTTGGATATTCATAATTCTACAAAATATTTTTAGGATAACCAATTAGTGAGTTGGATTTAATCACCAACTATTGATTCTCCTTAGACACTCTAGTTTAGTATGCATAGTTTCATAGATTTCACCACCAAGAAACTAGTTACCTTTGGGACTAGCTCAAGGTAATCTTGAGGTTAGATGCTCTTTCACCACAAATATTAATAATTAATGGACTATAGTTCTTGTTCTTGTCTAAGCCTAGTTGAGGGTGAAGCAAAAGCCTAGGTAGACCAGTAGCAAGACTTAGATAGTGTGACTTCTTTTGGGAGGTTTATTTTGTCCCCTTAGGATACCCAAAGCCACAACCATCATCCTAAGAAGCCACATTAGTTGTTTGTTTCTCAATCCTCATCAAAAAGCAGGCATACACACACCCTTATACATCTCATAATGGGAATCATTTTCTTTATTGAATTCTTTGATTTTATTTGTATAGGTAGTACCTCCCTTTCATAAAGCATTATAAATTACCACCATAGTCCTCCGAGTCCATCCTTCACCATTATATCTCATACCCATCCTCTTATTTTCTAAACCCAAATATGAGTCTGTACCCAACTACATATCACATATTCTCACCAATCAAACTTATCCACACCAATCATATCCATCCACCCCTTGTCACTAGTAACCATTGCAGTCACCCTTCCCCCTTTTTTCTTCTCCTCTAGCTTGGGGGACCATTTCACCATTCAACATAATTCTAAATAGGGAGTTTTCATCCTATTCCTATCTTCCCCTTGATCTAGGGGGGACGTCATACCTTCCTTTACCTCCAATTTTATCACATCTCATCCTAAATACCATAAATAATACCACAAATACACAATCCATTCACATTCACTTTTTGACCTATTCATATTTGATATCTAATCTAATCATATTCAATTTATGTCTATTCAATTTATTCATTCATGTCTATTCAATTTATTCATTCATCATATTATTTCCTTACATATCACTCCTAGTTTTATGGTCACACTTCAAGTGATTACATACCATTGACTGTTGTACCTTCTCTACTTTCTTCTTTTTCTCCTTTCTTCCTTCCTTTCTTCATTCCTTGTCTTCTATTTTATATTTTTATTTCTTCTCCTTTATCCTTCATCCTTCTCCATATTCTTATCTCATACTCACTCCATATCATCTCCATGTGATCTGATTTTTTATCTCAAAGCAAATGGGATTATTGTTTGGATCATTTTTGTCTGTGTGATTATGCTTGGTTTTATTGCCTTAGTCAAGGGTATCTTCATGATCATATTTGTCCTTCCTTTTCACATGGCATTCACTTTCATCCATGTTTCCCATACATTTTTTCCCATCCTATAATATACCTACTTTTTGCCTTTTGAAGTCTCTGGTTCAAACTCTATTTAATGTCTTAATAAACCTCTATTGAATGTTATTTAGTCCTTGAGTGCTATAGGTCATTCCTAGTTAACTTTGATTTTATTTTGGACCACACACATGTACCACATATTAATTAAATTTGTGTATGTAATAAATACAAACTCACGAGTCACTATTGCCATAAGGTGAATAGTTTCCCTTGCTCATCCTATAATGCACATGATCTAGCCCTAAGAATTTGCAAAAGGACAAGACAAAAAAGGTCTAAAAAACAAACAAACAAAGAGTAAGTACAACACTTGAATCCCTACAATTCTTAGGTCCTTAGATCATGGGGTTAACCTCCATCAAGGCTATAGATGCATGACTAGTAGTGGACTAAGCCCTTTGAATGGTGACATGTCTATAACATTAGTGAACTTTTGTATAGACCTCTATATGCTCATGGGTGAGCTAGCTTATTGGTGTAAGTTACAAATGATTTATCCATCCTCACTTAAAATAGGTAATAAACATTCATTGCACACACTATGGATAGCATAGATTATCCATGCTATCCATCCTCACTTAAGTCCACTTATCCTCACTCCAAAGAATCTATGCTACAACAATAAATCACAACACTTATCCATAATGCACATATAATAGTCAATACACATAGGCTACAATCAAATTTTCCCTCTCAAATATCATCATAACACGTTATCACCATACATTATACAAAATGGTGGATTTTTAGTTACACCCAAAAACATACCTCACTATTCCTACCTCCCAATCCTTTCAGCAGTTGCCTCATGTCCTCCAAGCATTATTGGGGTAAGAACATTGGTTAAATTATACGTTGATTTCATAATATTTTCACTTAATTGTCAACCTAGGGATGCTCGTAAACTTGTGATGGACCAAATAGAGATTGCCTACAATACCTCTGAAATGAGTCCACTAAAATCTATATTTTGGGGGGTGTTGTATAGCATATTATTTCAATCCAAACTACTTAATATTAATAAGATAAATTGTAGGAAATAAAATCACACCGCACTTGTAGAAATGAAAGAAAGCAGTAAATAAATCAAATTGCCAAAAATAATCAAATGTAGGAAAATAGAATAAATAAAATTGAAATAAAATTACAGGAAAGTAAAGAATATGGGATGAATATTGGAAAGGGGTGGGTCCAGGATCCAGCAAATTTTTCCTGGTTAAATATGTACGTCAAACTTAGTTAAGATAACTTCAAATGAATTTTATTGCATAAATGGAATTACATTAGAATTTGGTTCTTTTGCTAATTTTCTCCTATTTTTTTAGAGAAGTCCTATGCATTCATATATCGCATAAGTTTATCTATTGTAATATTTAGATTATTTTTATAGTAACAAATATCTACGAAAAACATGATTACAATAACAACATACTGGATTAGGAAAAATTGATGTATTCAAAATAGATTTTTTTGCTCTGTCATTTGTCTGGGATTCGATTCAATAAAACAACTTTTAGTCTTATCTTATTGTCATAACTCATGTTATACCTTCGAGAATTCATTACTCTATTTCATATGAAAATAGAGCATCTGACATGTTTGTTGGTTAACAATATTTATGCTCCATCAGGTCGAGAGTCAGAATCTTCATCCTACTTACGTGGAGTCAAGCATATTTGAATTTGTCAATAGAAATAGGGTGCCTTTCCATCATAATATGGGAGCACATCACCTTCTCATAGAATATGGGAGTAAGGTGTCTTGTCGTTAGAATATTAGAGTAAACTTACTTGAAAATATATGATTCTAGGTCCAAGTGGGACCTCAGTGTAGTTATGTAGAAAACAACTAAAATGATCAAATCTACACATAAAGAATACTTTTCATACAAGTTAGGCAATATACACAAATTACATTTAAATACATATAAACATTCATAAAAAGTATAAATATGATATAATAATACCACATAAAACATTAGAAATAGATGTAAAAATATGATCAATTATTGTGTTCATCATCCCTCCATGCCTAAGGATTGTCACATCCTCATTGCACCTTGTATTGGTAGTCCCTAGTTTTATCTATGGCCTCCCAAAAATATTTATTCTTGTACTTCATATTATTTGTGGTGGCCTTGTCTCTTTCCTTGTCCTTGGGCTTCCTCTTCTTAGTAGTTTTTGGGGCACTCACCTCTTGCTATGGCTTCTGTTGGCATGGGCTACACCTAACTGTTTTGCTAGGATCGATACTTGTGCTTGGTGGCTTTGTGATGTATATTTTTTATCCTTTTTTTTCCTTGCATGTAATATCCTATAAAAGTAGTGGCCCATGTCTAGAATGTAGGTTCTACCTCTTTTCATAGTTGATGATATTGAGGTAAGGGCTCTGTGTTTGGGATACCTGTTTTCATAGAAAGGGATTCAATATTCCTCCACCACTTTGACCTTATGTGATTGGGCCACTTTAAGAGGAAGCTTAGCATATTTAGGTGGTCTTGTACTTCCTTTAGAAATCAACTTCTTATTGGTTTCTTTGACCTGTGTTGTAGTTGTCTCTGGGCCGGATACTCCCATATCCTGTAGGTATCTTTTCATTTTGGAGGGATGATCTCCAACGGACCCATATATATCCAATGTTCCTGCCTAGTATCACATGGCTTCGTCTTGCAGAGCACAAGACAGGTAGAATGGGACGTTAATTTTTACTCCAAGTATTAGGTGCTCAATAACCTCATATGTTTGGCATTCAGGTGATTGTACTTACCTATGCAAGTAAATAACCTAGCCACCTGGTCAAAAATATACTGCTAGAGACCTAGGAGGTCACGTTTTGGAAACCCTGAGCATGCTAATTCCATTGGTAGGTATCCAAGGAATTGTTCTGTGTACTCAATCGAAGGTCATTCATTATAAATATTATTCCCTATTTGAGGGAGACCTGTTACAACTACAACATACTCCTCTATGATTGAAATTTCTAGTTCACACAATCAAGCAACTTCCTTGTCTACAGACATAGTGAACTCCTATGCTACTTCTAAATCCTAGTTTTGGCTAACCAAGTGGCAATAGTCCATCCACCCGATAAATTTGAATTGGGCTTGAACTTCTTCTTTAATTCCTACCACATTGCAGGGTTTGCTTTTATTCTAACTGTGGTTCATAGATTTTCCTTCCATTATGCAAAATTTGACTTGAGTTTGCCTTTGCAACTTTTCTCTATTCTCTGGTATTGTTTGCAATTGTTTTATCATTTCATAATTATGACTATAACTACATGAAGGTACCTCTTCATTCATTTAGGTAGGCAAATTTTGTTTTGTATGGAGGATTGTGAGGGTAGTCTTCCCCAACTGATTTTTTTCATGTCATACCGGATAGAGAAGGTGATCGATGGTTGGATATTTTTTCCAATGTTGTTATGAAACTATTTTTAGAAATGATCTAATTTTGAAAATTATATGCATCTAACAAAAAATCGTATACATACCTTATTGGTGATCTATGCATACCAAGTGTGATGATGATCATTGAGTGTTATGATTCATTGTTTTGTGATAGCCGAAATGACTTCATATTCCACATGTGAGAAATTTATTTGGATTATTCTTATTATGTACTATAAAATTATTTATTTGAAGTCTCAACTTAAAAATAAAAATATCGATGGTATGCATGGGATGACACATATACATGTTTTGATTGCTTTGGAATGTGTTGAAATCCTCCATAGGATTTTACAATAATTTTATGTAGAATATTTGACCTTTTTGCCATGTGGAATGTTGACATGGTTTCAACTGCTTCCTAATACCACCAAATTTTTCATGTCGCATACATTCACTTAACAGAAGGTAGGTGCCTTTTCACTGAGAAATAGGAACCTTAATTAGAATGCATATAAGCACCTTACTTTTGGTACATGATAGTCATGCACCTTCCTAATGGGAGTTATGTGCCTTCCTCTAGATGCATGAGATATAGGTGCCTTCCTAATGGGAGTTAGGTACCTTCCTCCAAATACATGAGAGTTAGGCACATTCCTAATAGAATTTAGGTGTCTTCCTCAAAATACACAGGAGTTAGGTGTCTTCCTAATGGAATTTAGGTACTGAACCTTGATATATGTATCAGATATTGGTATTAGCACATTTAATGATAGGCACCTATCTCTAGTGGATGGGAGACAAGGAAAAATATGTTACTTTAAAAAACTCTCAGATCAGGGAACTTTATAGGAATTAGGTGTCCTTCTTCATATATATGACTTTTCAATAGGAGTTAGGTGCCCTTAAAGTACTCGAGAGTTAGGTGCCTCTCTATAGTTGAAAAGTTAGTGTCTACTTGCATATTCTATAGTCAATGCTTCCTAGTTGATCAAGCCTTTCAACACTTACTCCTTCATGAGCTCCATCAACAACTACTTGTTTGAACACGTAGATGGGTATCTTTTTCTTCTTATAAATATTTCACACCCACGTACGTATCCGGATTGTGACTATCCCCTATAAATGGGAATAATCAAGCTTCTACTCCTAGAAAACTAGAAATCATGCAAGTTCATGGATCCTATGCATGTTAGGCCTAGGTTTCCTACAACATGAATTTAGGTCATCATACTTAAAAAACAAAAAAACAAAAAAACAAAAAACTAAAAAGCAATATGATGCAATTTAGTGGAATTTTTGCCCCATAGGACTAGGTTTCCCAAGCTACCTATAGATTGCACTTAGAGCACTGTACCTACAAAACAAAAATATAAACAAAAAAAGAAAAATAAATGAATAAATTGTGTTTGGATAGACATTGTTGTCCACTAATTGCTGAAAAATAAAATAAATTGATCAAATGGGGGTCTCCCCCATGCCTATCTTGGAATCCATCATAATATTTTTAGATTTGTGGTAAGGTTGTAGCTTGTGATCATTATCTGTTAGTATGGTGTTGCTTCCATTGATAGTTTTGATGTGCACAACACCATTATTGATCATTTCAATAACTTTGTATGGCCCAATCCATCATTGCATCAAATTGCCTTTTCACTTCTAAAATCGGGAATCATACAATAGTGCTCATTCTCCTACTTTGAACTACTTCAACCTAATATGGTGATCATGTCATTATGTCCTTTATCTTTGGATGAACTTTATTCTATGCAAAACATCTAATCCGTGTTCATCCAACTAATTCATTTGTTGAATACTCTATTTGTGTGCATCATCCAGACATAGGTTCAACTTTGTTGCAATCCTAATGGTTCTGATTTTGAACTCAATAGGCATCATTACATTCTTCCCATACACTATTTGGAAAGGTGTGAAACTAGTAGTTGTTTTCCATGCAATCCTATAAACCCATACTGACTTTAGAAATATCATAACCCAATATTTTCTATGTTGTTGTACATTTTTTATGAGGATATTCTCCAACTCTCTTTTGGTAACCTCTACCTATCAATTTGCTCGAGGATAATAAGCGATAGTCTTTTTTTGCCTAATTTTGTACTGTTGCATGATTTTCTTAATTAGTATTGAGGTGAATTGGAGATTTTGATCAGTCGTGATCTCTTTAGGTGCTCCAAACCTTGTAAATATGTGTGAAAATAGGAAGTCTACTACATATTTCTCCTTGGAATCAATCAGTGTCTACACTTCAACCCACTTAGTTACATAATCAATACAAACCAAAATATACCATTTTTCTACTGATTGTGTGTTTATTGGCCCTACAAATCCATCATCCATTTATCAAATGGTTCAATTTGAACGTGTGGTTGGAGGGATATCTCATATTTGAAAGTTGGTCTATCCATCCTTTGGCATTCATCATACTTATTTGCATATTTCTCTACATATTTGAATAGCGAGGGCCGGTAATATTTGGTATGCAATATCTTAAATGTAGTCATTTTTCCTACAATGTGGCCACCACAAGGGTCATAATTATAGGCTTTAAGTATTTTTAAAAAATCATGCTCAACAACACATCTTATCATAATTTTATCAGGCCCTATTTTGAACAGACAACCATCAATCCATGAGAAGGTTGCACTCTTCTCTATTAATGTCCACTTTTCATGGGGTGAGAGTATAGGGGATACTGTACTAGTGGCTAAGTAATGATTCATATCTACATACCTTGGTATTTTCTCACTCAAAGATAAAATATGTTCATTTTGGAATTGGTCTTCCATAGTTGACTGGTCTAGAGGTGTCAACCTTGATAAAAGGTTTGTAACTACATTATCCATACCTAGTTTTTCAATGATGGTGTTGAATGGAAATTTTGCCCAATTGCAAAATTACCATCACAATCAGGAATTTAATTAGAAAATCATATCTTGAAAAGAATTTAAAAACAAAATTAGCTTATCCAAGGTTCTGCTATATAAGCATTGCACATGTGTATTTTAAAGTAAAACAATCAATAATAACAAGTGATAGAAACAACCCAGTGATTTACAAGTAACTGTTAACAAGGGGTCTATTGGTATAATTCATTTGTGCTTTGTTATTGATTTCCTTAAATTGCAATGAATGTGACTTTGAAAATTTGATAAAATGAAGTGTTTCTTCTTTGATTATCATTGCATTAATCTATCTTACCCTGAACCCATGTTAGTGGGTTCATTTTATCTTCAAATTAAAATCCAAAGTGAGAAAGTGCATAGAATTATCCACTTCATTTTAAAATCCATGTCTTTAATGTGAGATTCATTTGCAATTAGTAGGTTCAATTTTATCTTCAAATTTAATGCTCTACTAATTGCAAAGTTAGAAAGTTAGAAAGTCAGAAAGTTAGCAAGTTAGCAAGTTAGTATGTTAGAAAGTTAGCATTCATTTGCTTTATCTGCACTTAATGTGAGTTTGAGGGTTAGTGGAGTTAGCAATTCATTTTATCTTTGATTATGTACATGAAATAAGGTAGTGTTGTGTAATTTTCATCTCCATTTCTTATCTTTAATTTAATATGAAATAGTATTCAATAATTCTCCCTCCTAGATTGATTTTATCTTGTTTATTCAAAACTAAAAGTTGTGCAGAAATGTTCCTTTTAATGTCCTAAAAAGTAATCCAAATAGGTGTGTATGTAAGTGCTTTTGAATTAAATTATTTGGATCATGTGCACTCCATATTTCCTAGATCATATTTATGAATCAAATGAGACCTTTTGGGATTCTGAGTTTCAGATTAAAAGACTTAAACAAATGGGGTTTGCAAAAATAAAAGAAAACTTACAGAAAAAATAAACTACAACTAAGCTAATATAAAGTTGGAATATAAGTTCAAACACAAAACAACATCATGTTCCCCTCCACTAAAAACCTAGATATTATGAGAAAATATTAAGGGTAATGTGATCTAAAAAAATCTGCATAAACACAATTTGGCTAAATCAAGTGCTAGACTTCAAGGAAAACAAACCCTGCATTCAAATGAACCTTCATGTAGTGCAACCTCCAAGAGAATTTAACACTAGATATAAGTCCACAAAATGCAATAAAAATGTTAAACATTAAACATAGAACCCTAAAAAATAATTCTTCTCTAGTCTTGCTCACAAAATGCAAGTTTTTGAATTTGCATGCATTCAAATATCAAAATGATATGTCTTTGATTAGAAAAAATTGCAACCCCCTGAACATAGGCTTCATTAGGTATTTATAAAAAACAAAAAGTAAAATAGGCACCTTTAAACCCTTAGCCTTCCAAATTTCTACTTTTTCCTTCTTTTCTTTTATTTTTTTTAAATCAAAAGGCTCCCTTTCTTCTTTTTTCATATTCCACCATACCCCTTTTTATTTTGATCCCTCATATATTGGTCCTTAATATTTATTAGCATTACTCCAAATATTATTAAAATATTTACTATGAAACCCAATATTACCTTATCTTATGGTCCACAAGACCACTAACCATTGTGAATGCCCTTTGAGAGATTAACCCCCTTTCTCCACCTTCAATAAAGTGTGTCACAAGAGGTGCATCATAGGCAGTGCTACTCGACAACCACTATTGACTACTTTCGGTAACATGTCATCCGCAACTATTATTGATAGAATTCGATATTTTCTGCTCGTGACAACCATCGACATCCAACGCTCGGTGTCATCACTCAAGGTAGGCTCTCATGATCAAGCCCCTTAATCTCCACTGATGTATCATACATTCACATATTGGCCTTCGATGTCTGAAACTCGTCTCCTTCTCATATCTTTGAGATGTCTCCATTTTGTGTGTATCACCTTCCCTTCCTTGTTCAAAAACAAGGATATGTATATCTTTATTGTATAATGTGGCATTCCCATGTCCCAAGACCCATCTTTGCACACACAAAGAATGTCCTGGGTGTCTTTAATAGTGATGGAAATCCAATGCAATCACATAAAACTATTGCAATCAATAATATGGAAACCTTATTCGATAATGTTTATCTTCAATGCCTTAATCCTCTTTTTTTTTTGCAACCGATACTCCATAAACCCTATTTATTATATATTGAGAGTGTATTGATTGTCATTAGTGTAGGTCTTGATGAGTATTTGTTATGGATGTGACCAACTAAATTTTTACCTTGACCTAACAATGATTCCTCGACACCTTCTATTTTAATGTCTACTTGTGCTTTGATTTGGGTATGATGTCTTCTATCGGTAATCAAAGAAATTATTTCTCTTTAAATTTCTTCCTTTACCCCACCAATTAGGGTTGGTATCTATATTTTTTGAACATCTTATCGGTATATACAATTAATATATCTTAATGGGTATTGTCCTCCATTTGCATCATCAAAATAATTCTTGTAATAAAGTTTTTTATAGGGGCTTGTCCCCTACCTTGTCACACATGCATGGCACGTATGCTATATTAGGGGTTCATAACCAAATCTTGCCTATGCATTATTGAGCACTAGTTGGTGGGTGTTGCTTCTCGTGTGTAATATTTTGGATGTGTCTCATCCTTTGTAGAGTAATCATTGCACTTTAGAAACATGTTTTGGTTGTCTTGATCATCGATAAGCGACCCGAGGCCCAATCTGGGGGGTAAATCCCAAGGGGAGGACAAAGCCTAAGGGGAGGACGAAGCCTTGTCGGGGGATTCAAGGGGGGTGTAGCCCCCCCTGGGAGAGGGTGAAGCCCTATTGGGGATGTTAGGGGGGCATAGCCCCCCAAAAAGTTTTTCTCTTTTTTTGGAGTAATTTATAGAGCGGTTTTTGAGATTCCTATGGTTGGTGGGTTTGGGCAGTTGTAGCCCATGGTATTGTACCCACGATATTATAATACCACATTGTGGTTTAGGGTTGTAAGAGTTTCTTTTTATATTGATTGTAATATTCCATTTCGATAGATGATTGAATAATAATATCAAAGGAGCTATGGCTCTTGTTTGTTGTACGTAGCCCATATTGGGTGAACCAGGATAAATCTCTTGTGTTCTATGGGCATGATTATTGTGAGTCAATATTTTATTTTGTATCATTTAGTTTTTGCACTATTATTATGGAATAAGTTATATTAAGTCTCTTAATTTGGTATCGAAACCAAGTTGTTAGCCATAGAGGTATGCCTTTATTGCTAGGGTTTCATTTCATTTGAAGAAGATCTAGGGTTTCTAGGAGATAGAGAAAACCTATTCCAGAGTGGGAGTTGTACGCAGAAGGAGCTTAAATAAAAATGATGGAAAATCAATAAAGGATAGAGATTGAGAAGTTTTATGGAAAAATATTTGAGCTATGGAAGTTAAATATAGAGGATCTGCTCATGGATAGAGATTAGTGGGTTGTTATCTTGGAAATAAAACCTGCTAGTACATCTGATGAATATTGGGAAAATTTAAATTGGAAAGCAAGGAGTCTAATTCAACTATGTCTTGTAGATCAGTCCTAATAAATATTTATGGAGAAGCTACTACAAAGGATCTCTGGTTGAAGTTAGGAGCTTTGTATCAATCTAAGTCCCTAGTGAATAAATTATTCCTTCAGAAGAAACTATATAATCTCAGGATGAATGAAAGGGATTCAATAGAATATCATCTTAATGCATTCAATGTAGTGGTAAGTCAACTTACATCTATTGAAATTAAGTTGAGTGAGTAATATAAATGTATTAATTTATTATGCTCTTTACCAGATTCATGGGATAACCTGGTTGTAGCAATTGGTAGTACAACTTCAACCACACTGAAGTTTGAAGATGTTGTGGCATCTCTATTATCAAAGGATTTGAGGAGAAAAGCCATGGAGGGCACATAAAAGGATGTCTTAACAGTGAGAGAGCATACCAAGGAAAAATATAAAACAATATATGGTGATAGATCTAAGTCTAGAGGTAGATCCAAGTCTCGAGGAAAGTTTGACAGAAAATATTGGACATGTGGTAAGTTGGGACACATGAAGAAGGATTGTAGATTAAATAATGTTGATTCTGGAAAGAGCCTTGATGAATCCATTTCCACGGAGATAAATAAATACACTGATGAAGGAGGGAATGTATATCTAGAATATTGCTCCACACGTTTAGATAGAAATGATCAGTTTATTGATACTGGTGCCTCTTTTCATATGACTCCTCATAGACGGTGGTTCAGTGAATATGAAATATATGATAGAGGGGAGGTATTGTTGGGATATGATTCACCACTTAGAATCATCCATCATGGAAGGGTGAAAATACTATTGCAGGATGGTAGGGTTAAAACCCTCCAAGGTGTGTTGCATATTTTGGGTATTGCTAGAAATTTAACTTATGTAAGAAAAATGGTTTATGCAGTATTAAATGTTAGTTTTAGTAAGGATTCATGTAAAATGGTTTTTGGATCTATGGTGTTAGCAAGAGGATTTTGGATTAGAACATTGTATAAGCTATTGGGAAGCACTATGAAAAATGAGTGCAATAGCTCAACCATTCCTGAGGCTAAATTAGACAAAAGTTCAATGCTCTAGCATCAAAGAATGGGACATATTGGAGAAAAGGGATTGCGTATCGTATAAATGAAATGAATGGTTCAAGGTATCCCTAATTGCTCAATGTGTTTTGATTTTTTGTGAACATTGTATTTATGGCAAGCAGAATCGTGTGAGATTCCCATCTAGTTCTGCAAGATCAAAAGGGGTATTAGATCTGATTCATAGTGATATTTTTGGTCTTGTTCTTATTACATCTCTTGGAAAATCATGATACTATGCTTCTTTCATTGATGATTTTTCAATTTATACATGGATTTATTTTCTTAAAAGTAAATATGAAGTGTTTGATAAGTTTAGAGAATTTAAAGCACTTGTTGAAAATCAAATTGGAAAAAGGATTAAGGTGTTGAGGTCTGATAATGGAGGAGAGTATTGTTCTATTAAATTTGAGGATTTTTGTAAGTAATGTGGTATTGCAATATAGAAGACTACTCCATATACACCCCAACAGAATGGTGTTGCTAAGATATTGAACATATCACTCATGGAAAATGCTAGAAGTATGCTCAGTGGTGCAGGTGTGGCACATGAATTCTAGGCAGAGGTAGTGAGTGTGGCATTTTACTTGCAAAATCGATCTCCTACATCAAAATTGTTGGATAAAACTCCCTTTGAAGCATGGTTTGGTAAGAAACCCTCTCTGTCACATCTTAGAGTTTTTGGTTGTGATGCATACATGCATATTCCAAAGGAAAAAGAAGTAAGCTTGATAATAAGGTTGTTAAATGTATCTTTATTGGTTATAAATATGGTTTTAAAGGATATAAACTTTGGAATCTAGAAACTAAAAGTATAACTTATAGTAGAGATGTGGTGTTTAGATAAATAAAAAGGGATCACATGAAGGAAGTAACAGAAGAAGAACCTAAAAAGATGCAATTTGATCTCATGAAAGAAGAATTCCACTCAAAATAAGAAGAATATGATGAACCAGAGGTTCATACACCTATGGTAAGGAGATAAAATTGAGGAAGAATGCAACCTGATAGGTATAGTCCATCTGATTTTCCCTCTTTCTTTGTTTTATTTGTTATTGATGAAGATCCTAGAATAGTTAGAGAAGCTATTAATTTTGAAGAGGTAAACATTTGGGAAGAAGCCATGAATGAGGAAATGATGGCCCTAAAAAAGAACAAGACATGGGATGTAGTAAAATTACCTGGTGGAAGGAAAGAAATAGGTTGCAAATGGATATTCAAGAAGAAGAAAAATGTTGAAGGTAAAGTGGAGAAATATAAAGCTCGCCTGGTTGCTAAAGGCTATTCTCAGGTAGAGGGAATTTATTATGGTGAAGTATTTTATCCTGTTGCAAATCTAACCTCAATAAGATTTATTTTATCTTTGTCTACTACATATGATTTTGAAATAGAGCAAATAGATGTAAAAATTGCATTCCTTCATGAAGATTTGGAGGAAGAAATATATATGAGACAACTTGAAGGATTCATTATTGTAGGAAAGGAGGATTTTTTATGTAAGTTAAAGAAATATTTGTATGGACTAAAACAATCACCTAGAATGTGGTATCAAAAATTTGATACTTATGTCTTAGGAATTGATTTTATTCATAGCAACACTAATCATTGTGTATACTCAAAGAAAATTGATAATGTACTTGTCATTATAGTTTTGTATGTTGATGACATGTTACTAATTGAAAATAGTAATGAAATTATCAGGGAAGTGAAGTCTCAGTTAGCATCATAGTTTGACATGAAAAATATTGACCCTGCAAATTTTATTTTGGGTATGCAAATAAATAGAGATCGTTCAAACAGAAAGTTGTAGCTGGATTAGAAAAAGTACATTGAGACTTCAGTATGTAGGATTGCAAACCAGTGAAGGTACCTATTCCTCTAGGTAAAAAAATATCTACTGAAATATATCCTAAAATAGAAGAGGTATAAGAAATGTCCCATGTTCCTTATGCTAATGTTGTAGGGAGTTCGATGTATGTCATGGTGTGTACTAGACCAGATATTGCCCATGCAATGGGAGTTTTGAGCAGATATATGTCTAAACCTAGTAAAGAGCATTAGAATGTTGTAAAAAAGGTTTTCAGATATTTGCGTGGTACATCTAATTTTTCAATATGTTATGAAGGTACAGGTAAAGAAAAAAAATCCTTAGATATAGGAAGTTTTGTTGATGTAGATTGGGCTAGAGATCTGGACAAAAGAAGATCTACTAGTGAATATGTATTTAATTTTTTTGGAGGGGCTATTAGTTGGATGAGAAAAATGTAAGCTATTGTTGCTCTTTCAACCATTGAAGCTGAGTACATGGTAGCCACTGATGCAAGTAAGGAAGCAGTATGCCTACAAAGACTTGTGCTGAAATTGGGTTTCGTCAAGGAGCTGTGAAGATAAATTGTGATAGCCAAAGTGCTATATTTTTTTTTGCAAAGAACCCTGCTTACCATTCAAGAATAAATCACATTGATACAAAGTACCAATTTAGTAGGGACATGATTGAATAGAATAAAGTGTTGCTAGAAAAGTGGATACCAAGGAAAATGTTGCAGATGCTTTAACCAAGGTAGTTAGCACAAAAAAGTTCATGTTCTGTATAGTTGAAATGGGTCTGGCAAGACCAAGTGGTGCAACTAAAATTTATTATACTATTTATGCAAAGTATTCAACAAGTGGTAGAATTTTGGATGTGTCTCATCCTTTGTAGAGGAAGCACTATGCTACAAACACATGTTTTGGTGGTATTGCTCATCGGTGAGTGGCCTGAGGCCCAATCTAGGGGGAGAAGCCCAAGGAGATGGTGAAGCCCTCACGGGGGGGGTTCGGGGGGGGGGAGGCATAGCCCCTTCAGGATAGGGTGAAGCCCTCTTATGGGTTTTGGTGGAGTTGTAGACCCCCCCAAAAAATTTCCCTTTTTCTACAGTGATTTACAAAGCGGTTTCTAGGATTATTGTGGTTGGTGTGTTTGGGCAGTTGTAGCCCATGGTATTCTAATACTAAATTTTTCTTTAGGGTTGTAATAGTTTCCTTTTATATTGATTGTAATGTCCCATTTTGGGAGAGAAGTGAATAATAATATCAAAGGTGTGGCTCTTGTTTGCTATACGTAGCCCATATTGGGTGAACCAAGATAAATCTCTTGTGTTCTATGTGCATTATTATTGTGAGTGAATATTTTCTTACTTATCATTTAGTTTCTGTACTATTATTTTAGAATAAGTTAGAGTAAGTCTCTTCACCCCTCAGAATAATAATCATCGTTATCTTTCTACTCAATTGCCTCCTAGCATCAATGTCTTGTATACTTATAAAAAAATATTCTTTCCAATTGTATCTTCCTTATTGATCCTTGTATAAAATGTTTCAAACCCTATCATTGTATTTGTATTGAAGTAATATCATCCAAGGTTTCAAATTTATATTTAAATTGAGTGGTTTTTTATCACACCAAGTATCCATCGAAATAGAAAATTTTCTCCAGTTGCCACCACCCATATTAAAATTTTTAATCATAAGATCAATAGAATTTTTTAAACCATTCCAAAGAGCAGAACCATTTGGAAGAGAGAATATAGTAAATATTAAACTTGGGTCATTGGGATCAACACACTTACTTAGAATAATTCTTTCCCATTGTCTTTGATTCTCTTTGTACAATCTCTAGATAAATTTTCCCCTAAGAGCTAAGTGTACATATATAAGAACTCTTGAACCAAGACATAGCCTAGTTTTATCATCATACAACTTGCTCCATTTAACCAAATAAAATTTCCTTTTATCATGTAAACCTAACCATAAAAAGAATCGCATAATAAATAATACTTTTTTTCAACTGATTTTGGCATAGAATACAAAGATATAATATGTTGGAATGGCTTGTAAGACTGACTTAATTAAATTCTCTCTTCCAGCTAATGATAACCATCTACCTTTCCAAGTTGGAAGTTTATTTTTAACTTTACTAATAACTATATTCCATAAATCTATCCTCATTATCCCCTCAAATAAAGTCATCCCTAGATAAGTTGTTTTTAAATTGACCTCCTCCATTTGAAGCAACCTATAAATTCTTGCTTTGATATTAGAAAGAGTTTTAAGAAAGTATGTTTTGGATTTAGTCCTATTCATTTTTGCCTTGAAGCTCTTTCATACTCCTTTATAAAGTTATTCAAATCTCTAGCCTCATTTATCCTTGCCCTTCCAAAAAGGGTTTTATCATCAACAAACTGTTGATGGGTGATTTTATCGATGTTATTACTAACCTTAATTCCACTTATAAACCCATATTTGTAAGCCTTAATTAAATTCCTACTCAAAACTTCTGCCATAATAATAAACAAATAAGGAGGTAGAGGATTTCCTTTTCTACGACCTCTCTTTGCTTTAAAATATTTTATCACTAACCCATTGACCAAAACTGAATAAGAAACTATAGAGACACAAGATTTAATCCATCTAACCCATTTCTTCCCAGAACCAAACCTATATAAAATTGCAAAAAAAAAATTATATTTAACCCTATCATAGGCTTTATTGATATAAAGTTTAAGATCATAGCTTTATCTTTTCTTGAAGCTGCTGAATGTATAACTTTGAGCTACTATGATGCCATTAAAAATTTGTCTCCCTTTCACAAAACCTTCTTGTTATTTTGAAATGATTTTGTCTAACAATGGCCTTAATATATTTTCCATAACTTTGGAAATAATATTATAAGCCATATTACATAGGCTTATGGGTCTAAAAGAATGAAATAATTCAGCATCCTTTATTTTTGGAATTAGGGTAAGATAAGTTGCATTTATTTTATAAGGAATGTATTGTTTTACCCTATACTGTTCCATTACCATCAATAAATAATCCTTCACTATATCCCAACTATGTTGGTAAAAAGCTATAGATATCCCATCTAGACCAGGGGATTTGTTCTTATTAAAAGAGAAAAAGGCTAAATAAACCTTTTCTAGAGTAATAGGATCCATCTGTTTCCTATTGTATTCATTTGTTATAACTGAAGGAACATCTTGAAGAAGTTTATCGTTAAGAACTTTAGTTTGCTATGAACCTTGAATATTATGATAAAATGACTTACCCTCTTTTATAATTTTAGTCTAATATTCAATACAAACCCATTATATTGATTTAATTCTACCAATTATAGAATAATATCTATGTACTATAGCCATCCTATGAAAAAACTTTGTATTTTTATCTCCTTCTTTTAACCAAGTCTGTCTTGATTTTAATCTCTAGAATTTCTCTTCCTTACTCAAAATATTATGATATTCACTAAGCAATTACCTTTCCTCTAATCTTGTATTATTTTCATCATCTTTTTAAAATTTTGAAAGTTTATATTTTAGTTCTTCTTTATTCTCAAAAATATTTCCAAAGGTGTTCTTGTTCCATTTTTTTAATCTAGATGTCATAGCTTTAATTTGGTTTGGAAGAACATACAAACCACCATTACCTAAAGAACTCCATGTTTGAGCTATCATATCAATAAATTAAGGATGGTCTTCCCACATCTACTCATATTTAAATTATGATCTTTTTTAATTCAATAACCACCATTTTAACTCTTATTGGCCAGTGATATGAACAAATCCTTGTTAAGGTATTAATTTTAGCATGAGTTCCTTCATCTAGCCAATGATATGAGAGAATGCATCTATCTAATTTTTTTTCTATTAGGTTATGGCCTCTCCTATTGTTGGTCCAAGTATAATTGTCTTCTTCAAACTCAAATTCCCATAGATTGTTGTTTTGAATAAAAGTTGAGAAATATTTCATACTTTGGATTAGTTTTCTGATTCCCCTAAATTTTTCATTCAACTTGCTAATGGAATTAAAATATCCAATGATCATGAAACAAGTTTCTTTGTATTTACTTCTCATGAAAGTTCCCAATCCCACTCCAAACGTCTAATCTACTTTACTGAGTTGTAGGACCATATACATTGATAAGGATGAAGTGAATATCAACAAAGTTGCAAGTGACTAAAGAGGCTATTCAATGCCTAGTTTTATGAATGGTTACACAAGAGGTTCTAGAAGGATTCCAACAAGTTAGAATTCCCCCTGCTACTCATTCAAAATCCATAACATCCCATTCACATCTTGCCCACACAACTTTCATAGTTTTTGAAACTTCTTATTTTATCATTTTAGTTTCCTGGATATAGAGAATATCATTTTTTTTACTTAAACATAGGTCCCTAATACACCCATGCTTTGAGGAGGTATTAGCACCCCTTATATTCCATGAAATGATAATCATGTCTCATTAAGGGCTATTGGCCCCTATTACATATTACCAATATCATTTTGTTATTTGGTAAATAGAATTTCACCCAACTTAGTTTGTGTTCCTTTCTCTATGTTAGCTCTTAGTTCCCTGGACCTTGCTTGTTAATTTGAGGGTTTTCCTCTTTTTGCCTTACCTATATTTGGAGTAGGTCTTATTATTCTATTCCTCAATATTCTTTCACCATTTTATTTTTTAGTATATCTATCCTCTCCTGGCTCTATTATAGAATCTTTTAACTTATCCTGCTCACTTTCTGGTATTTCCTTATTAATGGTAGAGGTATTACCTTTTAAAAATGCATTTTTTTTACCAATAATTTTCTCCTAAATGGTGCATGATACTTCAAGAGAGTCTTCAAAATATGATGAAACACATTCCTTGGGTTCATAAAGAATGTTCTTCATTAATTTAGGATCATATTGAATAGATGATTCCTTGTTAATATGTTGAAATTGTTGTCCTGTGTCCTCTAAGTTTTGATCTACTTTTTCTTTATAGGCTAAAACCTCAAAAGAATTAGAATTTATTTCAATATACTTTCTTATTGGTATCTATTGTTAATTTTATTTTATTTTTTAGGATCTATTTTTTGGAATTTGAAAACCATATTTATCCATAACCATTTGTAAATTTCTCTTACGATTTTCTAAAACTGATTTTGTTGGGCTCTTCTTAGGGCATGATCTCTCATTATGACCCACCTCATAACATATTCTACATATAAAAGATATGTTTTCATAATATATAGGTTGGATCCACATCTTATCCCCATACTTAAGAATGATTTATTCTGGTAAAGCTTTACTTATATCAATCATGACCAATATTCAAGCATAAATAGCCAAAAATCCATATTTTGTTGTATCTGAAATCTCAAGGAATTCTCCTAGAGTGTTGCCTATTACCTTGAAGGTATTTATTTCCTAAAATTCAATAGGTAATCCAAACATCCTAATCTAGACTGGTACTAGGGATAGATTTACATTTTTAGGTGAAAAGCCTTCATACCAGTGGTTAAGGAAGAGCCCTACTCTTCCCATAAACCAATGACCTCATTTTATGATTCTTTCTCCTTCTTCCCAAGAAAAAAATATATCTAGGAAGAAACCTTTGGGAATAAATGATAGAATCACTCTTAGAGACTTCCAACTCCTATCAATCCATTTTCTCAAGGCTAAAGCCCTTGATCGATACCCATTAAATTTACCAAAAACTACCCTATCTTGGAGCAATAAGAATCTCTCTGAGCGCCACTCACTAACATCTATCACTAGCGATGATTCTAAGGATTTAACTATAAATCAATTCATAGAAGGGAAACTACGTCTTAAAATCTAATGGAATTTATCTGAAAGTTCTATAACAAATATAATATTTGATAAAATTTTATAAAATATTCATGCACAATTCTAAGATAAAGAATAGGGCAATAAACATGAGTAAGAATTGTGCTCAGAGTTTTGCATATGAGTACTCATTTTCAAGCTATTCAAATTCTTAATGTGCGCAATTCCTAAGAGTATGAAATAACAAAAAAAGAAGGAAAAGGGTTAGGAGTATTTTCTTTGGGATTATTTTACATTATTTTATGATATATCTTGTTGGGGAATAGTGGAAGAGGAGATATTTATATTATGGTTATCAACTTTGGCTATAAGTTTTGGAAATCTTGAAGAGGAAGGGGAGTTAAAGTATAACATTAGACAACATAAATTATAGGTTGGATTTTCTTTTCTTTCGATTGCTTGAATTATTAAGAAAGATGTTTTTCTGAAGAAAAGTTCTAATTTTCTCGTTGTAATCATTCTTAAGAGTAGGAAAGAACAAAAAAAACAAGGAAATGAGTTAGGAGTATTTTCTTTGGGATTCTTTTACATTATTTTGTGATATATATTCTTGGGAAATTGATGGGGAGCCTAGATTCACCACCAAAAATCTAGATCCCCTCTTCTCCTTTGATCATCGAAAACCAATTACAACACTAGCCCGCAGGCATAGTTTTTTTTTTTTTCACCTTCCGAGGTCCCGACCCTCTAGGCCATTAATCACCCACCTGGAAGAATACATCCTCCGAATCTGAAAAGTCGGCTCTTCCCCACCTTCGTGACTAAACCTTCACATATTTTACCCTAACTAGAAACTGCCATCGGGTCAGCCATGGAAACATGCATTGATGAGTCGTCTGAATGTCTCTGACCTCTGGGCACAACATTCGAGTGGCTGCCATGCTCAACAAGCTTACCGAGCAAGAAATCATGCATTAATGAGGCCTTTGATCGCCTCGAGAAACACCATCTAGGAACCCATGCCTTTTCAAATTGTGAACCAGCAATATGTTGCGATATCGCGACATGTCGCGATATCACGACATTTTTCTTCCTCGTTGCCTTTATCTTCTTCGGGTCGCGATATCACGACATGTCGCAAAATCATGACATTTTCTTCTCTAGCCTTTCCTGTCTTCTTTTGATCGTGATTTCACGACATGTCACGAAATCGTGACATTTTTGCTCCACGCCTTCTCTCTCCTTCCTGAGTCGCGAAAATGCGACATGTCGCGATATCGTGACACTTTTCTCTCTTGCGCCTCCTCTCGTATTCTGGTCATGAAAATGTGACATGTCGCAATATCGTGACACTTTTCTCTCTTGCGCCTTCTCTCGTCTTCTGGTCGTGAAAATGTGAAATGTCGCGATATCATGACACTTTTCTCTCTTGCACCTTCTCTTGTCTTCTGGTCGTGAAAATGCAAAATGTCACGATATCGCGACACTTTTCTTTCTCTCGCCTTCTCTTGTCTTTTGGTCATAAAAATTTGACATGTCGCGATATCACGACACTTTTCTCTCTCTCGCCTTATCTCGTCTTTACGTCATGAAAATACGACATGTCACTATATCGCGACACTTTTTCTTCTTTGCCGACATGTCACGATATCGTGAAACTTTTTCTACTTTGTGGTATTTTTCCTTTCATTGGATGCTCTTGCATTAGACAACCGAGGTGGATTGAGAAGTGACCTTCACTTTTGTACTGTTCTGTCACCTTCTTTTTAACTGGGGCTGTACAAGCTCTCCAAGATTCAACAAAATCTGGGTCTGCAGGGTACAAACCCTTAAGTTATTCAAACTCCACAACTTCCACTCTCATTGTTGTCAGCAAACTCTTTTCATCCATCTCCTTTAATGGCTTCAACTTGTGGTGCACTCCACCTTTCGTCAGAGAGTAAGTATTCACACGCCCATCATACATCGCACGTCTATCAAATTGCCATGGCCTCCCCAACAACACATGGCAAGCATCCATAGGCAAAACATCACACAGGACCTCATCTTGGTATCTCCCAATATTGAACTTGACTAAGGACTATTCAATAACCAATGTCCTATGGTCCTATAACCACACAATCCGATATGGATGCGGGTGTCTCCTCCTATCTAGCTGTAACGTAGTAACCATTTCTTTTGAGACCAAGTTATCAGTACTACCATTATCTATAATAATATTACAGACCTTACCTAAACATTTGCACCTTGTGCGGAATAGGCTCCTCCTCTGGTCTGGTCCTTTCTCCTCATTCAACAAGGTTCTCCTTGTGACCATAACTTCTCCTCTCTGCCTCCTCAGAATGTTCTGATTCAGCACCTTCATCTGCTATAGCAGCTCTAACAAGACCCTTAGGTTTCTTATTCATCCTTTCTCGATGTTGTGGACACTCGTATTCTCGATGTCCTTCGCCACAGTGGAAACAGGTTCCACGAAATCCTCCTCTTCCATATCTACATCTTCCTCTTTGGTAACCATTATTCTGATAATGAGGTCTGTAATCATTATCCCCCTTCTAATCCTGACTACAGCTAAATTCTTCTTTCTTCTCATATCGTCCTCCATCTATCCTTCCACCAGTTCTTTCTCCATGACCTCTTCCTCTTTGCTTACCCTCAAACCATATATTCAGCTTCTCTTCAACTTTGAGGGCAAACTGGTAAGCATCCTCAATGGTGCTCACCCTAACCAGACTCAACTCTTCTTGAATACTAGTTCTCAAACCATTGATATAATGGGCCACCTTCTCCTTGTTAGCCTCTGAATGTCTAGTTCTGATGGAGATCTTATAAAACTCCTCTGTGTATTATTTGACAATTTTGCTTGACTGTCTCAAACTCTGCATTTTCCTTAGCAAATCCAATTCGTAATCTGTAGGAATAAACTATCTTTTCAACTTATCTACCATTCTATCCCATATTGTTATTCTCTCCTTTCCTCTTCTATTTATTTCCAGCTATACTCCCTTCCACCAGATGCTGGCATGACCCTTCAGCTTGGTCTTAGCAAATCTGGCCCGATCAGGATCTTTGACCTCCTCATATTCAAAGTATTCTTCCAGGTCATTGATCCAGTCAATCAACTCCTCTGGATCTAGATTTTCATAGTACACAAAAACCTCCATCTTTGGTTTCTTTCCAATCTAGGAGATGGCTCTGTATAATCTGGTTTGTGCAGGATCTATAGCCTCTTCTTCTTCCTCAAATTGGTCCTCTTCTTCATCAACTTCATCTTCACTTTTTTCTTCTCCTCTGGGTTCAAGACCTCTGCATAGCTCCTCTTGCAGGGCCTGAACTTGCCTCTGCAAAGCTCTGAAATCTTCTACTGGCACCATATTTCTTCCACCACCACGGTTTCTTTGTGGAGGCATTCTTCTTCACTCTCTTCTCACAACCCTTCCATAGATCTTGGTGCAAAATGCCTCACTTTCAATGATCTGCTCACACACTCAGGAACCCTACACTCTTCCACAAATCCTGGTGCAAACTGCCTCACTTTCGGCGATCTGTTCACACACTCAGTAACTCTTGCTTTGATACCACTTGATGGGGAGCCCAGATTCACCCCCAAAAATCTAGATCCCCCCTTCTGCTTTGATCACCAAAAACAAATTACAACACTAGCCCACAAGCGTAGTTTCCTTTTTTTTTTTTCACCTTCTGAGGTCCCGAACCTCTAGGCCATTAATCACCCACCTGGAAGAATACATCCTTCAAATCTAAAAAGTTGGCTCTTCCTCGACCTTCGTGACTGAACCTTCACATATTTTACCCTAATTGTCAACTGCCACCGAGTTAGCCGTAGAAGCATGCATTGATGAGCCGTCTAATGTCTCTGACCTCTGGGCGCAACATTCGAGTTGCTGCCATGCTCAGGAAGCTTACCGGGAAGAAATCATGCATTAATGAGGCCTTTGACCGCCTCGGGAAACACCATCTAGGAACGTGTGCCTTTTTGAATCGTGAACCAGTAGTATGTCATGATATCGTGACATGTCACGATATCACGACATTTTTCTTCCTCACTGCCTTTCTCTTCTTCGGGTCGCGATATCGCGACATGTCACGAAATCGTGACATTTTCTTCTCTGGCCTTTCCTGTCTTCTTTTGATCGTGATTTCGCGACATGTCATGAAATCATGATATTTTTGCTCCGCACCTTCTCTCTCCTTCTTAAGTCACGAAAATGTGACATGTCGCGATATCGCGACACGTTTCTCTCTTGCGCCTCCTCTCGTCTTTTGGTCATGAAAAAGCGACATGTCACGATATCACGACACTTTTATCTCTTACGCCTTCTCTCATCTTCTGGTCACGAAAATGGAACATGTCACGATATCACGACACTTTTCTCTCTTGCGCCTTCTTTTGTCTTCTAGTCACGAAAATGCTACATGTCACGATATCGCGACACTTTTCTTTCTCTTGCCTTCTCTCATCTTCTGGTTGCGAAAATATGACATGTCGCGATATCGCGACACTTTTCTCTCTCTCTCCTTCTCTCGTCTTTACATCGCGAAAATGTGACATGTCATGATATCGTGACACTTTTTCTTCTTTGATGACATGTTGCGATATCGCGACACTTTTTCTACTTTGCGGTATTTTGCCTTTCGTTGGATGCTCCTGCATCAAAAATGGTGGAAGAGGAGATATTTATATTTTGGTTATTGCCTTTGGCTATAAGTTCTAGAAATCTTGAAGAGGAAGGGAAGTTAAGGTATAACGTTAGACAACATAAATTACAGGTTGGATTTTCTTTTCTTTCTATTGCTTGAATTATTAAGAAAGATGTTATGCTGAAGAAAAGTCTTGAGTGCAATGGAAACTATTGAAATGCTTGCATTATAATTTTGTTGTTGTTATGGACTAGAAATATTGTTGCTTTATTTTAAATAAATATAGAAACAATAGCTTGTAATCCGCTTGTATATTTGAAACCTTTCTCATTCCCCAACTACGTTGGTTCTTTGATATGATGTTTCCTAGAATATTTTATTTGGGTGTGTGCTGTGCATGTTTGGATAAATGGTTATTGGTGCATGTTGGAATGCTAACCATTAATTAAATATAATATTTGAATGGTGTTTTTTGTTAAAAATTTAGTACTAAAGCATAATGGTCATGTTTTAGCATGTGATTTAGAAACAAAAGAAATGTTATTTTGTTTAAGGTTTCATGTTTACGCATCATTTAGATAATTAATTAAGACCACGAATAATAGGGCCCGAATGTTGATATTGAAAGTGATGTTGCTATGAAATAAAGACATGCATGAAATGTTAAATTTAATCTCTATGTTTGTGAGATTACAAAATGAAAATATGTTGCCATAGAAAAGTTCTTATGTGCAAAACTAAGCTGTATAAAATTATATGATGTATTTTTAGTATAGATGAATACTTACTTTCATATTATTATGCATTAAGCATGATTAAGTCATATGATTCCTAACTGGTACTACTCAAAGCCCTAAACCATTTGAGATTATGGTGGAGGTAAAATACCAAATGAAACAACCAAAACAATAGATTTCCTTGAGGTGAAGAGAAGAATTTTATCCCATTTTCCATTCCAAATAAGTGATATGTTGCCAAAAATATTATTAAACTATTGTGCTATGAGTCTATAGAATTGCAGTGGGGAGACACTTCATTGTCTTAGCAATATGAACGTATATATATATATATATATATATATATATATATATATATATATATATATATATATATATATATATATAGTTTATCCATATACAATGAATTGTAGATATTTTTGTTGTTATATGATAGAATTATGTGTAACATTTTTGTTTGTGCATGATCAGTATCGTCAGAGTAAATTTTATAAAATTTAAATCCAAACACATGCTTGATGTTGTCTTTGATAAAATTTAATGTCTTTATTTAATAAAGAACGAATAGTTTCATAAAAATCTGTGTATTTCTTGTAAGAGTTCATATTTATGAACAAATAGTAAGAATCCTTTAATTAATATGACTATGTAGAGATGACCTTTGTACCTGGTAATATAAAACAAAGGATTATTATTTGACTAAGACATAATCATATTTAAATCAAAGATTATTATAAGAATTTGACCAAACAAATTTGGAGTCCTTAAAAGTATATTGTAAAAATACCACTAGGATTGTTTTGGAGTTTAATTTTGAATTTAGTTTACTAATATGTGAGAATCATATAATTTAAATGAGCCATATGAAGTTCTTTTTATCTTTTAGATGCACTGAATGGAAATTTGATTCTTCAACTCGTCCATAGGAAAATTGGGGACTTATACTCAAGAACAACCTTGACACATCTTTTTGAAGACTCATATTACCACTAACAAAAATAAAGTAATTGTAACTTAGGTACATAAATTATTACAAGAGAACCTTTGTGAGTGTAAAAAATTGTCGGAGTTGGTATTATATTTGATTAAATTGATTCATAATCTAAAGGTGATCCTGTTAGGTTTTAACATTCAATGAACCTTATGTTTATGGATGTTGAGTTTTATTTAAAATATAAATAAAGTTTAAATTATAATGGAGCAATCATAAAACTATAAACTATCCTGATTTACTTGATTTTCTAATGGCTTTGTGATGTGGAATTCATGGTTTAAAATACCAACCAATAGAACAAGTTTCCATTATTTTGTAATCGTTACTCATTGAGGAAATTTACTTTTAAGAACCACTTTTATTTAGCTTTGAGTTATTTGATTTAATGAATATATTATATCCCCTTTGAAATCCATAAATATTTAAAAGAAATAAGTTGCTTATAGACATTAAATTTTTAGTTCAATATGGGAAAATGAGCTACAATAGTTAAACAAGGTTATACAAATATAAATATATTCATGATAGGACTAGGAGAACCTATCTTGTGAGACCACAAATTTAAAAGAAAATCTAGGTCATAGTAGTTATTATTAATGAATAACTAAGAGTAGAGATAATCATTATACATCTAATGTTAATGGATGCTTACTTAAACCTTGAATTTATATTTATTCATCACGAAGGATGATATAATTTATAAAAGGAAAATAGCTTGAGACACCCAATATCATAGGCTACATATTGGTAACCTCTATGGCTCAAGATTGGTTATTTTCTAATATGAATAGTTTAGAACAAGTAAACTTTATAGAATGAATAACGAGGTATGGTATGGGATGTTACCTCTAGGTCATTACCTAGGAAGTATAGGGATATGTCCTTTGTACCATCATGACTAGAAGTGGGCTAGTATGACTATGTATCTAGTCTAGCCATGATATTTTGTATGGGATAAAATGTCGTGAGCTATAATGGATAATTGAGACCAAGTCTAGAGTCAGGTTAATTATATGGATCTATTTGATGCCAAGTAAGAGGATAATCAATTAAATACTAAGCATATGTATGTTAACTCCTTGCATACTAAGTCTTAAACAAGCCAACTAGTTAAGTTGAGGTTCATCATGCTTAGGGATGGGGAGAGTATGCATCTTCCCTCTAGGTGTTATGGTCCCTAGAGGTTAACCCCATATGTGGTTCAACACTCATTCCAAAACAAGATGATGACAAATGAGAAAAGTTGAATTCATAAAATGGTACTTTCTACGGGATTTTGCCAATCTCATCCACTTGGAAGACTGTCTACTGTAGTCCTAACACCCAAAAGTGGTATGATATACCTTGTACTAAAAAAAATCATTATGCAAATATCAAACCAATTAACCTAAAAATATTTCTCCTAGGTTGAATAATGATAATAAATTGAAAAATAAAATACTTTATGAAATATGAAAATGAGTTCATGTGGTACAACCAGGTGAGTAGACTTGGGTTGTTACAAAAATACTTCCAGTTAGTTGTGATAAATAATAGGAGAAATAAGTGGTGACTTATTATATCTTGATAGTTGCATCCCCTCAAACAGGAATATCTTTAGGTTTACATTTTTCATTCTATATTTGTCATGTAATTATTTTGAATACCTTGTCTATGTTATTGTGATTTTATTGTTTCTTTGACAATTTTCGAAACCAAGATAGTAATTTAGAAATACTACATCTATCATTTCAATATCCTTGTCTATATCTCTTTTTTAATCTCATATTTTAAAGTCTTGAACTTTATGTGATTACTATATAATTAACATATACCATAAGAATTATTCTCTTTAATCCAACATTTTTTGTATAAATATTTAAATCTAATGAAATTTATTCGAAATTGTGTCATAGTATATGATCATTAATCTTAATATATCATGTTCACGATCCTTGTTTTGATCTATATAATGATTTTTTTAATTTTATACCTTTTATTGTTGTCCTTTGATAACAAAACCTTCTAGCTAAGTCATATATACCTACTATTCAAGATCACCATTAATAAATGTGCTCTTCACATTCATCTAATATACTTTCCACCTAATTTTTGTTTTTAATGCACACATTGTATGAATAGTAGTCAGTATTTTTGTAGGTGCAAATGTTTCTTCATATTCAATTCCTTTTGTTTGAGTATAGCCCTTTGAAACTAGTACCTTGTATTTTTCAAAAGAATAATCTACTTTGTATTTTATCTTGTAAACCTATTTACACCCTACTACTTTATTTCTTTGTCGTATATCAACTAGATACCGTGTTTTATTCTTCATCAATATGATATATTTTTATTCCATGGTTGTTTTCTATTTTGGTTGTTGTATGGTTGCTTGTGTAGTTGTAGGTTCTACTGCTAAACTCATTAATCTCATATTTATTCTTGTTATATTGTGAGCTTGAGATCTTGCAGTGATACAATGTTTTATTTATTCTACCTTTGATTATTTTCTTTGTGGTGACATTATGAATTCTAAGTTTTAAACTAGTTCAAAAACTATTTTTTATTGTAATTCTTCACTTGAAGAATTTTCTTCATTTGATAAAATATTTAAAATAGGACTTGTATTGACCTTTGGGTTTTCAACAAGATTTTTCAGAGCGATTTATGGAATGATTTTTGAGATTCTTGTGGTTGGTGGGTTTGGGCGGTTGTAGCCTATGGTATTGTGCCCACGATATTCTAATACCACATTGTGGTTTAGGGTTGTAAGATTTTCCTTTTATATTGTTTGTATTGTCCCATTTCGGGAGAGGAGTGAATAATAATATCAAAGAAGGTGTGGCTATTATTTTCTGGACATAGCCCATATTGGGTGAACCAGGATAAATCTCTTGTGTTCTATGTGCATTATTATTGTGAGTCAATATTTTCTTTTGTATCATTTAGTTTCTGCACTATTATTCTGAAATAAGTTAGAGTAAGTCTCTTCACAAAATCTTCTATGAGAATGGTGGTTCTTCCACATGGAACCTCTATGTGCATTGTATGCTTTCATATTTATCCTACCACGCATCATTTTCATATTGGCATATGAATTTCTTTGTAGATGTATGCGAATTTATTCCATATTTATCCTATAGGTATCTCATGAGGGATATAATATCTGAAAGGCACCAATAAAGTTTCAAATCAGCTAGGATCACTGGGTAACCTGCTAAGTAAGCCTCCTCAACTTTTGTGCCCATGCCACGATCGCTCCATCTATTGCATTGACCATCCTCATGCAATGTTCATGGGTCTAGTTCGGCTTGTCCAATCTCCTCTCACCATATGTCTATAAAAAATATTTTTTTATTAGATAATAAGAATACACTCTTTGGATGGCATGAATTGTTATTTAAATATAAAAAATCATGAATTTCATAAAATTTATGGGAACAACACGATATATGTACATTACGACCAAAGTATTAAAGCACGTATAAGCATAAGGGCCATAGACATTAAAATAAACATTAATGTCAAGCACACACAAAGACAAAATAGAGCTAATGAAATTAAAAAAAATACCTACATGAGGTCAAAATAAAAATAATAAAAAATAAACTAAAGGATAATAAATGAAACAAAATAAAATAAATAAAGGAATAAAAATAAACGAAAATAAATAAAATTAGTGATATAACTAAACAATGAAGCATTACACAGTGATTTCTAACATTAACAACTAAAATAAAATAAATATAAAGGACAAAGAACCAACAAGAAAACATAAATTGAGTATATTAAATTTCTCTCACACCATAAAATGAACAAGAGGAAAAGATTACTAAACAAAAATGCATCCATACTCAACTATTAAAATTAAAAGACTCAACCCAAAAAAAAGTCACATAAATATAAAATAAATCAAGGGAAACTTTGGACTCCCAAAGGTGACTTTGTAGGGTTAAAATTAATAGTATTTGATTTTATACCTAATTCTTCCCACAAGCCAAAGATGAAAACATATCGTAAGGTGAAAATCTATTTTATCCTTTTATTTCCTTATCTAGATAAGATGGGTGATCTATGAAGATAAATATAATGACTCAAACGAAACTACCCCTAGATTCCAATACATGGTGGTATACCCAAACTACTCACAAATAGTATAATTTTAAGTGGGTCCCCAAAATTGGGGTTTGTTGTGAAACGGTCACAACAAATAGCGACTCTTTGGAAAATCTTTTAGCATTTCTGGTGAAGAAGCCAGTTCTAAAATTAATTAACCAAAGATTAGAAAATTATACACCATTCAATGACATCCATGGAAAGTGAGGTCAATAGCTTCATATGAGAACAAATGGATTATTTTATTTTGCATGTTGTGTGCAATGTGGTTCAATTTGCATCCTTGGGACCATCCAGATTCCATAATTTGGTTTACCTTTAGGCTATGAAATTTTGTTCATAAAAAGTTGTTTTGAATAATATTTTACAAAGTCTATTTCAATCATAATCTATTTATACAGAGCCCCACTATCAGTAAGGCGTCCCTATCCCCGGTGTAGTTTATCCAAACTTGGTGATCTATATGATCAAGATTTTCAATGTTTATTTTTTTATATCAAACTTTTGTCTAAACAAATCCCCACTGCTAGTCAGACATCTATAGTACCAGTTGAGTTTATCTAAACTTGGTGACTGATTTGATCAATTTTTGTATTGCTTGTATTCTTCTTTTGTAGATAACTCTTCAAATCTCTATGTAACACTTGAATTTGAGCATGTTAGAATTTAGCCTTAATTAGTTTACCAAAATGATTTTATACTTTAAAATCCCAAGAAATGCCTCTTCATGTGATTCATTATAGTGAAGCTTTGGCATAATATTCCATTGTTTCACACTCCACAATCTTAGTACACTTAGCCAAGGATAATCACTATATAGATTCATTTCCTTTCCCTGAGTTTTGTTTGATTCATGGGTTGTATTATCTATTATGAAAGCATGTCATTTTGTTAGTAACCATCCCAAAACCAAAACCACAATAAATAGGACTACTCAAAATTTAAATATATGGTAGCATGAAAAGACTTCAACACACACAAATAAGAATCCTAAAAACTAATAAAACAAAGAAAAACCAACCTAACTAAAAATAAAAATGACACACAAAACCAAAATCAAAAGCACAACTATGTACATATAATACACAATCTCACACATTTCATGGGTTGAAATTAAGTTTTAAATGTATCCCATTAACATGCAAATATAATTCCTCTCCACGTTAATTTAAAATTATTTTCACCTAGCATTTCAGAAGTTTGATAAGGACCTAACCACAAGAAATCAAATTTGTCATGATTCCCATTTTTTTCCTGTTTCTTGTCCCACAATAAAACTAGGTCAAAATTTTTGAATTTTTTAATTGTAGATCTCCTATCAAACCACCTATTTACTATATCTTGATGTTTACTAAAGTGAAGATTGGCTTCCTCTATCTTCTCATCAAGATGCATCAATTGGGTTAATCGAGTTTCAATTCGATTATCCGTTCTAATATATTCTTTCATAAAATGAAGACTTTACAATTTTAGATTAGTGGAAAAAGTGGGATCCTACACATAGACTAGATGATATGAAAATGTCCCAATTGGTTCTTTTATTCTAGTTCTATCAGCCCAAAGATCAAAATTTAATTTGCCATGCCAATATCTAGGATCATTTTCAAGAAACAATTTTTTTATGATAGACAACAAGTTTTTGTTATAATATTCCACAAAACCATTACCTTGTGAATAATAATTGGAAGAAAATTTCAATCCCACCTTGTTATCGTATGCCCAATATGCAAATTGAATACAAGAAAATGTATAACCATTATCACTTACTATTACATTAGGCATTTCAAAACGATTTACAATGCAATCCTCTAAAAAATTAATGATAACATCGGTAATAGCATATTTTGTAGGGGTTGCTTCTATCCACCTACTATTGTAATTTGTAGATGTAAGGATGAATTTGAGAATCAAAATATTTGGTATTGATAACCCAAATAAAATCAAACCCCCATTGTGTAAAATACCTCATATCCACTACAGGTTGTAATGGCATGGTTGTATTTCGCTCTCTATTGACCGCCATATAACATTTATGGTAATTTCAAACATGAGCATGTGCATCCTTGAAAATATGAGGTCAATAATATCTAACTCTAAGAATATGGTGTGCTATTTTGTTGGCTAGCCCATGTCCGGTTCCATACTTACCATGGAAGTCATTGAGCACTTGGGTTGCTTCTTCTTGGTTCACACAATGAAGGTAAATCCCTTCATGGTTCCACCTATACAAAATACAAGATTTAATAAAAACATTTGCATATTTTAGATGTAAATTTCTTCTTTGGATAGAAGTGATATGTGATTGACACTTACCATTCAACAAAAAATATATAATATCTACATACCAATAATGTTTAGTAATATCTTCTACAGTATAATTTTGGCATGAGATTAGAGGATAAATTTCAGAAATTAATTTTACCAATCGTTGTCCATGAACTAGCTTCATAGGTTGTATTTAAAGATAAAAAATTTGGAGTGTAGAAATTTATTTTTCTCTTCTCTCGTCTAGTTTGTTCTGTAGAAACATAGTTTTGAAAGGAGGATCAAGCACAATAGCAAAAACTCTACTATGTACAATGTAATATCTAAAAAAGTGCATACATTTGCTTGTCTAAAACAAAATTCCTCAACTTCACATCTTTCAAAGGCGAACTTAGAAAAATGATGGGATTGTAAACATTACCTTCACCTTTTTGAGATAGACACTTGCGAATGAATGCCTTGAAACAAATGTATAAATGTAAAAGGGCTTTGAGTAGTCTGGACTTACCAAAATAGGTGCCCTAGAAATAACATCCTTAATGGTTTAGAAAGCATCCTTACTCTCATTTGTCAATTTAATTTCAATATCATTTTTTAGCATATCATTCAATGGTTTGGAAATCTTAGCAAATCCAGAAAATAATTTCCTTGCAAAATTAATTTTACCAAAGAATGATCGTAGTTCCTTCTTACTATGGGGAGGAAGAATTTCTTGGATAGCTTCTATTCCTTTGGGATCAATAGAAATTCCTTCTCTCAAAATAATATGACCCAAAATCTTACCCTCTATTACTCTAAAGATGTTTTTTTGGGATTTAGGGAGACCCCATGTTCCCTACACCTTTGGAGGACTTTTCTCAAATCCTTAACATGGTCTTCTGTCTTCTTAGATAAGATAGGAATATCATCCACATAAACAATAATGCACTTGCTTATGATAATAATCCATGGCACATTGAAAAGTTACGCCTGCATTAAATAATCCAAAAGGCATTCTCCTATAAGTAAATATTACCCATTTGGTTGTAAAGGTTGTTTTCATCCTATCACTTAGGTGAATAATAATTTGGTTGTACTTAGAGTAGCCATCTAAAAATTACGTCATTTCTAACCCTTTTACCATTTGGAGTATATCATCGGTAGAATGCAATGGGTAGTTCTCCTTTTGAGATGCTTTGTTCATATTTCTAAAATCTATGCACAACGTTATTTCTCCATTTTTATTTCTTATGGGAACTAGATTGGCAACCCATGTAGAGTGTCTAATAGGAAATATGATATTTGCATCTAGTAATATTTTTACTTCTTTCTCTATTAGGTACTCTACATGGGTTGCCAACCTAGTTCTTGGAAGAAAGAAAAATGGAGAAATAAGGTTCTGCATAGATTTTAGAAATTTGAACAAAACATCTCAAAAGGACAACTACCCATTGCCTTCCATTGATGAGATAATCCAAATAGTAAATGGATCAAAAATGATATCATTTTTAGATGGCTACTCTGGGTACAACCAAATTCATATTCACCAAAGTGATAGGATGAAAATAGGATTTACAACCAAATGGGGAATATTTTCTTTATGGAGAATTCCCTTTGGATTATTGAATGCAGGTACAACTTTCCAACGCACCATGGATTACGCATTTAATGGGATCAAGGTAAGTGAATTATTGTTTATGTGGATTATATTCCTATATTATCTAATAATATATAAGACCATGTTTAGGATTTGAGAACAGTCCTCCAAAGGTGTAGGGAACATGGGATCTCCCTAAATCCAAAAAAAATGCATCTTTGGAGTAACAGAGGGTAAGATTTTGGGTTACATTATTTTGAAATATGAAATTTATATTGATCCTAAAAGAATAGAAGCTATCCAATAAATCCCTCCTCCCCATAGCAAGAAGGAATTAAGATCATTCTTTTGTAAAAATAATTTTGTAAGGAAATTCATTTCTAGATTTGCTGAGATTGCCAAACCATTGAATGGTATGCTAAATAAAGATGTCAAAATTAAATGGAAAAATGAGAGTAAGGATGCTTTCCAAAGCATTAACTATGCTATTTCTATGGCACCTATTATGGTAAGTCCAAACTACTCAAAGCCCTTTTGCATTTATACATTTTCTTTAGAACATTCATTTGCAAGTGTCCTAACTCAAAAAGGTGAAGGTAATGTTGAAAACCCCATCTCTTTTATAAGTTCTCCTTTGAAATATGCTAAGGTGAGGTATTGATTTTTAGACAAATAAATGTACGCACTTTATAAAATTATAAAAAAAAATAGATATTACAATGTACATAGTAGGATTTTTGGTATTGTGCCTGAACTTGTTGTCAAAACTATGTTTCTACAGAACGAACTAAGCAAGAGAAAAGGTAAATGGATTTATACACTCCAATAATTTGATCTTGAAATACAACCTATGAAGCTAGTTCAAGGACAAGTATTTGTAAAATCAATTATTGAAATTGATCGTCTAATATCATGCCATCATTATATTGTAGAAGATATTACTAAATATGATTGGTATTTAGATATTGTATATTTTTTTTTGAATGGTAAGTGTCCATCACATCTCACTTCTACCTAAATGATATATTTATGTTTGAAATATGCAAATTTTTTATTAAATCTGGTGTTTTGTATATGTGAAACCACGAAGAGATTTACCTTTATTGTGTGAACCAAGAAGAAGCAACCCAAGTGCTCAATGACTTCCAAGGTAAGTATGGAACCAGACATGGGTCAACCAACACAACAACACACCAGATTCATATATCTAGATACTTTTGACCTCATATTTTAAATTATGCACATGCTCATGTGTGATCTTGCCATACATGTTAGGTGGAAGACAACAGAAAGAGAAACACAACCATGCCATTACAACCTATAGTGGAGATGAGGCCTTTTGCACAATAGGGATTGGATTTTTTTGGGGTATCAATTCCAACTCTTCTAATTCTTATAAATTCATCCTCACAACTACATATTACTACACTATATGGACATAAGCAATCTCTAAAAACATGCTAATACTGATGTGGTCATTAAGTTTTTATAGGATTGCATTGTAACTTTATATTTCTTTGCCAAAGAGGATTTTCTAATAAAAAATCTGATAGTCTATGTTGTACGACTGGGTAGATACCTGATAACTTCAATTTTTTTCTTATCTACTTTTATCCCATTTGTAGATATGTGATGCCCCAAAACTATTCCTTCCTACATAATCATGAAGCACTTCTAATTACTTAGTGATAGGTTGGTCTCTTCACATCGTCAGAGTACACATTCTATGTTGGTCATAGCTTCCTCAAAAGTTTTACCATAAACAATAAAGTTATCCATGTATATCTCCACTACTTCTCCCATCATATTAGAAAAAATTCTCAACAATACCCTCTAAAAAAGTGGTTGGTGCATTGCACATATTTAAGGGTAGAAATATATAAGTAAATATACCCCATGGACAAGTGAATATCATATTCTCTTGATATTCTTCTCCAATTTGGACCTAGTTATACCCACTGAATCCATCCACAAAGGAGAATTACTTCCTTTATACCTGTGTATTAAGAAATTGGTCAACAAAATGCAGTGGAAAGTGGTCCTTTTTAGTTGCTTTGTTCAACAATATATAGTCAACATAGATCTATCACTTCCCATTCTTTTTGGGTACCACCACAAAAGGTGACGCCCAGTAACTGTTAGATATGAGATAAAATAATACAGCTAATAGGAGTTTCTGCAACTCTACCTTGACTTAATCAAACTTACCTATTATTCCAAGTAAATGTGATGGGTATAAGTCTTCAGAGCGATTCATCTCATATCTAAATAATCCCAGGTAAAATATTGTTGATGCCTAGTCAATATCTATTTTAATGTTGTCGATTAAGTTGGTGTAAGATCACTATTGACATTCAACATTTTTTCATGCTCAATATAAATTTGTTTGACATGGTGGTCTTGGTTGCCTACCAGTGGTGACTCTAGAGATATGTGGGAGAATTATCCATAGAAGAAATTTATGATAATTCTATCCTCGACAATCTTATTTTCTAACTCCATCAATACCATTATAGGTTGCACCATTGATAATTATCCATGATCTTGATTTTCCAAAGTAAGTTTTCCTACTGTGTCAAGAGATTGTGCAAGTAAAGAGATGGTCAGATTTTTAATTCTTTGACCATCTAAAATGGTCATCTATCCATTTTGGTAGCTTACATAAGCATATGTTGTTTCCAATCAAGGCCTTCTTAGTATGAGTGGATAGCCTCCCAGTATAGACTTGGACTTAGTACCAAAAAAATTTCTAGGTATTCCCAAGCATCGACCATCATGATGACATCTTTCAATATTTCTTCTGGTGATATAGTTGATCTTTCAACCAACTACAAAATAGTCTTGGTAGGCTTCAGGCCTATGATATTAAGCTTCTGTAGGATCTCCTTTGGCATAACATTGATGGATACTTATATTTCCACTAAAGTGTTGGCCAACAAGTGATCACCAATATTCACAGTCAATATCGGGCTACCTAGATTTGCATATTTACGGTGGTAGGTATTTCCAAGCATCATATCAACCAATTTCCCTACCATATTTATTGTTTGGGCTAGCTTACAACCTAGCCTTATTATACATAGTTCCCTGATAGCCTTAGTGTAGATCAAGACATCTCTTATAGCTTGGAACAAAGGGATTGTCACTATCAAATTCTTTAGACTTGAGAGGATATCGAACTCTAGTTGTATTGGGTTTAGTTGATCCTGTAACCTTTTAGGAAAAGGAGAAGCTTCTTATTCAGTATTCTTAGCAACTTGTTCTTCATCAAATTATTCAACAAAATATTATTCTCATACTATAATATGTACATCCTCCTCCTCTTCTATAAAAGGAGGAGCTTCTAATCCTAATTTTCTATCTAATATCAATTGTACATGATTGAAATTCCTAATATTATATATGGAAAACACATCACTTTGCAATTGATATGATTTTTGGTTTATCTTGTTGTTGGGATTGACTATGGGCTATGCTGAAAGTTGCATAGGCCTCATTGTAGGAGAATTTGGTAAGCTTTGTTGTAGTGGAGCCTGTACTACATTTGGTGGAGCTACATTCCATGGGTTGTAGTTTCTCCATTGCTACCCTGGTTGCTGATATGGCATCCATGGGTACTAATTTGAGAATGATGCTCCCTAGGAGGTATTCATCCAGGGTGGTTGTCCCCACCATCCCATATTGGTTGGTTGGGCCTACCCTTGTAGTATGTAATTTCCCCCTTTGTAGGGAAGCATTCATGCTAACATATTTTCCATAGGGGAATACTACAAGTTTCTTTGTTTTCCCATGAAGTATGCTTCTAAAAATTTAGCATTCTCTTTGGTATTTGGCAGTTGTAGGTACAGTTTGGTCTTGTGATTCTTTTGAAAAACAATGCATACGCTAATATTTTTTAGGACAAATATTCCTTGCATGCTTTCCTCTACATTTTGGATAGTTGACTAGTGTTGTCTCATACTCTTACTTCTTCTTTTGTAGTAGGAGAGTATCCATTTACATTGCTAGGGAAGACAATATTTCACTCTTAAAGTCCTCCAGCATGTTGCCAATATCTGTATTTGTGACTAAGGCTATTAACTTAGTGATCCTAGAGATTGCTTTACCTTTTTTTTTAGAATAATTTTGACATAATTATTGGATGTCTAACATTTGGTGCTGGTAAATGCCTCCTCCAAAAATTATATTCAACACTTCAAGAGATTCACTATTGAGTCCCCTTAAGAAGATGCTTCTGAGAGACTTATTTCTCAGCTTCGCATGAGGGTATCTCTACAAATTGAAACTAAATTTGTCCCAGTACACCTCCATTGATCCATATTCCTTCTATGTCATGTTCATGACTTCCTCTCTTGAATCCCAAGCTCTACCAAAATCTTGGTATTTCTCTAATAAGAGCATTTTCATATACTCATAGGTGTTGATTTGTTTTTTCCCCAAGTTGATGAACCAACACAAGACTGAATCATCCAGTGTTGAAGGAAACAACTTCAACTTCTGTTCATCCATATTATAATCCACAAACCTACATAAGAAATCAAACTTGAACAAAAATAGGTTAGGGTCTTTTGTTGGAAATCTAATGAAAGTAAGAATATGGACAAGGGATATATTCTTCATTTTTGTATCTCCCCTGGACTCTTCTATCTAGAAGCTAAATTTTGTTGATGCCTCTTCTGTCTTAGCCACTTTTTCAAGAAATGTGGTCTCTAGATCTATTATCCTTGAAGTAGTTTCTAAGGCCTTCCGATCACTCTGATTTTTTTGCACAAGAATCCTCAAATCAACTAGTGAAATGGTTTTGTCCTCAATAGCTTTACACTATTATTCATACAAAATATCCTCTTCATATGGGGTTATTTTAAAAAATGGATTCAACGTTATTAACTCTTCACTCAGGTTTGGATGAACAAGTATGGAATATTTTTGTGCAAATATTGGGTGTTCAATCCAATGCACTGGTCGATGTGACTGTGGGGACACTATTTTAGGTTTAGAATCTATAGCTGGTTCAAAATTTTCTTGTGAGTCTTTTCCCTTTGGAAAATGATCATCTGGTTCTCTCTTTCTCAATGGGCTCATGCAATATTAGATGAAAAATGTTTTGCAAATTGGATAAATTTTTTTTCAGAACTAGGTATTGTAATGATATCTACAATTGGCACATCCCTAATTATGGTGCTAAAATGTTGGGGCAAGAACATTCATTAATTCTATGTTGATGTCATAGCCTTTTCACTTAATTGTAAATCTAGGAATGCTCATAAACTTGCAATGGACCAAATAGAGATTGCCTACAATACCTCTGAGATGAGTCTACTAAACCCTATAGTTTGTGAGGTGTTGTTGTATAGAATTATTTCAATCCAAACCACTTAATGTTTAAAAAATAAATTATAGGAAATAAAATCACACCACACTTGCAGAAATAAAATAAAGCAGTAAATAAATCAAATTGCCAAAAATAATCAAATGTGGGAAAATATAATAAATAAAACTAAAATAAAATTATAGGAAAGTAAAGGATATGGGAGGAATGCTAGCAAGAGTGAGCCCAAGATCAAGTAGATTCCACTTAGTTAAATACATACACTGAACTTAGTTAAGAGAACTTCGAATAAATTTTATTGCATAAATAGAATTATATTACAGTCTAGTTCTTCTACTATTTTTTCCTCTTGTTTTAGAGATTCCTTTGTATTCATAGATCACATAGGTTTCTCTATTGCAATATTTACATTGTTGTTATAGTAACAAATCTCTACCAAAAATGTGATAATAATAATAGCACACTAAATTAGGAAAATTTGGTGTATTCAAAATAGATTTTATTTTCTTCATAATTTGTCTATGGTTTGGTTAAATCAAATGGATTTTAATCTTATCTCATAATAATAACTCATGTTCTACCTTCGAGAAGTCGTTACTCTATTTCATATGAAAATAGAGTATTTGACATGTTTATTGGTTAAAGGTACTTAGGTGCCATCAGGTCGATATTTAGGTGCTTCATCCTGCTTACATGGAGTCAATCATCTTTGATTTCATCAATGAAAATATGTTAGCTTTCCATCAGAAGAGAGGACGAAGGCACTTTCCCATTGAATATGGGAGTAAGGCACCTTCCCGTTGAAATATGGGAGTAAGGAATTCTTCTATTTCATAGCCAAACTTCTTCCTTAGTATTTATTGAACTTCTTTGAAAATAGATGATGTCAGGTCCAAGTGGGACCTCAATGTAGTTATACATAAATAACTAAAATGATCAAATCTACACACAAAGCATACTTTTCACACAATTTAGATAATATGCACAATTTACCATTAAGTCTACCTCAAACTTGAGCACATAAATATTTAAAAAATTAGCAATGAGGTTGAGGGCGCAAGTTTCAATCGGAGAAAGATCAGGACGGGATAAGGATATCTAGATTCTATAATTTAGAAGGGCAATAATGAAATCAAAAAATCTAGAGCTAAATGGAAGCATGAGGATACAAAAACAAAAAGGAAAACCCAAGGTACGATGTGAACGAAATAAAAGATAACGGTAAATCCTATGAATTGAAAGTGCATGAAAGGAAAGAGGCATAAACAAATCAAAACCAGATAAAAAGCCAATATGGAAGATAGCCCTTTTTATTAATATGCTTCAGAACTTGGTTACAATTTGCCTTCTCCCTTTTTAGGGGCTAGAAGTGTCAAATATGTTCTTGTTACATCAACAAATAGTATTCCTTCTTTCACATGCCCACATGTAGAATGGGCAGACCAAACATCGCCGCCGCTTGCATTGATGAGTCTTGACTCCTTGCTACTCCTCCAATGTTGAGACCCTATGTTCAAATAAATAGAAAATAGTCAGTAGAACCTGTAGATAAAATGAAACATGTAATCCCCAAGCCTCTAACTAGCACATGCAAAATATAAATAAAATGATAATTGAAATAGATCCAAATGAATTAAAAATTTGACAGGGGCATCAGAACATCACAAGGAAGGCACTACAAATGGAACAGTCAAAAAATTCTCCACATATTCATATTCGCTCTAGGGCGAGACAAATAGACCTGTAATTGTTAGTCTTACAATGGCACTGAGAGGGGGGGTGAATCAGTGTGGTACTTTAATCATGAATTTATAGCTCTTAAAATAATAGCAATTAAAACTTATAAACAGATACAACAAGTACAACAAGAGAACATCACACAACACAAGATTTTAACGAGGTTCACCAATTTGGCTACTCCTCAAGAATGACTGCTTGGACTACCATCCAAATCTAGCCTTTGCAAAGCACCAACTTTACAAACAATTTACCAGCTTCCACTGGAAGGAGCACCAACCCCTGATTTATCTGTACCAACAGAAAGGAGCAACAACCCCTGATTTACCAACACCTACTGGAAGGAGCACCAACCCTTGATGCCAGCACCAACCTGGACTTCAATTTTGAATCTATAAGTTTGATGATAAAATACCTTTGCTTTTACAAGACCCTAACTGGTCTACTTCACCTTTGCATTCTCTGCTCACTCTACTCTCTCTACGCAATCACTTCGCACAATCTACTGCTTCACTATCGAGCTTCATGATCATCTTCTCCCTTTTGCGCACTCTACTTCCTTTGCAAATTTCACACTTAGCATGATTCGACTTCTTTGCTCACTTTGTGCACTTCGCCATCATCTCGTCGCTTCTGCGCTTTCTACGCTCTTACGGCCACATTTCACACTTCGACATGTATTCGACGATATCGACAACAACACTCAATTCTCCAAATAGCCATCCTTTTATAACAACATTTTCATGATGAAAAACTCTAATCTTAGTCAGTTGTAACCCTAATCTTAGTCGACTACAAACCCTAATCTTCTTCGCACTGCAAACCCTAATCTTCGTCGGCTAACATCGGTCTTCGTCGGCTTCAACTGCCCCTGTAACTCTTCTGTTGTTGTTGCCGTGAAAACAACAACATGTCATGATATCATGACACTTTCACCTCCTTACGCTTTCTCTTAGCTTTGGCCCGTCGAGTAATTGGTTCTTTTTTTTATCTTTGCAATACAATGTAGCGATATCGCTACACTTTTTCTTCGTACGCTTTCTCTTAACTTTGGCCCGCGAGAATACAACATGTAGCGATATCGCTACACTTTTCTTTCGTCACTTTCTCTTACTTTGCCATGACATGTGACAACTTTTTCTTTCTTGGCCTCCTTCTCTTTTTAATCGTGACACTTTTCTCCTTACTTTAACTTCCTTTGGGACAGAAAAGGACATGTCGCGATATCGCGACACTTTTTCTCCTTAAGCTTTTACTTGCCTTTGGGTCAGGAAAATGCCGACATGTCACGATATCGTGACACTTTTTCTCCTTAGCGCTTTTTCTTGCCTTCGGGTCATGAAAACATGTCGTGATATCGCGACACTTTTCTCTTGGACTCTCTCTCTGTGTTTCATGTCGAAATCGTGAAACACTTTTCTCTCGACTCTCTCTCTTGCAACATGTCATGAAATCGTGACACTTTTTACTTTCTCTCTCAACTATGTCACGAAATCGTGACACTTTTTGTCACTTTTTGCTACAACCTTCCTTGCAATATGTCACGAAATCGTGACACTTTTTCGTCCTTCCTTCTTTCCTTTTTTCATATCTTTCAGCTTTTTTTTTTGTCATTTTTTTTTTCAACATGTCGCGAAATATCGTTTTCTTCTTTCTTTTTCTCTTCTTTTCTTCTTCTCTCTCTTCTAACATGTCGTGAAATCTCTTTCTTTTCTTTTCTTTCTAACATGTCAAAAGTTTTTTTTTTTCTATCATGTCAGTTTTTCTTTCTTCTTCTCTCTCTTCTAACATGTCACGAAATCATGATAGTTTTTCTTTCTTCTTCTCTCTCTTCTAACATGTCACGAAATCGTGACAGTTTTTCTTGCCTGTTGTATATGTCGCGATATCGCGACACTTTTCTTACTTGTCTTTTTCTTTGACCTTTTGCAAGTGGTCCACTTCGGTCTTCTTGGAGAATCACTGTACATACTCTGAGTAACCTTTGAACTCTTGTTTTCTGCATCTGACTAGCTTTTGAACTTCTTGTCCACTGCATCAACAGATCTGTCTGACTGTGTTGACAACAATGACAATACTGTTTGTTGCACCTTGCTCAACAATCTCCCCCTTTGGAATTGTTGGCAACACATGTGCAATTTTCCTGTAATTCTTCTCCCCCTTTGACAATAATACCAAAGGGCTACTGTAGACTCCCCCTGAGTCCATGCACAACATTCTCAGCCAAAATTTATTATATTTAGCAAAAATCATGAACATGAGCAAAAAGATAAACAAATACTTAAATGCTCCCCCTGAGAATGTGATCCCTATAGCTAGTCAATTCTTGGGAAACATGACCACTCCACAATCTATTGTTGGAATGAAAATCCAACTTAACCTCACTTTCTGCAACTTTCTCCTACGTACAACACGTTGTCGCTGCAATATATTCTGCCTCTATTGTGGATAAGGAAATTGACTCTTGTTTCTTATTGTTCTACGTGACCAAACTGTCTCCAAGATAGAATGCACCTCCACTGGTAATCTTCCTGTCATCTACACATCCTGCCCAATCTGCATCTTTAGGATACCATAACCCATACTCCATAGTACCCTTGTGATATTATAGAAGACTCTGTCTCTCTGTTGCACTGACTGGTGGACCTCTTCTTCACTTGAAGAATCCTCACTCAGGTCTATCTTCAACTGTGTTGGCTGCTAGATTTCTATCCATTGAGACTCTGTCCTCTGTACTCAGTCACCTCCAAAGCTCAGTCAATAGGCTCACTAAGAACCTGCTCAATAGGCTCACATAGAACCTACTTAACAAGCTCACATGGAACTTGTCCAATGTTGAATAACTAGCTCATTCAAAACCTGTCCAAATCTGCTCCACCAAGCTCACTAAGAACTTGTCCGAATCTTCTCTAGCAATCTGTCCCAGCATTGTCCTCAAATATTTCCAAAAGGCCTTCTCAAAAGCTCAATCAATCATGCTCAAGTAGTACTCAAAATGAACGGCGATCTCAAATCAAATCCACTTCATAGAACTTTAAAAATCACTTCACACATAACTTGACTAGGCTCAATCAAATCAACTCAACCCATCATCTCTCACACAACCCTAGTCCAAGTATGTATCAACCAACTCAAATAATTCCAACAATGCTCAACCACAAATATGACATAATAATGATACTCATGTTCTTTTCTAACTCAAGTTCTTTCACAACAAATGGGCTTAAACCACTATGCTTATAACACAAGGTTTAAACACAACTCTCAATTCAGAAAACTTTGATGCATTCAACCAACCACTGTCACACACAATTATTTTCCCTTCAATGATATTTCAGAAATCAACCACCATAATGTTGTCATATGAGTCTCCTTGGGATTAGCCTGAAATCATGCTGCCATGCATACTGCCTTTCTTGAACCTTTGTTGAGTGAGATAGTTGTCTAGCCTTGCATACCATGCTCGGGGTGCCTGTTTCAAGCCATATATCTTCAACTTACAAACCAAGTTGGGAACATCACCAAGCTGGAAACCATCTGGCTGCTCAATATAAACATCTTCTTCAAGCTTCCCATTCAAAATGCTGATTTCACATCTGTCAACAAAATTGATAAGTGACTCACACTTGTACCAACTTTTGTTCAGCACTGTACCAACACTGCAATTTTATCGCCAACTCTGTGCAAGCATCAAACACTGTACCACAACACAACCAAATCCCTTTTTATATTTTCAACTTGGTCTATGTTTTCTACAGTCACCGCTGGTCACACCTTACTTTCAACTGTTCGAATCAGGAGACAAAATTTTGTTAAATACTTCACGGCCAACTATAGTGCACCTTACTCAAATTCATACTTCTGGACCTCGGATAGGTATGATTCACAAAGCAAAGTTGCTCATCTTGATGAGCTAAACATGAGTCAATGATCAGACTTCAATATTTTTCACCACAGCGTCATAATAGATCTAACAATCTTTACGTCAATGTGTAGTTCCAATGCACACTGCTTTTATCGAAACACATATATGCGGCTAAGGCAACATTCTTTCACTAACCAAATTATCTGACCTGTTGTAATCCTTAACTTTGGACAGTGGTAGTAAGAACCATTAACAGTACAACAATGACATATAGCAATACTGCCAATAATGACAACTCTCAATTTAATCACCACCCTTCACGGCACTTCCACAAACAACTACATGAACTGAAAACACACTTCGACAACTATACGACAACTTCCCTAACTGCTTGCCTTTCATCCTCAGGTAATCAAACAAATACATAGGAGCATTAAAATGAAACTTCAAGATTGCTCCCCCTGAGGATGTGTTACCTGGAGTTGCTTAGTGCAATAGCGGAGTAGTCTCCTTCAGTCCAAGGAGACACGATTTCCTTTCTTCTATCCTTCTCCAAACTTTCTTGAACTCGGGCTTGGATTTTTCAACTACATCCCTGTTTTGCACCTTTTCGTGAACTCGAACATTTCTCTTGTGTGGTTGTCTCTTGTGCATCCTTGATGAATGATTATTTTCCTTTCTTTTATGTACATGATTTATTCCCTGTCTGTGTTGCGTTCTTTGCGTCTGATGAAATCTACTATTTTGCCTTAGATTAGATACATAAGTGCTTGGACAAAACCTTGCTATGTGCCCATGACCATTACATTGAAAACATTGTACATAGTGTTCACTCGAAAAACGTAGATGTATTTCTACCAGCATAACTCTTTGATTTATCATTCAATCCACAATAAATTGCCTTGTGACCATACTGGTTGCATCTGAAACAATAGCCATAAAAAGTATTATTATGAATAGAGTGAGAGTGATAGAACCTCTTTTGTTGTGGTTGCTTTGTTGTAGATCTCCTTTGATATGTTCTTCCTTTTGAAGATTCAGCTTCAAACTTTTCTTGCTTCGATCCTTCAACAGTGAACTTCTTCTTCTCTGCAGAGTTGGAAGATGAAGGTTGTTCAGCTTCATATCCAAGACCACGCTTATCCATGGAGCTTCTTTGTTGGCTTATCATTTTATCTAGCAACTCTGTGCTCTTCTCGAATTTGAGATTTGTATTGGCCTCTTCTAGTTGTTTCTTCAATAAAACAATCTCTTCCTCTTGTTTGCAAGCAACCAATCACTTTCTCACTTATCTGTGACTTGAGAGTTTCTTCAATCCTTTTGAATTCTTCTACCTGTATTTTCAAACTGGTTATTATTTCATTTGCATCCTCAAGCTTTCTTGAGATCTCCTTATTCCTTTTTCTTTCTATCTTCAATTCATCCAGAGCTGCAATTAGTTCCTCTTTCAAATTTATTTTTGCATCAATTTCTTCTTCATCACATTCCTGTTCTTTTTCTGTTTCTTCTTCGAGTGTCATGAAAATACCTTCACCTGTTTCCTTTTTAGAATCATCCTCTATGTTCTCATCGTCACCTTCATGAATACTCCTCAGTTTGTCCCACATTTCTTTTGCCATTTTACAACTCATGATCTTTACCAATTCATTGTCTACTAATCCGCACCTGATAGCATTCTTTGCTTTTGAGTCATTCTCAAATAGATTCTTACCAGCAGCATCGGTTGGAGGAGTGATGGGTATTGTGTATTCATTGACTACTGAATCCCAGATGTCGTATCCCAAAGCACAAAGATATGCCTGCATCCTGATTCTCTAGATCGCGTAATTTGTTCCGTCAAACAAAGGTGCTTTGTTTGATGAGAAGTCTTCAACCTTTTCTGGTTCAATTTTCTCTTCCACAGGAACTGAAACTGACTGAGATGCCCTTTTGGAGGAGGATCTATTCTTCTTACCCATTGCATACTAATCCAAGATCAACCTTGACTGATTTAGCCTTAGAAGGGAACTTGGCTCTGATACCAATTGTTAGTCTTACAATGGCACTGAGAGGGGGGGTGAATCAGTGTAGTACTTTAATCTTGAATTTACAGCTCTTAAAATAGCAGTAATTAAAACTTATAAATAGATAAAACAAGTACCACAAGAGAACATCACACAACACAAGATTTTAACAAGGTTCACCAATTTGGCTATTCCTCAAGAATGACCGCTTGGACTACCATCCAAATCCAGCCTTTGCAAAGCACCAACTTTACAAACAATTTACCGACTCCACTGGAAGGAGCACCAACCCCCTATTTATCTATACCAACAGAAAGGAGCACCAACCCCTGATTTACCAACACCTACTAGAAGGAGCACCAACCCCTGATGCCAAGCAGCAACCTGGACTTCAAATTTGAATCTATAAGTTTAATGATAAAATACCTTTGCTTTTACAAGACCCTAACTGGTCTACTTCACCTTTGCATTCTCTGCGCACTCTGCTCTCTCTGCGCAATCACTTCGCACACTCTGCTGCTTCACTATCGAACTTCATGATCATCTTCTCCCTTTTGCGCACTCTGCTTCCTTTGCAAATTTCACACTTAGCATGATTCGACTCTTTGCTCACTTTGTGCACTTCGCCATCATCTCACCGCTTCTATGCTTTCTACGCTCTTACGACCACATTTCACACTTCGACATGCATTCGACGATATCGACCACAACACTCAATTCTCCAAATAACCATGCTTTTATAACAACATTTTCATGATGAAAAACTCTAATCTTAGTCGGTTGTAACCCTAATCATAGTCGATGCAAACCCTAATCTTCGTCGTTGCAAACCCTAATCTTCGTCGGCTAACATCGGTCTTCGTCGGCTTCAATTGCCCTTGTAACTCTTCTATTGCTGTTGCCACGAAAACACATGTCACGATATCGTGACACTTTCACCTCCGTACGCTTTCTCTTAGCTTTGGCCCGCGAGAATACAACATGTAGCGATATCACTAAACACTTTTCCTCGTACGCTTTCTCTTAGCTTTGGCAGAGAATACAACATGTAGTGATATCGCTACACTTTTTCTTTCGTACGCTTTCTCTTAGCTTTGGACAAATACATGTCGTGATATCGTGATACTTTTTCTCCTTGCACTCTTCTTAGCTTCCCTGAAAATATAACATGTCACGATATCGCGACACTTTTCTCCTTAGCGCTTTAACTCCTTTGGTCACGAAAAGACATGTCGATATCAATTCTCTTATTTCGACACTTTTCTCCTTAACTTTTACTCCTTTTCAAATGGACATGTCGCGATATCGGACACTTTTCTCCTTAGCGCTTTTCTTGCCTTGGTCCGACAAACCACATGTCATGATATCGTGACACTTTTCTCTCGAACTCTCTCTCCTACAACATGTCGCGAAATCGTGACACTTTTCTCTCGGACTCTCTCTCCTAAACATGTCACGAAATCATGACACCTTTTCTTTTACACTCTCTCTCCTGCATTATGTCACGCAAATCGTGACACTTTTCTTTCGGACTCTCTTTCCTGCAACATGTCACGAAATCGTGACACTTTTTCTCCACTCTCTTCTAATATGTCAGAAATCGTGACACTTTTTCATCTAAACCTTCCTTGCAATATGTCACGAAATCACGACACTTTTTCGTCCGTACAACCTTCCTTGCAATATGTCATGAAATCGTGACACTTTTTCATCCGTACAACCTTCCTTGCAATATGTCACGAAATCGTGACACTTTTTCGTCCGTACAACCTTCCTTGCAATATGTCATGAAATCGCGACACTTTTTCGTCCGTACAACCTTCCTTCCAATATGTCATGAAATCGCGACACTTTTTCTTCTTCTTCTCTCTTCCAACATGTCACGAAATCGTGACAGTTTTTCTTTCTTCTTCTCTCTTCCAACATGTCACGAAATCGTGACAGTTTTTCTTTCTTCTCTCTCTTCTAACATGTCGTGAAATCGCGACAGTTTTTCTTTCTTCTTCTCTCTCTTCTAACATGTCATGAAATCGTGACAGTTTTTCTTTCTTCTTCTCTCTCTTCTAACATGTCACGAAATCATGACAGTTTTTCTTTCTTCTTCTCTCTCTTCTAACATGTCGCGAAATCGTGACAGTTTTTCTTTCTTCTTCTCTCTCTTCTAACATGTCACGAAATCATGACAGTTTTTCTTTCTTCTTTCTCTTCCAACATGCACATCTTTCTTTCTTCTTCTCTCTCTTCTAACATGTCATGAAATCATGACAGTTTTTCTTGCCTGTTGTATATGTCGCGATATCGCGACACTTTTCTTACTTGTCTTTTTCTTTGACCTTTTGCAAGTGGTCCACTTCGGTCTTCTTGGAGAATCATTGTACATACTCTGAGTAACCTTTGAACTCTTGTTTTCTGCATCTGACTAGCTTTTGAACTTCCTGTCCACTACATCAACAGATCTGTCTGACTGTGTTGACAACAATGACAATATTGTTTGCTGCACCTTGCTCAACAGTAAGAAAGCGTCAAAAAGTATAGTCCTAAAGGTCACATTCGAGAAGCTCCAAATTACCTACAAAGTTGGTGTTAGCTAATTGGGGGTATTTTGGGAAGACCCAGAAGGTCAGAGTTTCCCAATTTGGTCTCTATCACTGGGAATTTGATGATGCTACCTGCATGTTAGTAAAGGCGAGAAATGATAAAAACATGATAAAAAATGCTCAAAATGATGTGAAATTTAAATGACAACCTATCTAATTAGTATAGAATCAGATGCAAAAATAATAGAAATGAAATCTACCATAGATTTCTAATCACTCTAGGGAGGGACGATTAGGACTACGACAGTTTGGGGAGCGCTCGGGGGCAGGACGCTCATCATTTGGGACTTTGTTTCGGCACCAATCTACTTGGGATGGGTCCAAAACATCTTATGGGGTGTTGTCGACAAATTTGGTGGGATATTGTTCTAAAATGTTCAGGTTTGGGCTCTGTATTTGTGCTTCCAATAACCACCCTCTGACCTCCTTTCCAAAAGAGATCAAGGATGTGAAAGGCACAAATCAAAAGGTGTGTGTGTGGATGTAAAATGGTAGCACTTCGTTGCTCAAAATGCTCCTTCTCTATTCTTTTTTTGGGTGAGAAGACTCACCAATTTATAGACCTAGGGTCTCTCTCTTTGAATGTGCATGCGAGGGCACCACTTGAGTTGCTTGTCCTATTTTGAGAGAAAAGATTATTCCTTGATTTAGAGTCTCCTTGCATGAGGCCTCCAAAATCAAAGACATGCATGACTAAAGTCTCTCTTCTTGATTTGAAGTCATTCCTCACAATTGCATGGCCTGAAGCTATAGTTAACTGGTGGACTTGTCGAGGTTTGACTTTTTTCCAGTCAAACCTGCTATTCACCCCACCCTGGGGTGAATGCTGATAATCATCCCTCAGTGGGACAAATACCAGTTTGTAATCGTCCTAGGGTGGGACGAGTAGGGAACAAAGTGCCAAAAAGGTGCCAAATTGACCTTTGACCTTCCAAACTACTATGGGAGTGGTTAGGACCACTGTTTAACCTCTGGGGGCTACCCTAGGGGCTGTGTGTGTCAATGCGATCAGCGTTTGTCATCACATAATTGGATTGGTGTTGTTTTGGTGTCTATAGATGCCCCTTTTTGGGAAGCATTGTGCAAGGCGCGATGCTAAGTAAAAATAGATAACCAAAGCACTAATGATTAGGTTTTCTCAGTAACCTAACCAACTTTTGATGCCCCAAGTATGGAAATGGCACGCATTCTTAAATCCTTGCTTCTGATGAGCTAAGGAGCTTAATTCAAGTGTTAACCTTTTTCGGTGAGGTGTTACTTGATCTTGGACATTGATCAGTCATGAATAGGCAAAGGATGCAACCTTTTGTCTTTGGAAACCTTGAGTTCATGATTCATGAATGCCAAGTGTTTAATCAGCTTGTGATTATTGCTTGTTTGCTGCCCCAAGCAGGGGCGTGATTGTCTTTGTCAATGATTCTTCGAATGCATGCCATTTCCATGATTGGGTGTGTATTTGTTGATTGGTGACTAAGTGTGACTACCCACTCAAGCGACGAATCAATGAGGGAATGACCGACATGAGAAAAGTGACGAGTCACTTGACCCAAGATGACTTTTGTAAGGGTGCCTATAGTTGTTTTTCGTTGAATGCTTAAGCAGTTTTCGAACATTCTGACCTATTTTTGGTGGGTGTGAACCCTGTTTGTGACGCATATTAGACCTAAAATTGTCAAAAATTTGTCCTCCCATGGAGCGGTCCAGCTATGGTAGCCTTCTTAGGGAGTAGGATAGTGAAAATTTGTGACCCCAATGTATGTTTTGGATGCCAAGAATGTCAGGCGTAAATGTGCCTTTGTTTGGCAATGTTAGTGCTATTTTTGGTTGGGTTTTGACCCTTTTGGTGACGCCATTTGGGGATGAAATTCTCGACAATCCGTCCTCCCGTGGAGCGGTTCGGATATGGTAGCCTTATTAGGGAATAGGATATTGAGGATTTGTGACTCCGATGTCTGTTTTGGATGCCACGAATGTCAGGCGCAAAGGCGCCTTCGTTCGGCAATGTTAGTGCTATTTTTGGTTGGGTTTTGATCCTTTTGGTGATGCCATTCGAGGATGAAATTCTTGACAATCCGTACTTCCGTGGAGCGGTCCAGCTATGGTAGCCTTTTTAGGGAGTAGGATAGTGACAATTTGTGATCCCAATGTCTATTTTGCATGCCTGAAATGTCAAGTGCAAAAGCACTTTCATTGGACAATTTTATTGCTTGTTTTTGGTGCATTTTGTGCAGTTTTTGATGTTTTTGAAATTTTTGGTCTGTAATAATCCCTAGGTGGGACGAATACCAGTTTAGTAATCATCCCAGGGCAGGACGAGTGCTAAGAAGTTATGATGATATATATATAGATGACGTTATTTATGTTTAGACACTTGTCGTGGTTTGTTTTGATGTTTATGCACAATTATTTATGATGATGTATGCATGAGGTATTATGAATGCGATGTTTCTAATTATATGATGTATGCATATGGAATGAATGAAATGAGTTGTTGATAACTTGTCGATGGCACCATAGACTGTACAAGATTTACTGGCTTTTTGTACTTATGTGATGACTTTGTGGAATGAATTTGCATGTGATAACTTTGTTTTTGTATTTTTTTTGTATTTTTTGATGGTGATGTATGTAATGAAATGTACCAGTTGTTTTAAAATGTAGTTAAGTTTTTCTGAGATTCAGATATTTTAACTAACTAGCCAAGACTATACATTTATCTTGCAAGACTTTTGAACAAGGTATAAATCAGACTTGAGTTTGACCAAGTTATTTCACATCCCTGTGTGTGCAATTGAGTTCGTTTATGTGGTATTTGTCAAGATACCGCTAGTGCCAGATAGGCTATCAACCAAACTTGTATTGAGGATCACCTAATTAGCTCCACTAACTCCATTGTTGTATTTAGTAAGATTAATCTATGGGACAATCTAAGGTACCATAAGCTAGCTCATCCACATGCAAACATTGGTTTGCTCACATGCAAAGCTAATGTGATAGACATATCATCATGCATTTAGGATACCGCCATTTCCGGTAGGTTGTCCACCAAACCCGTAATGAGGATCACCTAGATGGTTTTTTGAATGCTGAGAATTCTAGGGATTCAAGCTCGGGCGTCTCATATTTGCTCAATGTGTTGGGGATACTTTCTCGTATACATAGTGATGAAAATCACTGTTTATTTTTTGTTCTTTTTGTTTTTCTTTTTGAGCAAGGATTTTGAATAGTGGTGATAACCACTGTTATTTGATTTTGCATTTTAGGTTGCAAAGTTGAGCTTCGTAAGGTTTTGGCTTATGAATGGCCTTGATCCTTTTGGCCTTGGGGATGACTACCCATCCTGTTCAGGGGCATGTAGTACGAATCCTTACGACTTTGGGAACCAAAGGGGATTAGGGATATTATGAAGTAAGGGCATTGATCTTTTAGGCCTTGGGGATGACTACCCATCCTTGTCAGGGGCATGTAGTACGAATCCTTATGACTTTGGAGACCAAAGGTGATTGGAGATGTTTGTGATGATGGCTTGTTGGGATTTTTCTTTTGAATGGCATTGATCCTTTTAGGCCTTGGGGATGACTACCCATCCTTTTTAGGGGCGTGTAGTACAAATCCTTACAAATTTGAGGACCAACGATGATTGGGATTTTTGGTAGTGGTGAAAACCACTGTTTATTAGGGGGAATGGATGGGGAAGAGCTTGTCCTTTTGTCAATTCTTAGCATTCTTGAACCATTCACATAGGGGGATGAACAAGCTAATCTTTCACCTATGGTACCCTAGACTGCTTTGTAGGTTTCTCTTGCGTTCACACAACTTGGGAATTATTTTATGTGTTTTAACTTGTGTAGGGATGTTACGTAACGAGGCGTGATCCAAGTAAAACTCTACCTTTGTAAAAAAAATTTAACTTTGTACAGTTTTTGGCTAGAAATTTAAAGACAGCTGAATGACGAAAACCCTAAATACATTAGGAGACAATTGACTATGCTAAAAATGGGGATGGTGTTATTCTGGATGTATGCGTTTATAAAATGGATGGAATGTGGAAAATGAAGGAATTGCCGAGTAATTACAGTCTATGGTGTGTGGGACATGTATGACCAAGAAAATATGCAATGTATGGATGCGATGCCTAATGCAACTTATATTTTTGTATTTTGATTTTTATGAGTATGCATGAAATTAAAATGCAATTTGTTTTTGTTATTTTTGATGATTTTATTGTTTTTGTTTGTTTTTGAATATTTATTTTGACCAAGTGGTTATGGGAACCCTTGGAGCTTTTGGTTTGACCAAAGGGTTTATGGATACCTTTGGGGCATTTTTTTTGGGGGTTGACCAAGCGATCATGGGAATCCTTGGAGCTTTTTGGTTTGACCAAGCGATTGCAAGAATCCTTGGAGATTTTTAGGTTGACCAAAGGGTTTATGGATACCTTTGGGGCATTTTGGGTTGACCAAGCGATTGTAGGAATCCTTGGAGCTTTTGGGTTGACCAAAGGGTTTATGGACACCTTGGGGCATTTTTGGGTTGGACCAAGTGATTGTGAGAATCCTTGGAGCTTTGGGGTTGACCAAAGGGTTTATGGACACCGTTGGGGCATTTTGGGTTTGACCAAGTGATTGTGGGAATCCTTGGAGATTTTGGGTTGGGCTATGGCTCTCTAAATGTGGAATGGCCTCAAATGACTGATGTTCAAGGGTTCTAGTTCCTTTATTCCTTCAAGAGAGGCAAGCCGGTATGTTCTAGGTCCTATTTTACTATCAATCACATAAGGACCTAACCAGTTTGCCATGAAATTGTCCCTTAGATGGGGAAACAAGTTAGAATTTTGTTGGTTCTCTTTTAAGACCAAGTCACCAACCTAAAATTCCCTTAGGTGAACCTTCATGTTGTATGCTTTCTTAAGTCGCTCTTGATAGATACGTAAATGCTCGAGAGCATTGATGCATCGTTCATCGAGCAATGTAAGTTGGTCTAACCGGGTCTGCCATGCAGTGTCATCATCGATGAACTCTTGCATTGAAATGCATAGGGAAGGGATTTCCAACTCGAGAGGCATGACTACCTCAGAGCCATACACCAGCAAAAATGGAGTTTCCCCAGTGGGCATCCGAATGCTAGTGCGATAAGCCCATAGGGCAAGCGGGATTTGAATGTGCCAATCCTTATGACTATCTATGATGGTATTTTTGAGGATGGCGACTAGCATTTTGTTTGATGCCTCTGCTTGCCCATTTGCCTACGAATAATAGGGTGTTGAAAAACTGTGCTGAATTTTGTACTTTGTTGTCAAAGCACACACATATTTATTCTTGAATGATGTCCCATTATCCGAGATGATCTTGGATGGAATACCAAAATGACATATGATGTTATGTAAAATAAACTTTGCAATGCGGGTTCCAGTCATAGAGGTTAGCGAAATTGCTTCCACCCACTTGGTGAAGTACTCTGTGGCCATTATGATGAACGTGTGATGACCCAATGATGTAGGGGAGATATTTTCAATTAGATCGAAGCCCCACTGCAAAAAATGCCAAGCCGATTGGATTGGTTGCAAGGCCTGAGAAGGTACGTGTGTCAAATTAGCATGGTGTTGACACTTCACGCACTTCTTTACATATGCGCAACAATCTCGCTCTAAATATGGCCAATAATAGCCCATGCGAAGAATGCACTTTGTGATGGCCATACCATTGAAGTGGCCATCGCATGTACCATCGTGGGCTTGGGTGATCGCCCAAGCGGACTCCTGCTAGTCCAAGCAACGGAGGAGGATTCCTTCATAGCTCCGATGATACAAAATGTCTCCTAACAAGACATGTTTTGCCACTTTTTGTTTGAATGATCTTTTTGCGGCATGTGTCAATCCAAGTGGGAGGTTACCTAACTTGAGGTAATCCCTGATGGGTGTGTACCAATCCTAGTGATCAGAAACCTTGATGGTATGAATGACCAATCCCTCTTGGAGTTCATCCCTAGCAAAAGTTGAGCGGGAAAGAAATTGTAAAAATAACGTTGTGTTGCTATTAAGAGGGGTAGGGGAGAACAAGGACCCCTAGTTGGCTTGAGTTAGACAATCATGGATTTGAGAGAACCTATCCTGAGATGGTTCAATCTGGATCAGGTGGATTCTTGGCATTAGGTCAGAGCGTGCATGCTCCATCACGGATTGCGATAATGTTTTAACCTGAATGGTTGTCATTTCACCGGAAGGGTCTTGTGGGATTAGTGACCCCAAGGAGGCCATAGTATCCGTAAAATGATTCGATGATCGAGGGAGTGCCTCGATGTCATACCATTCAAGTTGTGCCAGGAATTTGTCCACAAGGGCTTTGTAGGCCTACAGAATTGGGCATTTACATTGGAATTCCCCTTTACTTGATTGAAAATTAACAACGAATCACCAAATATGTTTAAACATTTAATGTTCATGGTGATTGTTGTTTGAAGACCTATGAGCAAGGCTTCATATTCTACATTTTTGTTGGTGCATGGGAAGTCTAATTTAAATGATAGAGGCATTGGAGCCCCTTGTGGTGTGAAGAATACAATTCCCATGCCACCTCCTTGCTCACATTTAGAACCATCAAAGAATAGGGTCATGTCGGCCTGTGACTCAGGCTCATTAGAATCTAGCAATTTTGAAACATGGAAGACCCCATCATCTGGTAGTTCTACGGTCAGAGGTTGATCGTCTTCAAGAGGAGCCTCTACTAGTTGATCGACGATGACTTGACCTTTGATGGATTTTTGTCCAATGAATTCTATGTCAAACTCCATCAACAACATGATCCATTTCACCATGCGACTACTATGATAAGTATGACTCATCATGTATCACAATGGATTCTCCTTAGACACAACATACGTCGTATTGCTGAGCATGTAGTGGCATAGCTTTTTGGTAGCAAACACCACTTCCAAGAAAAGCTTCTCAACATATGCATAGTTAAGTTCATAACTGACCAGGGTGTGGCTAAGATAGTAAGTAGCCTCGTTCTTTGTGTAGTTCATTTTTTTGGGATAGCATGGCGCCCAGTGCCACCTCAGTAGATGAGATGTATAAGTAGAACGACACTCCTGGTCTAGGTGGTGCCAATACTAGTGGCAAAGCCAAGTATTGTTTGATGTCATCAAAGGTTGACTAGCACTCGTCATCCCAGTGAAATGCTACCCCCTTGTGCAATAATTTATTCATGGGTCGGCACTTGTCAGATAACTGTGCTATGAAGTGCTTGATTGACGCGACCTTTCCCTATAGGCTTCTGAGCTGCTTGATGGTAGTTGGGGGAAGCATTTCAAGGATTGCCTTGACTTTGTGTGGGTCTACCTCGATTCCTCGTTTGGATACTATGAAACCCAAGAGCTTTCCAAATGTGATGCCAAATACGCACTTCTTGGGGTTTAGTCTGACTTTATGTTCAATGAGGCGATCAAGGATCTTGCTTAAGTCATCGAGATGATCTGGGCACAAAAGAGATTTGGCCTGTAGCACCCTAAAATTGGCGCAGTAAAATTGTAATAATTACATTCACCTTAGTAAATAATTTAAATTCAAATTTAACCTCCCAAACCGCCCGTTAACCGTCGGGTAATCCGTTTCCCCCTTTTTCATGCCATTTTTAGAGGTTGTTTTGACCGTTTGACGATATCGTCGCCGATCAGACGATATCGCCCTAGATCTGACGATTTCATCTGGGCTAGGACGTCCAGACGATCTTGTCGCAAAACTGATTTTTCACAATTAGCTTCTGTTCCAACGGGCCTCTAATCCAGGCAAAAGCGTGTCTGCGCCGTTAGAGACCCTCCCCGTTGGAGATCTCCCAAATAGGGATGATCTCCAACCTCCTAACTACTCCCCTAAGCCTATTTAATCCTTAGGACCTTCCCTTCCCAACCCCTGGCTGAATTTCCCTGTAACTTGATTTTGCATGCATCAGAATACCTAGAACATTATTTTGCCTTTGTTATTTTGAAGTTTTCTTGCAGGGACCTCATTGATCTTCAGCCGAAGCAAGCTCAGATCGTCGTAGATGATCTCGTTCAAATCTCGGACGATCCTATCGTAATTCGAGATGATTTCATTACTTCTAGATGATTTCGACTGCATTGGGGGCAATCAGTGCCCAGAGTTTGCACTTTCTCTTATTCCTTTCACTGTTTTATTCTGCATTTTAGTTAGTTTATCCTTATTGCTTACTATTTTGCATTTGGAGTTCACCCATATAGCTTAACTTGCATGATAAGATCATAATTTATCATTAGAACATCATAATTTGTTTGAATTTCTGTTCATAATTATTTTTTAGTATTCATACTGTCATTTTGTGTTGTTTCCCCTTGTTAGCACAGTAGTATTCTCTGTATTTTGCATCTGTTCTTCTGTTTGTAGGTCTCTGACGAATTCGTCTGACGAATTCGTCAGATCTCGAACGATCTTGTCTGATCTCGGATGATTCTGTCGAATTCTAGACGATCCTGACTGCTTCAAACATCGAATCTCCATCAGACATCCGGATCAGGTATTCTTCTTATTCTTCCTTAATTTCTCTATTTTTCTGTCTTAAATTTGTTCTCTCGTATTCATTAAATCTGCATTTTCATATAGATTAATTTAGACTCATTTGGCCAAACCTAGGATTTTGAATGCTTAAGGCTAAAAACGAACACATAAAAACACATTCCAAACCTAGGCGTGGAAACTGCCATTAAATGTTTCCTGGTGAACCCACCATCCATCGAAAAATCATCAAAATACACCTCCCTTGAGAGGCGGGACCTTCGCAAAGTCCTCTCAGTCCGAGGTACCGCGACATCCTTTTCCCATCCTCCTTCCGGGCACGGATCCTATAGCCTGAAGGTAAGGATGCGAAAAATTTGGAGCGATACATTTTGGTGAACCCGACGTGAATGCATCATAACCTTTTGAAAACAAAAAACAAAAAAAAAAAAAAAAAATAGAACAACTAAAACATAGATGCATTTTAAATCATTTAAGTTTAATATCATGTTTAGATGGTAGCTCCTAAGAAAATATTAGCAGTTACTATAAATGTAGAAAACCAATTGGCAGCCATAGAAATCAACTCTATGCTTAATGTGCCTGAAACAAATAGAAATCAATTCTTGTGGAACGAACTTGATAGGAGACTTAGTGTCATCTCATCTAGGTCAACAGAACTTAAACAAATCAAGAGGCTAGTCCTAGATAGAATCCTGGATCCTCATCAACTTGTCTTTTATCATGAACTTCAGAGAGCCTGCCATAGATGGTTAGCTTATAGGAGAGCTCTAGTATCTTCAAAATTGTTCACCTTCGAGGAATACCTCGAGAACGCAGCCATTGTACACCAGTTCCTAGGTTGTGTAGAAGACCAAGAGGTTGTTCTTACAGATAGGGAAATATGGAATAGAGTTCCTCGAGCTGTGTTATATCGAGAGTATTGCCATGAGCTTTACTTCTATCAACCAGCATCTGAGACAGATAATATCACTATAGCTCTTTTCATCAAATTTTTAAAAGAAAACTTTCAATTTGAAGAAGAACACTTCATGACTCCCGAACAACTCGAGCCTATTAATGATATTTATAAATTATTTATAGAAAACTAGATTATTACTTTCAGTCTTATTTCTTGCATTTATTGTGTTATTTGTTGTCTTTATTATATTATTTCAAAAACAAAGAAAAACTAAAAATTAAAAACTAAAAAAACTAAAAAACATAGCAAAAACTTAAACATTTCATTTCAAATATTGTAGTAGGTATATAGTAAATATATACCTCTTAATTTTGTTGCATATATATATATATATATATATATATATATATATATAAAATATATTTGCTGAAATCAAAATTTAGCACCATGCCTAAACTTAGGAATGGTAAAGAAACTTTAGGAGAAGAAGAAGATTGGTTACAAGATACAACTAGAGACCCAAATGTCCTTCCTGAAGATCCAACTTCGGAAGGAAAAACTCTAGCTCAACTAGAAGATGACCTAGGTGAAGATAATGAACAAGAAGGAAGTGTTAAAGAGGATGGATCCTCATCCCCTAGAGTAGCTCCAGATGGAACTATTGCTTTTGACAACATAGATCATTTCAAGAAATTTCTTGATGATAACATTGATGCCATTAATGTGGCAGTTCGTATTGATAAAGGGCAAATTAGTGACACTCAGGCAGCCATGGAACATATGTATGATGTGCGCATTAATCCCTTGTCTTTCATTGATCAAGAAAGTGATAAGGCTGGGCCATCCAATACAGACATGGTCACTATGATGCAAAACATGTCAAAACAACAAGTTACCCAACCTCCTAAGGAACCTGTTATTCAACCTAAAATCATTCCCACACAAAAGAAACCTTCCTTCACTACTTTATTCTGCCAAACTATTGAGCAATATGCTTCAAGTAAACAAAAACCTAAAACGAAGCCAAACACCAATTTTCAACAATCTGGAATACAACATAATACAACTTCAAAATTCCTTCATAACACTTTTCCTACCAATAATTTACACAATAGTAACATGGCATCTAATCTTCATGTTCCTCCATCATATGCCCATAAAACCCATGTCAATGCCCTACCAAACCAATATGGTGGGCAAACTAGTAATCTGGAAGCCATGGTGAAACAGCTTAGCTTCACGTATGGACCGAGATAGATCCCTACCGTCCCTCGTATAATTATCGAGAGATATGTAGTCAACCTTTGGATCCCATAGTTGTAGCTCAACCATACCCTAAGCATTTTCCCATGCCCATCCTGCCTATATATAAAGGAACCGAAGATCCCATAGAGCATCTTCGCATGTTTAGGATAGCATGTCATGACATATCACATGATGACTTGCTATTATTAAAAATGTTCCCAAAAAGTTTAGGTGGAATGGCATTAGAGTGGTACTATCAATTGCCCACTCATTCTTTGAGAAACTTCGAAGAAACAATTGAATCATTTGTCCATCAATTTAGTGCCTACATCGAGAGGCATGTAACTATTAAAGATTTATACAATTTAAAACAAGACAAAGATGAATGTTTTGCCGATTTCTTAGCTAGATGGAGGCAATTGACAGGAAAACTGCACTTTGTGCTACCTTATAGGGAAATGTTGGACATTTTTATCAATAATTTGCAAGAACAAATATCTTATGAGCTATCAATCGCTACTTTAACTACCTTCGATCAAGCTATAGATTTAGCTCGAAGAGTAGAAGATGCCCTCATTAGGAGAGGCCAACTTAGGAAGAAGGATGATGAGAAAACATCCAGAAATCAATATAAAAACAAACAAGTTGTTGGTGATGGAGTCATTGACAACAGAAATGTTGCTAATATCAATGCAACGAAGACAACAAAAAAATTTATATTGAAACCTCCTGATAAGCCTCCTCGAGAATTCACTAGATTAAATCAACCCTTATCAACTATTTTACCTCAATTACTCGAAAGAGGTTTGATCCAATTACCAACTATCCGGGAACCTGATCCAACTATACCCGGATACAGAGTCGACTTACACCGTGATTTCCATAGAGGACCTGGACATTCTACCAACGCTTGTAAAAGGTTGAAACATAAAATACAAGATTTGATTGATAATAATGAAATGGAAGTGCAAGCCTTCCAACCTAAACAAAACCCTCCTAATAATACTCAAAAGACCGTTCCCCAAAATCAAAATCAAAATGCTAATCAAACATTAGACATATTTCAACACCCTTTACCAAGACATGGTAAAGAGGTAGCCAATCAAATCGAACATCATAATGTTCCCCCTCCTACCCGATATGTAGGAACCATTAGCGGACAATTACCTGTTCAGGATCCTCAAATATTTGACACAACCTTATCCTTGGTTACGACCAGTGCCCTTACATAATTTTCAAACTTCTGATTCTAGTGATATAGAATCAGATAGTGAAAGTGAAGTAGACATTACTTCAAACCAATCGAATAGTTCTGAAAATGAATCAGATCCTATTCAACCTGTCATAGATGCTATGGTTCCAGAAGAACCATTTCCTAGAAGAGTTACTACTCGACCTTCTTCTAATATATTCCTTTCTAATGAACAAGCCATCAATGCTCAACCGAGACCAGTTCAACGTCTTCACTATAACATTGTAGGTACCATTGGAGTCGTCACCCGACAACAAGCTCAAAATTCCCAACAAGAACCAAACCAGAATGATGGATCAGCTCCATTCGTTCTGAAAAACCCCAATAAAGGGAATCATGCTCCTAATGTTCAACCTAAACCCCCTTACAATATTAATGAGCAATTGTCCAATACTACGGCCAGAATTTCCCTTTTGGATTTATTAAGATCCTCTCCCACCCATAGGGATGAGTTGATGCTTACATTAAGCCAAATGATGGTACCTCAAAACATTCAACCTGAAGCTATGGCCAATACTATCATCACTCGAGAGATTGATTGTATTGACTTCCGGGATAAAGATATCCCACAACACAGTTTACATAAGGATAATCCCTTATACATTACTACTCTAATTGGGGATGTAGCTGTCAAACGAGTCTTGATTGATAATGGCTCATCTCTAAACATTTGCACTTTTGACTTCTACCAACGATTTGGCTTTAGAAGTGATGAAATGAAGAAAACTGATATGATTATCAAAGCTTTTAATGACGAAACACAAGAAACGTGTGGAGTTATTACCCTCCCATTGCAAGTTGGTCCTAGAACCCTAGAAACAACCGTGTTTATTGTACATTGCCCAACATCGTACAATATACTTTTGGGTCACCCTTGGATCAATGCCATGCGAGCGGTCCCATCAACCTTACACCAATGTGTTAAATTTGAGTTTAAAAATCAGTTGGTCACTATCCATGGTGACCCTAGACCTTTTGATATGTGTGCTTTGGCAGAACCCGTTGGAGTGCAATTTTGCCCTGCTCTGGTCATCCACACATCCTAGTTCTTATTTTTCATCTAAAACTGTGAAACACACACCCATAACTTCACCTATTTCCCTCCATTAATTTCATCCTCCTATATAGATCAACAACCCTCTAAACAAATCACTTTAGAACCTCAAAAAGATCTTAAATCTACAACCAATCCTTCAAGTTCTATCCCTATAAATTCAAAACCTACAGAAACATCAATCATACCTTCCACATCTCAAGATATAGGTAATAAGCCTTCTACATCTTATGCCCTTTTTGATGAACTTTTACCAGATTTATCCACAACCTTAATATCAGAAAAAACAAATGCTTTCATGCAAGATTCAATTCTTTTGAATAATTTACCACCATCTCCTCGTACTTTGGGCCTCCCACAACCTATGGGAAGTACTTACCAAGTCGGGAGTTGTGCCTTCATTTATAAAGGATATGACTGGGGAAGAATCCCTCGGAATATCAAAACTCATCATGAGGGATACGCTCGGTGTTATTTTACCAATGATTATATTAAAGCTAAACCCATGATGCTTAAAATGGGATATAAAGGGAAAGGCTTGGGACCTTTCCAAAATGGCATGAAAGAACCTTTCGAGGTAGAACCGTGGCCTCCCCACTGTGGTGTGGGCCTATTTCCTAGTAAGGGTCAACCCTTTCCTTTTGAAGATGATGATCAACTCATATGTTATCAAGATTATTTGGATAGGCATGTTGATTTGCCTCTTAAAAATCAGTCGTTTTCATGCAACATGCTATCCATAGCTTACCCCGAAATGATTGCTGACCCCGATGAAGAGTTGGAAGGAGATATCTTCCATGATGTCTCTGTTGAAGAGATGTTACACAATGGATTTTATTTTGATGGTTCTATACCAACTATAGCCCAACTTGAGGCCACTAATCCTCAAGATGAATTATCTAAATTAACCTTACAAGAATTACAAGAATTGGGTGTTTCACCCGCCCCACCTAATTTTGAAAGAGATCTACACATGGAGGTAGAAAACGTCATTAAAATTAATATTGGAACGGAGGATAATCCTCACATAATCAATATTGGATCAGAATTAAGTCAAGAAAAACAAGAACAATACATTGCATTCCTTAAAGAGTATGAAGATGTCTTCGCTTGGACATATGAAGATATGCCAGGTCTAGACCCTTCTGTAGTCATGCATCATCTAGTGGTCCATCCGGATGCTAAACCGGTTAAACAAAAACTTAGAAAAATGCATCCCAAAGTGGCTCTGCTAGTCAAAGGGGAGTTAGAAAAACTCCCGAATGTTATCTTTATACAAGCTATTGATTATGCTTGAATGGATCTCAAATGTAGTTCCAGTCACCAAGAAAGAAGCTACCAAAGTTAGGGTTTGCACAGATTTTAGAGATATTAACGCCGCATGCCCTAAAGATGACTTTCCTCTTCCAAACATGGATCAAATCATTGACTTTACTATCGGGAGTGGGATGATGTCCTTAATGGATGGATTCTCCGGTTATAATCAGATCAGGATAGCTCCTGAAGATCAGGCTAAAACAACCTTTATCACCCCCTAGGGTACCTTTTGCTGGAAAGTGATGCCATTTGGCTTAAAGAACGCAGGTGCAACTTATCAACGAGCTATGACCTATATTTTTCATGATATGATGCATGATATCCTACATGATTATGTAGATGATATTATAGCTCGCTCTATTATTGAAGATAACCATTTAGATGATTTGAGAAAAGTTTTTAATCGATTACGAGAATATCTTATTCGATTAAATCCAGCAAAATGTATATTCGGAGTTAAGTCCGGTAAACTATTAGGGGTTTTAGTTTCTTTACGTGGTATTGAAATCGACCCTCTCAAGATTGCGGCCATCACTGATATGCCCGCACCTACTAATATATTTGAGTTACGAAGTTTACAAGGTAAACTTCAAGCTATCCGTCGCTTCATTGATAAGCCTGGTCCCTTTCTTAAACTCCTTAAGAAGGATGTCCCTTTTAATTGGGACACCGAATGTAGAGAAGCTTTTGAACTTCTCAAACAATACCTCCTTAATCCACCCGTGCTTTCACCACCTAAACCCGATCGCCCATTTCTCCTATATATTTCAGCTTCAGATTCTGCCTTAGGAGCTATGTTAGCTCAACTTGATGATGAAAAGAGAGAACGTGCTAATTATTATATTAGCCGAACCTTCATCAGTTATGAAACCCGCTATACAACATTAGAAAAACTATGTCTAGCAGTCGTTTTTGCTATGCAAAAATTATGACACTATATGCTTAGTCAAAAAATGTATGTCATTGCCAAATACGATCCCTTAAGGTATCTCATGAGTCGACCTTATTTATCGGGTCGCACAGCCAAGTGGGTTCTTGCTCTAAGCGAGTTTGATCTCACATTCATAGGACAAAAGTCTGTTAAGGGTCAAATCATAGCAGATCAATTAGTTGCTGCACCCTTAGAGTCTACCCATCCCCTCATCATTGAGTTTCCTGACGAATGCCTTCAATTAGAGGCGGACCATATTGAACAATGGTCCTTATACTTTGACGGAGCCCGATGCATGAGTGGGGTTAGTGCGGGTATTATTTTAATATCCCCACAAAAACATCTTATTCCTCTGTCCTTCAAATTGACATTTGCTTGCACCAACAATACTCGTTGAGTATGAAGCTCTAATCCTTGGATTACGAGCTGCCCTGGCGCTAAAAATTAAACATCTTTTAGTTTTTGGTGATTCTCAACTGGTTATAAACCAAATTAATGAAGTTTATCAGACCAGAGATGATAAACTACGCCCATATAAGGCCTATGTTTTACAATTAATGTCTCTATTTGATCAAGTTACCTTAGAAGCTATTCCTCGAACTAGCAACCGTGCAATTGATGCTATGGCCGTAGCTGCATCTCTCCTCGCCCTTGGAGTTAGATGACGAATATGCCACTATCATTATTCGTCGACTCCAGGAACCCGCTTCAAATAAGTCATGCTTAGAGCCTTTGGATGTGTTTCTAATCAATGAAACTACTCCCGAACCTTGGTATACGGACATATTTGATTTTCTCCAAAATGGGACTTTCCCCGCCAATTCTAATAGAAACCAACGTCGGTTATTACGTCGACGAGCAAGTCGATTTGTAATAATTGGCAATACTTTATATAGGAGATCTTTTGAAGGTATCCTATTAAGATGTTTAAACTTAGAAGAGTCTAAATCAGCCTTGAGTGAAGCCCACGATGGATCTTGTGGAGGACACTTTAGTGGTAGCGTCATTGCTAAAAAGCTCCTTCGGATAGGATACTTTTGGCCTACCATGGAAACGGATGCACATGAGTATGTGCGCCATTGCGACAAGTGCCGAAAACATGCCGACCTTGTCCATGCGCCTGCACAAGAGCTGCAGGCTATTTCATCTCCTTGGCCCTTTTCCAAATGGGGCTTAGATATTATTGGCAAAATCAATCCTGTGTCATCTGATGGACACAAGTTCATCATAACCGCCACTAAGTATTTCACGAAGTGGGTCGAAGCTATGCCTTTAGCTTCCCGCACCGGCACACAAGTCTCTAAATTTATTTTTAATCAAATCATTTGTAGGTTCGGAATTCCTGCAAATCTCATCTCTGACAATGGAACTTGTTTCAAAAATAAAGATGTTAAAAAATTATGCCAAAAATATAAGATTCAACATCGCTGGTCCACTCCCTATTATCCTCAGGGTAATGGTCAAGCAAAAGCATCTAACAAAACCTTAATCAAAATTCTCAAAATATTGGTCAATAAAACTGGTCGTGACTGGCACATCCAATTATATCCAGCCTTGTGGGCCTATCGAACTAGTGTTCGAACCCCCACTGGAACTTCACCATTTGTTTTGGTTTACGGTGCTGAAGCAGTTTTTCCATTTGAATTGGAAGTTCCTTCTTTGGCTCTGCTACTTCAAGATACCGAAGTAGGAGATGAATATCGTGCTGGCAGACTCAGTTAGCTGGAACTCCTAGATGAAAAATGCATCAATGCTTTGGAGCATCTCCGTGCCTACCAAAACAAGCTTAAAAGATCATATGCTAAAAAAGTTCGTCATCGATCCTTTGAGATCGACGACCTTGTTTTAAAAGAAAATCAAAAAAATACAAATGCAACTAAGGACCTTAAAGGTAAATTTGAGCCCAACTGGCTTGGACCATACATTATTACTGCTAAATTTGAATCAGGAGCATACAAATTATCTACCTTAGATGGTAAAGAACTTAAAGAACCCATGAATATTTTGCATCTTAAACGTTACTATGCATAAATTTGGTCATTTCATCCATGTATATATTTGTTCAAAATCACTATCTTGTATTTCTTTCACTTTATAAATTCAAAAACACCAAAAACATTCATAATCATCAAAATCTTCAAAACTATTTGTTGCATTTATTTATGGCACTTGTTAAATTTTTTGTTCAAAAACAAAAATAAAACCAAAAAACAAAATAATGATAAAAATATAAAAACAACAATATGCTTGACTCTTTCGAAACCAAAACAAAATAAAGAAGAAAGAGAGAGTCAGTATTCTCAAAACTTCTCAAAAGTATTTATATATATTCTCTTACAATTATTGCAGTTATATGTTTCAAATTATTTTGGATAAATTAGCATTTATTTGGAATCCCTCACTTGCACACTCACAACAATAAATATCTTGATTTTATCTGGGATGATTACTAATCTCTCTTATATCAAAGTTCACAAAATTCAATTAAATAAAGTTTGAGCATAGAGAATTGATCTTGTTATTTACTTAAACCAAGCACATCTTTTCACAATAAAATGATTATATTTGTAATTTCCATGTTTTGCTACATAGTAGAAGTGATTTCTTGAGCGAAAAGTTTCCCCTGCTATCCTATCATGCACATGGTCTAGAATCTTTGAGAATTGGCAAAAGGACAAGCTCACCCCTACCCAGAATAAAAATCCCTTGCTCTACAACTAATCCGAGCAAGTATCCCTAGCAAAGAAAAAGAAAAGAAAAGTTCAAGAAAAAGAGAAAAGAAAAATGTTCTTTTATATCATTACAACAATATTTCAAGCACTATCTCAAAAATCAAGCAAACAAAAATACAAAAAGAAAAAGAAGCAAAGTTCAAAAGAAAGCAGAAAGCAAGAATGCAATAAAATCCCTTTCCCTACCCTTTGAAAAGAAAAGAAGGGTTGATGAGCTTGAATCCCTGGAATTCTCAATTATTCGAAAACTGTGAGGTAAGCCCCATAACAGGTGGTTTGTGCCCAACCCGCTTGGCCTTGGGTAACTCCTAGCGTGGTGATATGTCCGTCACATTAGCGACCTTCTTTTGTACGGACCTATGTCCGCTTATGGATTAGCTAGCTCTTGATAATCCGACCTACATAGTAGTCTAGTATGGTTATATGCATCTACATCATGGTTAATGAACACTTATTTGGTTTCTTCAAATCACTTGTATCATATTATCTTGCTCAAAACTGGTAAATGCACAAAGCAATTGCACACACATTTGTATTTGAGAGATTTTGTGTATCATTATGATAAATCAAGATCGGAAATGAATTCACATATGCACATGGGATTCCTTATAAATCTAACTTTTGTCTTCAAAATACTTTGAAATATTCTTTTTGCAACTTGTTTGGAATAAATCAAGTACAGTTGCTTACCATAAAGACAACTATATAATAGAAAAATCAAAAATTTCTTTCAAAATATACAATCAAAACATATATATCTGGTTGACTTTCGCGACGATGGTATAGTTCCAAAACCAAAATTGGAATTTTATGCCTAGCGCAAGTCCTCATTTTCATATTTTCTGTTTATTAAAAAATCAACCATGCAATAAAACTATCTCTTTTTGCTTTTCGCGATGATGGTATAAGTCTATACCTACATATTCTATGCCTAGCGCAAATCATTGTAACAATTTTTATTCCCCATTTATTTAAAAATCATGAAAACCATATGACTTAAATCATTATGTTACACAAATTATGCTTTTAAAAGCAAACACATTTTCATTATTTCATGTCATTATGTCAACCTTCAATTTTGTAATGATGGTATAATTCCTAAAGAATTATCCAAAAAATTTATCACACTTAGGAATTTATGCCTAGCAAAAATCATTTTAACATTATTTCATGCATACTATTTTTATGAAAATCTGAAAAACAAACCATCATCACCATCATTTTCACTATTGCACCAAAGTCTTAAGACAGTCTCTTAAGCACTCTTTTACTTTTAACAATATTTCTATACTGGGATTAGCTTGACGACCGAGTGAGCAGCGACTCCATGAAATGGTCTATAATAGCGACAATGTCCTTTGAAATTATTGTTAGAAGTCTCTTTTTATTTTATTTTTAATTACATCACATTACAAACAATCAATTTGTTACATCAGATTATTTCATTTAAAATATTACCGCATGACATCAAAATTATAAATTTTCAAAATGACATAATTTCATGAATCCTCAATCCAATTATCAAATCAATCAATCAAACATAAAAGCATCATAAGCATACACATAACACAAGTCATATGATCAAAAACATATCATATATATATCAACAGTATATATACATCATCAAAACTGGATTGGTATGCCACAATCTGTACCTCGGCATACTCAATCCTCTATCAACAAAAAAATAATAATACAATGCTATCATGTCAATCTGTACAAAGTTGTGCAGTCCTCTAGCCTCGAGAGCCCCTCGAGCTCTCCGCCTCATCTCCTCCCCCGCCCTGAGGTGGACGAGGTGGCCCCATCGTAGTCTGAGTAGTCCTAGTCCTCGATCGGGACGAGGTCCTCGACGACCCGATCCTGATCGGATCTACGATGTTGGCTGGCAGGGGTAGTCTATCCGCCTCTGGCACCAGCTGATAGTACAAAGTCTGGTAGAAAGTAAGTTGGGCAATAGCCCGTGTCAGCTCCCCAGTGCTCGCCCCTCCGCCCCATGCCCTGAGGCATGCAATCTCATCTCGGAGCTGTGCCACCTCAGCTCGATGGCATGCAGCCTCATCCTGTAGAGTCTGCACCTATGCCTGGAGACGATCTCTCTTCGCTCGAAGAGTAGCGATCTCGCTACTCTCCCCCGTGTCAACGCCCTTGCCCTTATCGAGCGATGGTGGCCTCTCCCTCTATGGAGATGGGGGTCTCGCCTCCCTCCTCTCCCTCTGTCGTGGCCTCTCCTGTGCCTGTGGCCTCCTCAGCTCTCTCCCGTCGTGACCCTAGGCCACCTCCATAGCCGCCTGGCACCGCCTCCCTATCCGATGCACAACCACATGTATCATACCCTGAGCCCTCGTCATCCGAGGAGGGCGGATGCCTACGTACCAGGCATCGTAGCCATCGGCTACCCCTACGTCATCCCCATCCACTGGCTGGATGGGGGCATCATCCGTGTCCCGACTCCAGAACCACTGCATGTCTGGAGCCCCACTAACCATGGTGTTATCCCGGATAGTCCGAGAAAACTCATAATCCCTCAGAGATGGGATCCCCTACTGCAGACCGAACTACCTCAAAACTCGATCATAGCGGTGGAGCTCCACCTCTCCCCTCTCCATCCATAGCCAGCAAACTCGCCTGATGCGAGCCAACTCCTGTCCATCCTCGGCCCACCCTGGATGCTCCCTCCATGGCCTCCAGGTAATCTGGTCCGGGACTAAGTCATCCAATAGTCTCCAGGACATAGGAAGGTCGATCCGCCATTGTGACCCTCTCCGGAGCCACCAGTAGAAGACTCGGGGCCTCTCCCCATCAACCCCTATCAGAGGAAGCCCTACCGGCCTTCGCACTACAATGTGCTCCCAACACCAAACCTGTAGGAGCGATGTCATCACCAGACATCGGCCGCCCTTGTACATGACCCCATATAGGATCCTGTACAACCGGCATAGTACAAAACTGCCCCAAGAGAACCTGTAGCCGTGGTCCCGCATATCGTAGATCACATCTACGAGCATCCACGGCACCCTGCACCCGCTCTGGTGGCACAGCAAAAGTCCACCAACCACTCCAGCTAGAACCCGTGTGAGTCTAGATGCCCCAGGCATCTGGCGCAGTGCCTCGATATTAACTCCGCCCTTCTCCAGGGCGAAGCTCGGGTCACCACACAATCGTCCCATAGCATGGCCCTGATTGGCCGTAGGAGTGATCAATCGTCCTTGTATGGGGATTCTTAGAATCCTCCATACATCCTCTAGAGTGGGAGTCATCTCCCCTGTCGGTAGCCGAAAACATGAGGAACCCGGATACCATCTCTCTGCTAGGGCCGTCAGTAGCCCCATATCCGTAGACACCTGTGGCATCTCTCGCCACATGCCGTAAGCTCGGCCTGTGCTAGCCGATCTCGCTCTGCCTGTGTGAGAGCGGCCAAGTCATCCCTCAAACCTCCATACTTCCATTCCCTCGCTCTTTAGCAAACCTCTCTCGCAACATAAACAACAAAACAACAAACAATCATTAATAAACAATTCAAGTAATTAATAATGCAAGTTAAAAGTTCAATTTTATGCAATTGATGATATCGCCCACTATTGGACGATATCGTCCCAAATTTGAGCAGAATCGTCTCCGATTTCGCAAGTCGAAATCGTCTCTAATTTGACGAAATCGTCCCCCTTTCGCCGATTTCGCCCTTGGACGAAATTGACGAAATTGAGACGATTTCATCGAAATCGGGACGATTTCGTCCCGACGACGTCGACGGCCCAAAAACGGCCGCGATGCTCAAAATTCATCTAAAATCTACCTAAAAAGCATGTAAAATCAAATTAAAGCATTCTAGTTAAGTCTAGACTCTTACCCGTAGACCGCGCCGGACCTCTGTTGATCTGTGCGTCGTCTCCACCATTTTTGCTTCAGAGCTCTAAAAACCAGAAAATGAACAGTAAAAATGAATTAGGGTTTTACCCTATTTTTCTTAATTTTATTCAAAAATAATTTTGGCTTTTTCGCGTTTTTACCTCAAACGTTCGATTTGGGTAAAAACACGGAGGGGGCACCATAGTAAGCTATCGTACGATTCGACCAAGAATCGTCGCCTAAAAATTGGGAATAATTTTTGCTTTCTCGTAGATCGAGAAGAACTCATCTTTAACGCATTTTCTTCAAAAAATTCGCTAAAGAGGGGGCAAAATGTAGCACCCTAAAATTGGCGCAATAAAATTGTAATAATTACATTCACCTTAGTAAATAATTTAAATTCAAAATTTAACCTCCCAAACCGCCCGTTAACCGTCGGGTAATCCGTTTCCCCTTTTTCCGTGCCATTTTTAGAGGTTGTTTTGACCGTTTGACGATATCGTCGCCGATCAGACGATATCGCCCCAGATCTGACGATTTCGTCTAGGCTAGGACGTCCAGACGATCTTGTCGCAAAACTGATTTTGCACAATTAGCTTCTGTTCCAACGGGCCTCTAATCCGGGCAGAAGCGTGTCTGCACCATTAGAGACCCTCCCCCATTGGAGATCTCCCAAATAGGGATGATCTCCAACCTCCTAACTACTCCCCTAAGCCTATTTAATCATTAGGACCTTCCCTTCCCAACCCCTGGCTGAATTTCCCTGTAACTTGATTTTGCATGCATCAGAATACCTAGAACATTATTTTGCCTTTGTTATTTTGAAGTTTTCTTGCAGGGACCTCATTGATCTTCAGCCGGAGCAAGCTCAGATCATCGCAGACGATCTCGTTCAAATCTCGGACGATCCTGTCGTAATTCGAGATGATTTCATTACTTCCAGACGATTTCGACTGCAATCTGCATTGGGGGCAATCAGTGCCCAGAGTTTGCGCTTTCTCTTATTCCTTTCACTGTTTTATTCTACATTTTAGTTAGTTTATCCTTATTGCTTACTATTTTGCATTTGGAGTTCACCCATATAGCTTAACTTGCATGATAAGATCATAATTTATCATTAGAACATCATAATTTGTTTGAATTTCTGTTCATAATTATTTTTTAGTATTCATACTATCATTTTGTGTTGTTTCCCCCCGTTAGCACAGTAGTATTCTCTGTATTTTGCATCTGTTCTTCTGTTTGCAGGTCTCTAATGAATTCGTCTGACGAATTCGTCAGATCTCAAACGATCTTGTCTGATCTCAGACGATTCTATCGAATTCCAGACGATCCTGATTGTTTCAAACATCAGAATCTCCATCAGACATCCGGATCAGGTATTCTTCTTATTCTTCCTTAATTTCTCTATTTTTTTGTCTTAAATTTGTTCTCTGTATTCATTAAATCTGCATTTTCATATAGATTAATTTAGACTCATTTGGCCAAACCTAGGATTTTGAATGTTTAAGGCTAAAAACGAACACATAAAAACACATTCCAAACCTAGGCATGGAAACTGCCATTAAATGTTTCCTGGTGAACCCACCATCCGTCGAAAAATCATCAAAATACACCTCCCTTGAGAGGCGGGACCTTCGCAAAGTCCTCTCAATCCGAGGTACCGCGACATCCTTTTCCCATCCTCCTTCCGGGCACGGATCCTATAGCCTGAAGGTAAGGATGCGAAAAATTTGGAGCGATACATGCCAACAAATCATCCATATAGTCTTCCAATTTTTTTTGCATGTGATCGTGGAAGATGTATGTCATGGCCGTGGTAGGTGGCCCACGTTTTAAGGCCAAAGGCAGACCTTATAAAAAAGCCCCCAGGGTTGGAACGTCATTTTTAGTTGGTCTTGGTTCAATTTTATTGTATCCCGAAAAACCATCCATATGGGAAAGCATTTCATGGCCTGTTGTAGTGTCTACTAATGCGTCAATTCTTGGCAAGGGGAAATCATCCTTAGGACTCACTTTGTTTAGATCTAAAAAATTGGTGCATATGCGAATCCTCCCATCGGGCTTTTTGATGGGCACCATGTTAGACAACCATGGTGGGTAATCCACGCAGATGATAAACTGTGCATCCAATAGATTTTGTAGCTCATCTTTGACCATTAAGGCCACTGTTGGGTGCATCTTACGTAGTTTTTGCTTAACTATCTTGACTGTCGGATCAAGCGTTAGATTATGCGTGACTAGCTGTGGGTCTAGCCCTAGCATGTCTTTGTAGGACCATGCAAAAACCTCCTTCTTCTCTTTGAGAAGGGCAATGTAATTGGCTTGATCTTCAGGGGATAGACTTACCCCCAACTTGATGATTTGCAAATTCATTGGATTTGAGTCGATGTCTATGTTAGTCATCTCCTCGATCGACATGTGGGACCCATCCTCCAACTGGTGTGGAGTTGGGATTAGGTGGATATCATTTGCTGAATTTAGATCATCGTTCGGAACATCAGGTTCCTCTTCGACATGGAAGACATCCCCGAGTCTGTCTTGGGGTGAAATGGAACATCCCACCATAAGGCCAGTACTCTAATGGGGATGGCGGTGTGTCAACGTGATCCTAGTCTATAGCATCTAGATCTAGATACAATGACCATTTTGGGTCAGATGGGTTTGTGGATGGGGGTGGTTAAGTCAATGGAGATCATGTTGATGAAATTATTTTGGTCTCCATTACCGTGGGTGTGGTGACTCGAACATCCTAGGTGATCTTTGTGCTCCGGATCTGGCTCTATGCGTACTGACACAAATGGATCGGCCCTATGTGCAGATAAGAGGATAGGGTCCGCCCTAGGCACTGATGGCTCTATAGGGTCTCTAGGCGGAAGATGTTCTCTGTATACCTAGAGTGGTGGGTGTAGTAATTGGTATAACTGTGCTTGGTTGAGGTGCCACCTATTCCTTGGCCCTATGTGTAATTGTTCAAAAATGTCATCTATGTCCAAGGGATATTGCTTCTATTGCATATGATTGAGATAGGCCATCTTAGTTTCATCTTCATAATCACTATCGGAGATCCAAAGGCCTTCATTGGCTCCAATAACTATTTGCAATATATGAGGCTCATCTCGCTCGAGCAAGTTAATGTGGTCCCATAGGGGTTGTTCCACTATTTGCGGGGGGAACTGATTCTCTCGTGGTGGCATATGCTCGATTGGAGCATCCAAAGGGAACATTTTCAAGAATCTCTCCTGATAATCATCCATGGGAGTCACTTGTGAATGATTGCTATCATAATCGAAAGGATCCCAATGTGCTACCTCATACTCTGACTCGTCTTCTCAAGACCCTTCTTGGTCTTGTCTATATCCCTCTTGTAGGTGAGTCCTCAAACTTTCTCCCTTTTTGACCAAAGGGAAACGGTTGTTAAGGTCAACAAGGTTGGTTGTTATCAATGGGAGATAATCCCCCAATGTATATGTTGTGTTAGGATTGGCATATGGATCTAATGCCAACCCATCCTTTTTGCCTATCCCTAGGCCTTGCATGTTTTCTACCAAGATGTCGAAGGGTAGAGGGTGGTTGAACCCTACCCCTAATTTTTCATATGGCATTTGGTATCTTGGTTGGCAAAGAACCCGCACTCCTTTCTCATATCTGCCTAACCCATATCCATGCCAATTGCATTGGCCAAGATATCTCAATGCAAAGTCTGGGTTGGACAAATAGTTGACGTCCTCAGCAAAAGGTTCTTCATATTTGTCCTCTTGCATGTAATGTTCAATGCCTTTATCGAGGCCCCCATAAATAATGTTTGTTTGATTTGGTGGGTAGCCTAGAGGAACCACAGTGCCGATGGGGAGTCGAGGTCTCCCCATGTCCTGCATGGACTCAAGTGCGGGTGTTGCTACAATATTCCACACTAGATACTCCCCCAGGCTTGTGTTGGCCATCTCAACAGTGATCGTTGGCGGTTGAGGGAGAATGAATGGGAGTTCTTCTTGAGTCCACTCCATGTAGGGTGAACTAGATGTCTCGACTTCCATTCTTCTAGGCATCTCTTTGATAGAGATGGTTGAGACTAGGGGTGGTTCCTCTTCTAGGGGTTTCTTTCCCTTGTCCTTCGGTGTGGCCCCCGTAGGTGGCATCGTTGGTGAAGGACTAGATGAGGAAGATGGACCCGGCTAGGGATTTGATGGACTTGTCAATGGGGATGCCTGCAAAATTAGACCTTGTTTAGATGGATTCAACTAAAAATCCAAATGCATTGATGGAAGGGTCAATTGCGGCATTAGCTACACCGTATTATAGTACTTGAAGGGCTCTAGGTCTTCCGAGACTACATGCACCTGTCCTTCAAATGTATACTTTAGGCACTGATGAGCTATTGAAGGGACACACTTCATGTCCCTAATATAATTTCGGCCCAGTAAGATATTATAGGCCATCTCACCTTCCAAGATGTGGCAAAATGTATGAATAGTCTTTTGTCCCACTTGGATGGGTAGGACAATTGTGCCAACCATTGAGCATATCGCATCATTGAATGCTCAAAGAGTATAGGTGGAGGCCATGATGTGAGATGCTAGCAAATTTAGGTGTTTCAATTTTGCTATTGTAATTATATTACTGGATGAGCCAATGTCCACCAACACCCTCTTATACGGAGTCCCATTGACCCACGTAATGACATGCAGGGGTGGATCTGCCACATCACCAGTCACTGATTTCAATTTGTCTTCTCTAAAGGTGATGACTAGTTTTGTACATTGTTTTATATGTTCCACAAATTTGTTGAAAGAGTTTGCTTCGTAGGGCTATAGCTCGATGGCTTTTAATATCTCCATTAGAGCCTCTCGATGGGGCAATGATTGTTGAATGAGCTCATAAAAGGAGAGCCTAGCCGACATGGTCCTTAGAATTTGGGTAAGTCTAGTCCAAATTGTGGCCACTGGTCTAGGCGGGGGAGGTTGCATAGGGAGCTATTGAGGTTGTGACGCTGATGGAACCTCTCCTATGGCCACCACGGGGGTAGCTCCTGGGTACCTCTTGTTCCTAGTCACTATGCTTATCATCCCTACATACCCCTGCATGGGGAAATTCTATGTTCCTTCATTGAATTGAAGGGATTTTTCCTATGCATCGTGAGCAGGCAAGGGGTCTCTAAAGACTCTCATTTTTTGGTTGTTTGGTGCTATGGGGTTGTCCATTGCCAATGTCTTGTTGTCAATTAGGTCTTGCACCAAGCATTTAAACTTCCAACATGCATTAAGGTCATGTCCTTTCCATCTGTGGAACCTACAGTACAAGTCCTCCTTATACCCCTTAGGCTTTGGTGCATTGGGGTCTATGGTTTGAATTTCGTGTAGGTTGATCAAGTTTGCCACTGACAAGCGGTCAAACAAGGAGTCTCTGGACTCTTTGTAAGGTGTGAATTATCGCCTAGGGCAACGCTACTGATTTTGTTCTTGCCTCTGATTTTCTCTGTCATAATTTCTAGGAGGCACCACCTAATAGTTACCCTTTTGTGGTTGTGTTGCTTGTGTAGGCTTAGGGACGTTTATAGCAACCTGATTGACCGCAATGGGTTTCTGTTGCGTGGTCCCTATTTTGGTGTTCTTAGACCATTCTTTCTTCTTTGGCTTGGAAATCTCACCATCCTGTATCTTGATCTCCTCAATGATTCTGGTTTGCGCCAAAGCTTCCTCTAAAGTGGTATATTGCTACAGCTGCAATAGCATGGAGATCGATCTCAAACAGCTCTTTGAGAACATTTGGGTTAGGTCGGACATGGGAGGGAGGCAGGGCATCTTTGAAAGCAATGTCCTCCATCGGTTCCCATATGCTGCCATGGTTTCTTCCACATACTACCTGAGGCTAGCTAGGTCACTTAGTGATGCCTTTTTCTTGGTGTTGAAGGTGAAGTGTTCGAGGAATGTATCCACTAGCTGATCCAAGTTACTAATGCTATGTTTTGGCAACTAAGTGAACCAATCCGAGGCAGGGCCTGTGAATGTGGTTATAAATTTTCTTAGCAACAAAGCATCATTGTCCTGAATGCCAAAGCATTGGCTCAGGAATCTAGTCACGTGCTCTTGGGCATCCTCCTCCCCTCTAAAGAGTGCCAATTGGGGTAGTTTAAAGTGTTTAGGGTATGGGGGTTCCAGCACTGACGGATGCATAGGGTGACTACAAAGTTGGTGTAAAGTGGGCTTTTGGGGCCCAAAATTATTGGTCTCCATAGACTCTAAGTGCTCTAGCAGTGCTTTATATGCATCGAAGTATTTGATCTCTTCCTCCTTGGTTTGCTCCCGTTGTGGGTTACGGGGAACTTGAGGCCTATGGATGGGTAGCCGGACAACATCCCCCTACCTTGGTAGGGCATTTCAGCCCACTCTTCTTCTTGCTCATACTCCTCATATGCTTCATGAGGAGTGCCTAGGAGAGACCTATAAACATGGGTGGGTGCTCGTGAAGGGTGCCCATCGTTGTTTATGGGAGTGGCCTCCCGCTCAGGTCTAGGAGGTCTTGGAGGCAATGTTTGATAAGGTCGTAGGGACCCGTCTCGCATCAAGGGGTTGTGCCTCTCATACACTTCTACTTTATGTGCGTGAGGGGTTGGGACCTTCTTAGGCATAGTGTTCTAAAGCAATTCGACTATCTGATGCTAAATGCACTCTTTATTAAGGCGGTATAGATGCTCTAACTATTGTTGATCTTGCTTGAGCTACGTGATTTGCGCTTGGCGAGGCGACATGTTTGGCAAATTCCAAGTCAATTTGTTCCGTTGTCTTGTGTTTATGAAGCCTAGATGCCTCTCCTACATGTCTATCTCGATCGTGGTGATCCGAGATCCCTATGGGTTGCTTTCCTCTGTCGAGGTTAGCAGAATTCACCCGAGGCTCTGGCCTCATTGGGTGATCCTGATACATAGCAGGTGCAGAGGTGCATTGCCCCCACGCTATGTATTGGTCTTGAGGAATGTAGTGGTCTTCCTCGTACTCCCTTTCGTATGTGTGAAAGGGGTGGGCAGAATTGGATTGCCTGTCTGGAGAGCCTTGTGCTCTGGATTTTGTCTAATGTTTCTAATAGTAATAAGGGGTAAAGGAGGGATGACTAAATCATGTGGCCCCTCCTTATGGACCCTATGTTGCTCTAGCGCTTCATCACTAGGCCACTCATAATGAGCGTCTAAGGGAGCCCTTATGTCTATGTTGAGTGCCACGTGTATGTCCTCCTCTTGAAAGGATCTATGCTGAGTGGGGGTGCCCCTAAAAGAGATGCCTCTATAGTCATGTTTTGTAATGGCATGGTGTGGACTATCTTGTGTGTCAGGCCACCAAGGCGGGATGACCAAGTCCTCAGGACTATATCGGAGGTGACTTGTCCCCCTTTGTGCACTCTCTGTAGCTCCTGCTCGTGATTGGGCTTGGCTATGGGTGTACACCATGGTGATGTTTTCCTACAAGATGTGTAGATTTTTATCTCTTTTTATGATTTTTATGATACACTAAATAGAAAGTATCACACACACACAAAAATTATTATATCGTTTAAATATTAAAAGTGTGCCCTAAATCTGGTTTAGTGTGTTTTGATTTTTGTTTTGAAAGCTTTTGTAAAGAACATTTAAATGCAATATGTTGTCTCTTATGACTCCCAAAAATGGTCGCCCCTTCGATATACCATTTTCAAGCCGATATACCAACCTCTCTATCTACCTACCCTTACGTGAGGGAAACTATTGGTACATGAGAGCAGATGGTACGTGGAACATAGGTGGTACAGAAGGGGAATCACTCTATTTATGACATATACCATAGAAGACTTATCCTCATGCACTGGGAATTACCCCCACTACACTTGGTCAGCTTTCATCAGGATTTACGTCTAGCAACAATCACGATGGGGGTTATGTATGCAATATTTCAAGCCAAGGTGGTGATGAAATCCACTGTTGGTATTGATCAAGGTTTGGGGTTTTACGACCAACTCCTTATTGTTACAATTACCACGTGGTGTGTGGGATTCTTTTTAATTTACATAAATGAAGAAAACAAGCATTCAAACTCTCCTATGCAAGAAAATAACCAGAGAACATAAAGCAAAAAATGACAGAAGGTGTTTAGGACCCCTACCTCTTCTCTACCCAAATCGGATGTCTCTAAATTTTTTCCATGAAACTACATAGAGAGCTATTCATCCCTGGGTGAAATGAATAACATAACTGTATTCATCACAGGATGGGGCGAATGCCCATTCATCCCTGGGTAAGACGAATTCCAGCTCTGTACTCGTCACAGACTGAAACGAACAGCAGTCCAGCATTTGAAAACTTTGTACCTATAAACAAAATAAGCAAATTTTGATCAAAAATTTAATATTAAAATCAAGGGATAGAGGTCCCACCATGATTTACACTAGAAGCACGAGGATACAAAAACAAAAAGGAAAATCCAAGGTGCGATGTGAATGAAACAAAAGATAACACTAAATCCTATGAATTGAAAGTGCATGAAAGGAAAGAGGCATAAACGAATCGAAACCAAATAGAAATCCAATATGGAAGATAGCCCTTTTTATTAATATGCTTCAGAACTCGGTTACAATTCGTCTCCTCCCTTTTCAAGGGCTAGGAGCATCAAATATGTTCTTGTTACATCAACAAATAGTATTCCTTCTTTCACGTGCCCACATGTAGAATGGGTGGACCAAACATCGTCGTCGCTTGCATTGATGAGTCTTGACTCCTTTTTGCTCCTCCAATTTTGAGACCCTATGTTCAAAGAAACATAAAACAGTCAATAGCACCTATAGATAAAATGAAACATGCAATCCCCACGCCTCTAACTAGCACATGCAAAATATAAATAAAACGATAACTAAAATAGATACAAATGAATTGAAAAATTTATAGGGACATAAAAACATCACAATGAAGACACTGCAAATGGAACAGTAAGAAAATTCTCCACAGATTCATATTCGCTCCGAGGCAGGACAAATAGACCTGCAATAAAGTGTCAAAAAGCACAGTCCTAAATGTCACATTTAGGAAGCTCCAAATCACCTATAAAGTTGGGGTTAGCTAATTGGGGTATTTTGGGAAGACCCAGAAGGTTAGATTTTCCCAATTTGGCCTCTATCGCCGGGAATTTGATGATGCTACCTGCATGTTAGTAAATGCGAGAAATGATAAAAACATGATAAAAAATGCTCAAAACGATGTGAAATTTAAATGAAAAACTATATAAGAAGTATATAATAAAATGCAAAAATAAAATAAAGGAAATCTACCACAAATTTCTAATCGCTTCGGGGTGGTGCGATTAGGACTGCGATAGTTTGGGGGCGCCCATGGGCAGGACGCCCGCCGTTTGGGACTCTATTTCGGCACCAATCCACTTGGGATGGGTCCAAAACCTCTTATGTGGTGTTTTCAACAAATTTAGTGGGATATTATGGCCAAATGTTTGGGTTTGGGCTCCGGATTTGCGCTTCCAATAACCACCCTATGACCTCCCTTCCAAAAGAGATCAAGGATGTGAAGGCATAAATCAAAAGGTGTGTGTGTGGATGTAAAATGGCAGCACTTCATTGCTCAAAATGCTCCTTCCTTGTCTATTTTTTTTTGGGGTGAGAAGACTCACCAATTTATAGACCTAGGGTCTCTCTCTTTGAATGCGCATGCGAGGGCGCCACTTGAGTTGCTTGTCCTATTTTGGGAGAAAATATTATTCCCTGATTTAGAGTCTCCTTGCATGAGGCCTCCATAATCAAAGACATGCATGACTAAAGTCTCTCATCTTGATTTGAAGTCGTTCCTTGCAATTGCATGGCCTAAAGGTGTAGTTAAGCGGCAGACCTGTCGAGGTTTGACTTTTTCCAGTCAAACTTGCTATTCGCCCCACCCCGGGGTGAATGCTGATAATCGTCCCTGGGTGGGAGGAATACCAGTTTGTAATCATCCCAGGGTGGGACGAGTAGGGAGCAAAGTGCCAAAAATGTGCCAAATTGACCTTTGACCTTCCAAACTACTGTGGGAGTGGTTAGGACCATTGTTTAACCTCTAGGGGCTGCCCTAGGGGCTATGTGTGTCAATTCGATCAGTGTTTGTCATCACATAATCAGATTGGTGCTGTTTTGGTGTCTACACTAAACAACTAATTGCAAGAAGTTTTGACCATAGTCAAATCAAGGTGAGAATATAAGGGATCATCCGTCAACTAGACATCATTCTAAAAGTTGATAACCATACCATTTACCACTACCCATTTTTCTCCCTTATATATCAGGGCTTTGGACTTATGTAGGACAACCTAGAGGGCAATAATGGTGAGATCAACAAATTATTCTATAAACCTATATATTTGACCTTAATCATTTTGACCCATTCCACATCTTCATTTTGGACCAGCCTCCAACCTTATTTTACAATCAAGGCTTTGTTCATGAGACTAGTTTTTCTCAAACCCAAGCCTCTACTTTTTTTTTAATACAAATTTGATCCCAGTACATTAGGTGAAATCTACACTTGAAAAAAAAATAGATTTATGTCTATTAAACATATATTATATTGAGTAATTATTTATATGATTGATGATTCCTTTGATAAAGGTAAGTATGAAGTCATATATCTTACATGTGCTATTGTACAGAAACACAATAGTTCATAACAATCATTGTTGATCTTTAATATGTAATTTAGTATATAAACTCATCTTAACTAAAAAAAGGTTTTATTTTTTTAATATTTTAAACCTTTAAGTATTGTTAAAAATTATTACACTTAATTTTTTAAATCCAATTTAATGAAATATTTGTAATAATTAGTGTAAAATATAATAGTAAAATAACAAACATGAACTAAAATTAAAAAGTATAGATAAAAATGAAAATAATTAAATGATAACTAAAAGATAAAAAAATTATTATTTTTTAAATAAAGGGGTAAAAAAATATTTATAAAAAGTCTAGATTACAAAGTACAACTGAGATTCCAACCAGGACTCAAATAAACAGACAAACAAACTAAAACCACTTGACATCTGAAGAAGACAATAAGAATAAACCACATTAAGTCTGAAAATCCTTGTTGATCAACTCTGGCAGGTGTTGAGGGTCCCCAGACAGGAGACTCTCCCAGTTATTGATAATCCAAGGATCCAATAGCTCAGAAGCCCTTTTGGCCAGGTAATCAGAAACCACATTTCATTCCCTTGGAATGTGCACAAAGGATATAAATTTGAACTCTTCACTCATTTTGATAATCTGAACGGTTATAGAGGCCAACTACCAATTAACTTCCTCCATCCTTTTACTATTTAAAATATTAACCACAATTTGAGAGTTAGACTCACAGATAATCCTACGCTAGCCAAGATAAAACCCCCTTTGCAAGGCCTCAAGAATTGCAAGAGCTTCCATAATTGGAGTTAACACCTTTATAAATGGAAAAGAAAAAACTGATACCACCAGTTGAATCTCTCCCAACACCACCAATGCCAGCATGTCCAAGATTACCCCTGAATGATCCATCAGTATTAAATTTTAAAACTCCTCTAGAGGGTGGCCTCCACCTACCATCTCTCCTAACCTTATTTTTGAGTTAAATAACCATGATAGGGCTAGAATAATTCACACCATCCCTAAAGATACCAAAGGCCTATTGTATCTTCTCCTCCCTAGAATCCAAAAGAGGTTTCACATCACCCTTGCTATGGGTGGTTTCCTGAACCATACACAAGATACTTTACTAGATCTATTGAATATCTAAATGACTGCCCTAAAATATGTGATGATTCCATTTGATCCAAATCTTCTAAATGATGCAATAAGGGCCCAAATTCCAAGCCACCCAAAGGAAGGGAGCTTTGGTTAGAGGTCTGCCAAAACTACTCCAAAACTCCACCAGGGATAACATATGAAAACATGGATGGTTCCAGGTACTCCACCAATGGTGCCAAATATCTCTGGTAAAGGAGCATTGGAAAAATAAATGAGAGTCATCCTCATTCTTAATACAAAGGACACAAAAAGAGGGACCTTGAAATCCCCTCTTCCTCACGTTATCCCAAATGAGGCATTTATTATGAGTTACTAGCCAGAGAATAAAGTTACATTTTGGCCAAGCAAATTTTTCCCACACCTTTTTCCACCATGTGATAGAAAGACTCCTATACTTTTGATTATCAAGAACCTAATAACCATAGGCTATTGAGTAGGTTCCCTTGGGATCAGGGTTCCAAGCCAGAATATCTTTACCCCTAAACTAAGAATAGGGTCTCCCCATAATAATAAGAACACATACCTCTCTATCCTTGGCAAGTCCCTCCTTGGTCCATTCCTATAGATATTTCCACCTGTACATCTCCATATTTCTAAAAGACTAGATTTTTTTAAAGTAATCCACATGAGACCAGCCTGCTTCCAAGAAACAAATGCTTAGGGAATGTAACCTGGGATATTGATTCAAGATAGGAGGATGTCCATCCTAAGAATCCTCCCAAAAAAGAGCATTTGATCCCTAATTGCAAATACAGAACAAACCCTACTTTATTAAATTAGCTCCTCTTTTTAGAGTGTCCTAAATAACTGAACCTTTCCCAACCAAGCTGACTCTATGGATATTAGCAATACCTCTTAAGTATTTACAAGATAATATTTTAGCCCAAATATGATATTGAGAGGTACACCATCTCCAACAAATTTTTTCAGCCAAAGCCTGCCCAAAAACAGTTGTTTGTCACAGTCCAAGACCTCCTTCTTGCACTGGCCTACATATATAATGCCACCTAACCAAACTCCATTTAGATTGATCAAGTTTTCTAGACCATAAAAATTGTCTTGAGAAAGTTTCCATGTCCTTGATGAAATGAGAAGGATCTATTTATACAAAATATATTTAAGTGGGTAAATCTTGAAAGACAGATTTTAAAAGCAATACTCTATCTGCAGTGGATATCCATCTAAAAGTCTAGTGATTCACCTTCCTTATAAACTTATCAAGCATAGACTACCAAGAATATCTAGGTAGAGGATGAGATAAAATTGTAATACCAAGATAAATAAAGGGGGGAAACTTGACCTGGAATATTAGAATGCGAGAAATCTTGGCTTGAATAAGAGGAGGGGTATTGAAGAATAAAATAGAAGACTTGTCCTCATTAATCAACTATCCAGAAGCACCAAGATATATGTCAAGAGACTATCTAATATTTCCAGCTTCCCTGATAGTGGCAACTCCCAATAAAAGTATCATAAAAAAATTGAATGTGGGAAAAAGGTGGCAAACTACTATCCCACTTCCACCCTTGAATGATACCCTGCCTGACTTGAGACTTGAGAAATATTCCCAACCCTTACACCATAATGATAAACAAATAAGGAGATAAAGGATCTCCTGGCCTGAATCTCCTTGAGGCTTCAAATAGCTATGATGGCTCATTATTAACAAGAACAGAGAATGAGGAAGAAGAAACATAGCTCATCACCCATCTAATAAATTCCTCCTCAAATCCAAAAGCAGCAAGAACTTTCTGAAGAAAGGACCATCTAACGCGATCATAGGCTTTGGTCATGTCCAACTTAATTAACATAGTTTTATCCTTAGAAATTTCCATTGAGTGAATAGCTTCTGTAGCAATAACAAACCCATCAAATATTTATTGGCCAACAACAAATCCTCCTTTCTCCTTAGAGATGATTTTTCTCAACCATATCTTTAGCCTCTCAGCAATAATTTTTATGATGATATTATACACAACATTGTAGAGAGCAATAGGCCTAAACATATCCAAGAAATTTGTTCCATATTTTTTGGGAATAAGCACTACAAATGTAACATTTAGGGCCCTTAGAATCTATTTATTATTTTGGGACTCGTGGACCACCTCTAGAAGATCCAATTTGATTAAATCCCAAAACTCTTGATAATACTCAATCGAGAATCCATTTGGGCCATGGGCTTTTCATTTTCTCATCTTGAATACACCATTTTCTAACTCCTCAAGGGAAATTAGACCCATAAAGTGCTCATTCATATCTCTAGAAATAATCTATGGAATACAGTTTAGAATAATCTTTTCATTCTAATCATCTGAGAGGGAGTTCTCCTTGAAGAGAGAGGAAAATACCTCTTAGTCTCTTCTAAAATATCCTTGAAAGAAGAGAGTAGGGCACCCTAAGAATTCAAAAGAGAGTTAATCAGGTTACCATTACGGAAAGCCTTAACTAATTTATAAAATAAGACTATTTTCCTATCCCCTTCTTGAATCCAATCTACTTGAGATTTTTATTTCCAAAAAATTTATTCCCTCAGTTCCCATTCAGCGAGGTCTTTCGCAGCCTCAGATTCCTCAATTAGAAGATCCTCCATGAGTCCCTGATCTCTAATCTTCCTTGAAGGTTCTTCCACCCTCCTAAGAGCTACCATCTTATCCAAGGAAAGGTTACCAAAATTTAGTCTATTCCATCTCTTCAATTTATGCTTAACAAATTGTAGTCGCTTCATAAAGGAATACATAGCGATACCATGATCAGGTTTGCTAGTGGTCCACCAGCATTTCATGATATCATGAAGCTTAGGATCACAAATCCACATAAGTTGAAACTTAAAGGAAGGATTTTTCTTCAACCCTAACTCTAGAGCAGAGAGTTTGATAGGGCAATGATTAGATACCCTATCCTCAAGAATCATAGAACTAGCACTTCTGTTATTACCCATTCAATAATTGAAGATCAAAAACCTATCCAATATCTCTGATATGGAAGCTTCCCCACATCTTCTATTGTGCCAAGTAAATATCCCATTATCTGGCTTGATGTCAACCAAGTTTAGGGCCTCGATATTAGCATTGAAGATAGAATAAAAAGTCTCATGATGATCAACCCCTCCATGTTTCTCCTTCAAAAAAGTGATAGAGTTAAAGTATCCAGTCAAAATCCATGGGTACACGGGAGCCAGACATCTCACAAAGAAAATGTGCTCCTACAAATTCACTTTACCATTGTAATCAAGATGAGCATACACATTTGTAAGTAGGATGGTTTCACCAGATTCATTATCATGCCCAATCATCGAAATAGACAATCTACTAGAAATACAAGTAAGAGGGGATATCTTAACCAGATCCCATAAATAAGTGATGCCACTAGCATATCCACATGCACTAATACACTGGCATTTCCCACTTCTCCACAACTTAGGAGCAATGTTCAACCCCCTTACATTCCATGAAAGGATAATTATTTTTGGGGTTTAGAAAAATGGGAGTCCAATGTTCTCACAAAGCCTGACTCCACCAAAGTCTCCCCCATTAACTTAATTTTATCCTAGTCCTTCTTTCAACCCACCTTCGTATTCTTATCCAAAAAACTTTTTAAGTTTTTTTCTGTTACAATCCCAACACTGTAGGAGTTTTGCAGTCCAAGGATGACTGCATCAGTGCCTGAGTAGGAGAGGGCATAACTAAATATATACTATTTTCTAGAATAGTTTTCCTTCTAGGGATAGATCCAACCATATCACCTATACTCAGATGCAAAGCCCTTTGTTCTTCATTTAAACCCATTAGATCTGATTCCTTAAGTTCCACCTCAAGAAGAGACATCTAATTAGGCCCTATTATATTTTCATTAGGTAGCAACATTTCAGGTATCTCCATGCACTGATCAATATCATATAATATTTCAAAACGGTTGAGTAGAGCATCTGGCTAGCTATCCTTAAGGTCTCTTTTTGCCCTTTGTCCTCTATTTTAGGATTTTACCTAAAAAAAGCCTTCCTTATCCTATTTTATTTTCTTTATCGAGGCTTTTCCTTTATCCAAATTTTATCCAGACTAAGAGGGCCCAATATTTGAAGCCATAGGCGGGATAAACTTAGGGCATTTTCTTTGCAGGTGGCCATATTCATGACAAATCCAACAATAAAATGGAAGAGCTTCATAGTCAATTTTTTGAACCCATGTAGTCGATCCAAACTATATTTCAATAGAATTTGGAATAGGATTATTTAAATCAATTTCAACACATATATGTGCAACAAATATTACCTTTTTATCCATTGTCTGTTGTGACGGTCCAACCGACTTCCCAAGAAGGGCAATCTTATGCAAGATATTTGTTCTCTAGAATTCCAACAAGAGCCATGGAAGCCGAACCCATATTGGAACCCGTGACGATCGCTCCTCTGATGGGTTGAAACCTACATGCTATGGTTTAATAAAGAGTCTCACTTGGTTATAGAAATAAGGACCCCCTTCAAATGCTTTGTTACGATCTACAAGACAAGAGAAAACCACCATAAAATAGTTGTTCACACTCAGCATCACCTCCATGTCACCTTCAGGATTCCAAGTCTTCCTGACCCAAGCCTCCCTAAAGGGGAGAGAAATTTGGATGCCTAAAATTTTTCCAATAAGTGAATGTTTGGTTAAATACTCCACTTCTTCTGCAACCGAGTTTGGTTGAACCACTATAACCATCCTGGATTCACATCATTTCAAACATCCATTGTTCTTTAAAAAATGATTCTTGATATGCATTGGTAAATCCTATTCCTTCCAGTCATTTTTAGATGAAAAAACATCACGAGAATGGACTCTCTGTGATGGACTCGATGCCATCACGACATTCCTCCAATTTTTTATACCTCATCCAGAAACTGTTGCCATCCCCATAGACCAGTTTTTCCTCATAAAACCCTAGCAGAGTTGTTTTCCCTCATCAAACCCTAACAAAGTAGTTTTTTCGGTCTTTTCTCCAAGCTTTCAATATTAAAATAGACTTGATACTTGCAAACAAAGATAAAACATTTATTGAAAATATTAAACTATGAATAATAAGTTAGACATTATTAAAAGGAAAAAATTATATTCTTAAAAATTAAAACTACAACTAGATGATTGAACATGGATGGTTGCACGTTGTTGAAGGTTGTGTGAGTTTGAAATCACTCACTTCTTACTTATAAATCACCTATAATTAGATTTGAACTTTGAGTTTGATTTGGAACCATATCAAATATCTCTTCTATGTCGATTTCAATTGTCTCTAAAGCTCAAGATGTTATATTTGAAGGTTGTATTTGATGTAGACATAAATAAATGAATCACAACTAATTTAGAATTTTTGCAATAGTAGGACAAAAATAAATTAAATGACCATTTCAAAATGATCGCTTTAATCCATATTGCACACATGACACAAAGAGGACAAAGAAAGCACATAAGATACAACATAGAAAATTACTTAACTTTCATTCATCTAAGAACCCATATTTATAACACATTCTTATGGGATGGTTGCATGTTATTTTCTAGTCATTGCTCACTACTACCTAAATAATACCATAGTATAGCCCATTATCCATACACAACCACAATACATCTTATTGAATGGAAAAAATTAATTCACTCTTTAACACCTCCCCAAAAATAAACTTTTTCAAAGACACAAACACCTCCCCACAAAGGCAATAAGAAAATATACGTCTTGCTTATCTCTTTAGGTCTTATGGTTAATTATAAATTCATTTACAATAACGGTCTTCAACAAGACTTCCATTATATCATGGTACCCTCCAAGGTTATGCATAGTGGCTATTTTCGTAAAATTGGCTAAAATTAGGATTTTCAAATTTTGGAATTGGCTAATATTTGGGACCCTTGACCAAGGTCCATTAGCCAAAAAATTTGGGTGCAAATTTTTTTGGAATCGATTTGTCCCAATTTTATAATAATTTGACCATTTCAAGTTTAAATTTCCAACATTACCCCTAATAATAGTGAACCTTCTACATGTGTTTTGACACTATTCACCTAGATTTTGAAACCGATTCGCCAATTTTTTATAAATACATTTTGGGGTCGATCCCTTATGCATAACCCTGGTACCCTCTCTATGATCATTTTAAATATCTATAAAACAACTAGAATGTTCCATAGTCTACTTAAGCATCTCTTGTATATAATTGCATCCTTACATGTCTCTCCATCCTTATCAATTAGTGTGCACATACTAAGCATTTTCAACTAGTTAACCAAATCTATATCATACAAGGTTTTTCTTGTGGATAATACATAACTACCACCAAATTTAAATGTGGTCTCCCTAGACCACCTATATGCCATGTGGTTCCTCTCAACCATGTAACCTGGTTTACACATGAATGCTTGATAACCATCAATAATAATCATCTTAATATAGTCAACTCTTACTTTTTATCCTAAACTATTGAGGAGAAAACATTCTTCTATAAAGTTATGTTAACATGCTTCCTATCTTATCCAACCCAAATATGTCTATCCATCCATAGTCAACGTGAACTGTATTGGAAATTTTATATTTATGCCAATAATAATTCTTATAATGATTTTTCTTTCCATACATTACATGTGGATGTATATCCCAACACTTAAATACTACATCTCCTATTTAGCCATAATTAATACAATAACTCTATTAATTTTTTACACTTGTAGATATCCCACCTACCATATGGGTTTCTCCCTTTACAAATTTAGCATCTACATTTCTTGTTTTGCCAACATAGCCAAAGCCTTAATTTTTTGACCTTATGTTTGGTTCTATGGGATTTCTTATTCCTTGCTCATTATTGTCCAAGCCTTTCTCATCATATCCTATTATTCTCATTAATTTATAATCACTACCTTTGATGTGCTATTTAAAGCATCCAAACTCTTCAAAATAACATTTATCATGGTCAATACCATCTTTAATTACATCAACATCAATATTATCTTCATGTTGAGACTCAATGTGAGTATTATTAAGTGAACCATTATAGGTATCATGAGGAATATTAACAACTCTAATCAATGGCCCTTATCAGGTTACCCGCTACTAATGTGGAGGCATCTTCTATCCCTATGCTTATTAGTGCCTCAACCACCATGGGGGAAACTCCAACATACCCTACCTTCCCGATTCTAGTTGAGACAGTAGCTTCCATCACTATATCCATATTGAATCTAGATTAAATCGATTATGGGGTTTCCTTGCCCTATTATGTCCACTTTGTAGCTCATCGAGTGACTTATTAGAATACCTATTGCATGTCTAGGCTCATCACCTAGTTCCTTTGTACTGGTATTGGAGGAGATATCATTTGGGGCATGAAACCCCTGTACCACCTTCTATATTTGAAGGCCACTTTGACATTGTCCACCCTATGATCCACATAAGGTGCATCATCTAAGTCCTCCTCTATCTACCTCACCACATAAGGATCTCCCCTAACTTTTGATAGGTCTCGATACACTCTCCTATACTAGTAGTTTCCAAAGTTTGGGATCACCTGCAAGATCCTAATCTACCATTGGATCCTATTGAACTAATATATCTCTAGATATCCCTTAAATATAGAGATAAATTTGATCCTCCTTACCCAACCTAGCTCCTTTTCATCCTCAACCCATATAGGGTGTAGATGATAGGGTCACCATAGGATCTTGGCCGCCCTCAGCTCATCTATCACTCGTATCCCTAGTTAAAAGATCCTGGCATACATCCTTTGGACCTGCTCATGTGATCTAGTCCACATGTATGTTATTAGTTGCTTTGAGCTAGTCAATGGTACTCATAGTGTAGAAGATCTCCAGCTCGCTATGTGCTCACAACACCACACTTGAAGAAAAGTTATACATATTATCCCTATCTACCTCTTGTACATGATATTGTACAATGTATTATACAAGTATACCATAACATGTGGATCCCATGTGAATTGCACATGCTTATCTCGCATATCTACCACTATACCCACCATCACCCATGGTAGATATCACCTACTCATGTGGCACATCAACAAATATTCAACCACCCCATGTAGCACGGTCATTAGTGGATCTAAAACATAGCGTACCACCATTTCATAGATCGATATGATGCACTTTTGGATATAGT